>CM021108.1:255034691-255403484 GCA_007115665.2 Sequoiadendron giganteum | reverse complement strand
GCTTTGATTAACACAAGGGATGACCGTTGACTTCAATTCATGTTCAGCCAATCCTGCAAGGAGCCTTTGAAGCCACACTGCTTCTCGAGTTGCCACAAGCTGTAATGTACTCGGCCTTAGCTGTACTTAGTGCCACAGAAGACTGCTTCCTTCTATACTAGGATATCATTGCAGACCTCCACTGAAACAACATCCAAAGCAACACAACCATCATCTTTAGGTTTAGTAGGCTCCCTATGAATCTTCAATCACTTGCATCAACCACTTGACCTCATTGCCTGCAACTCTTGCCTTAGAGAAATGGTTTCCAATGCACACCTTTGTAGAGATTCAGGGTTGTCCTCTTCGACTGCATCCTAGATCACTCCATTCTGAATAGGTTTGCGAAGCTACCAATATCAAATCCAGATGTTTGTCTTGTGTAATTTTGAATTCAGCAGTTGGAGGGGTCTTTCAAGGATTTTACACTTGGCCTTGCAATGCTGCAATCTTCACTTCCCCTCAGTGAGTCATAGAACTCCATCTTGATCCCGGCTTCAGAGATTGCAAAGAAGACTTTTGGGGAGTGGAGATGTACTCCCTCTAGCCACCAACTCAGTCCCTCTAGTGTTTACTCCCTCTTGATCATTTCTTTGGTTGACATGACTTCTTCACAAGATGTCTCAAGCTTTTCATCACTAAGTAATCTCTTATCATCTTCTTCCCCCTAAACCTGTCTAGGAAGCATTTTAGATAGACATTACTAACAGTCCATAATTATCCAAAGAATTATCAAGATTAGAATCGTACAAGTTATATCATGAATGAAATTTTTCAAAAAAATCTTATGCTAGTGAACACAACACAGTTCAAGAGAATCTACTCTCTCTTAATTACAAGATCCAAAGAATAAATAAGTGATATAACTCAGCAACCAAAGAATACTTATCTTTTTAACTATTCGGATCCGTCCTTAATGAAGTCAGAATCTGAACAATCAATCACAATATCTGCTCTCTCCGCCCTTTACAGTGGCGTCGATCGCTGCTACTCTTAATGCAACCTCTTGACTTCAATTGTAACTGATCACACAACCACCGGAGTTGAACAATCTTCATGGAATTGAAACATCTAGTCTACATAACCTCGATGATCAGACAACAATAAAAATTCAATTATCTTATTTTATCTATCATAATAATTCAAACCAACGAAATTAGTCCTGCACAACCTAGATTTCAAAGATATATAAAAAAAATACTTATCTTGTTAAGATTTGGGGCTAAGTCTCATCCTTGCCACCTCCTGAGATTTCACACCCATCATAGGAACCACAAACGAAGTTTGCAGTGACCCACAAAACATCTATCCCTCAAAGACAACAAGTATTTCTGTATTAGAAAACACCCGATCCTCAAAGACAGACACACAACACATGGTCGATATCGGGTTTTCCAAATACAGGGTGAATCCTTCTCCCAATTTTATTTATTATACCCGCACACCTGATGAATCTAAGTGATAGACCACGTCAGGTGATGATTCAAATGATCTGTAAGCCATGCACTGTAGTTACCGGACAAACGTTCAACCCGATCAATAGTAAAGGCGCCAATATATATCCTGACCTGATGATGATATAGATAAACCTGAACGTGGTCTATGAACTCCGAGACAAGGATACAAGAGTTAGAGATGCCAGCAACAGTGGAGACGACATGAATTCACAGCACCGTAAATGCTTATCGGATTCACTCCCTCAACACTTAGACAAACGCAATGCTAGTAATATAAAGAAATATTGAAAAAAATAAGGAAGTACTAATTTTGCCCAGACGACCATATAGGACTTCACGGCACTAACGAATACCAACAGGAACATTAACGGAATATGTCTCAGGTAAATGCCGGATGATAAAGTTTCCCGTCTCCACGATGGAAGTCAATGGATATAAGAAATGTTCTCCAGCATTCGAATACTGTTGAAGATGCTATGCGCAATCTCCTCAAAATTTGTCTCTGGCATACTTATGTAACAATGATCCAGCGATAATGCCCAGAAAGATATCGCACGGGATTCTGTTGTCGATTAACTAAACTTCGCTGGTGTACGCACTCCTGGATGCTGAGCTTGGATAGTCTAGATGCTTCGATTTGATGACTGCCAACAAACTCACCGAATGTTTCCGATTCTCCCACAGGTCGCAAGAAGTCTTCAGTGAATGTGCTCCGACTGCCTTGAGTGTTTTCGGCTAACTCACGATATTCAATTCCCAGTATAAGATATGGGGCTCAGATGCGATGCGCCTCTTTGAATGAAGCGATACTGCTCAAGGAGTCGAGTGACTAGCGGCTTGTAGCTCCCAACAGTAGTATTATGTTGTGCTGAAACTCCCAGAGAATATTACATCTGAATTTCTCATAGTTCATTAACATGCTCAGAAACATACACTTCAATAAACTCCTTCCAGGAATGACGCCAAGGAAGATCCGATGATGTCAATAGACAAAGAGAGCGCTAGATATAAATGCGGCTTGCTTTCAAGATCTGATAGGATCTTTTCTTACACCCGCTCTGATACCATGTTGATGTTTAAGGATCAGACATGAAAGCAAACATAAAATGCAACACATGAGACAATGAACACAATCAAATACCCTGGGAAAACCCTCCTCCTAAGGGAGAAAAACCTAGCAAATAATTCTCTTATATATTGTAGGAACAAGAGCAGAAATCTGCTTTACAATACAGGCCCAGCAATGGCTGAATATGATACAATAACAGTCGCACCTCTAAAAGATACAAATGAATATGTTCTTCCTTGAAATCTGACTGCTGCTACAAGATGATGCTCTGCTGCTTAAGTGCGAACTGCTGTAGGAATGATTGATGATCTCTTGTAATGAATGAACAAGAATGACCCTGTATATATACTAAATGAGATGAGTCCTCAAGTAGGTCGGCCACCAAGGAGAAATAAATAATTTACAAAACAACAATATTGGTCGATCCAAGTAAGTAAATAATAATGATCTCAATGAGCATAAATTAAATAGCCAATGAGGCTATCATTTAATTTATGTCTATTCTTGAATTGGGTAAGCTGGAAGAAGCAACCCGAAGCTGCTAATAACATCAACACCTTCGAGCTTCAGTGTGACGCTTCGAGGGAAGGGATTAGCATCGTCCTTATGTAGGACAAGCATCCGATAGCATTCGAGAGCACTAAGTTAAGAGGACCAGAGAGAAGTTATAGCATCTATGACAAGCAGATGTTGGCCATCATGCATGCATTTGCCAAATTCAGGCAGTACCTTGTGGGCAGCAAATTTTGTGTTAAGACCGACCATAACAGCTTGAGACATTTCCTAGGGCAGCGAGATCTTAATGATTGTTAGCAAAAGTGGGTTAGTAAGTTGCAATCATACGACTTTGATATTGCCTATGTCAAAGGGACTCAAAATGTCGTTGTTGATGCCTTATCTTGCTGACACATTTGAGCTCCATGGTCGAGATTTCTGAAAATTGGAGACATCTAATTACAATAGAGTATGCCAAAGACTCTTGGGCTTCTGGCATCATTGAGGGTTCAGTGTAGGATAGCAAATATTCAGTTGTAAATGATCTTATCATTTACAAAGGGAGGATCTTTTTGACCCTAGGATCAAAGATGAAGAAAACATTATTGAGGGCCTTTCATGATGCACCCATGGCCAGACATCTGGGGTATTTCAAAACTTATAGGCAGGTTCGGGAACGTTTCACTTGGAAAGGACTCAAGTCAGATGCCCTTCGATATGTTAGAGAGTGTCCTGTTTGTCAGGAGAATAAACAAGAGCACACCTATCCTGCTGGGTTACTTCAACCACTTCCAATTCCTGACAGGAAGTGGGGATGCTTGTTGATGGATTTCATTATAGGCTTGCCGAAAGCCCAGGGTAGAGATTGTATCTACGTAGTTGTTGATCGCCTTACAAAGTAGGCTCATTTCTTTCTGATAGCAGCTACATATTCAGCTACATAGGTAGCAGAGTTGTTTTTCCGTGAGGTGTTTAGATTGCATGGGCTACCTCGGAACATTGTCAGCGACAGGGATAGTCGGTTCTTGAGCCACTTTTGGCAGGAGCTATTCAGGCCTTGTGGGACCGAGCTTACTTTGAGCACTAGCTACCACTCGCAAACTGATGGTCAGACGGAGGTTGTAAATAAGTGGGTGGAAGGATATCTCTGAAACTATATAGCAGGATAGAAAAAGGGTTGGGTGAGTGGATTCATCTTTGTGAGTATTGTTATAATACCACTCACCACATGTCAATTCAAATGTCCCCATTCATGGCATTATATGGGTATGAGGTGCCCAACTTTCTTGATTTATTGTTGAGTGACAGTAGAGTGCCCATTGTTGGGGATCTCTTGCAGGAGAACCAGGATATTATGAGAGCTCTCCGTGAGAATATTCAAAAGGCATAGAATCAACAAAAGCAGTATGCGGATCATAGGAGAGTTGAGCATTCTTTTGAGGTTGGGAATATGGTGTATTTGATGTTGCAGCCCTATCGTCAGTCTACTCTCAGGAAGAGTGGTGCGGAGAAACTCAAGCCACGGTACTATGGACCCTTCAGGATCATCAGATGGGTAGGCGAGGTGGCTTATGAGTTGGACGTACCGACAGATAGTAGGGTACACAATGTATTTCATTTGTCACACCTAAAGAAGGCATTAGGACATCGTGTTGTTCCTTCCAAAGCTTTACCACCCCTAGATGATGAGGGGGAATTGATTTTGGTACTTGAGACCATCTTAGATGTTAGAGAGAGACAATTGTGGAGACGGGTCATCAGGGAATATCTAATTAAATGGAAGGACTTGCCGGTAGAGGATGCCACATGGGATAGCGAGGACATTTTACAGCATCTGGAGTTGAGATTGCTTGGTGACAAGCAATTTCAGGGAGGGCAGACTGTGATGTCCCCTTCTAATTAGACACATGTACGTTAGTGGATTAGCCTATCATGTCGACCCTCGTAGGCTAATGGTTCTGGATAGAGGGTCACTTGGATGGGCACTTGGTCGTCAAATTGCAGTGCGGATCTCGGGAGTATGGTGACAGGGTGAATTGTTGTGTTTGGCATGATACTTGTGCTTAAATTTTTGATACTCACCTTTTATTTCACCATCTTTGGCTTAGGGACCATGTGTCTTTAAAATGAAGGGGTCACTTTATATTTTTCAGTTACTATTCATTCATAAAGTGAAAAATGTTATAACTTAAGTGAATAGTGCTCACTTTAATGAATAGTATTTCAATGTTAAATTATAAATATCATGAGGAAAAGTTCGACCCTCTTCATGCATTGATCATTTTGCTTCTTGACTTGTGAGTTTGGGCTTTGGAGGAAGACGGAGGCTAGGGTTTCCTGAGTTCTTGTAGTGGGTAAGCCTGGAGGGGGCTTGGTTCTTCGTTTGGAGCTGCTTGAGGGTGTGAAACACCACCTTAAGGTTGCGGGTCAGTTTTTGGATGCAAAGTTTGGTGACATTAGGAGCTGTTGGTTTAAGTTTTGAGCTGATTTCTGAGTAGGGTTGGCAGCCATAGACTCCATTTACATTTGCATGGGAGCTGTTTGCTTTTTGAAGAGTTTTGGGACTGAAATTTGCAGCTACAGCCAGTCGTCCCTTTTCATGAGGGTTTCATCAGCAAATAAAAAGAAACGCCTTTTCGAAGAGGCTGCAAATTCACCAAAAGGGGGTGCCCTAGATAGAGGAAGCTTGCCATACGAGATTTGGGTGGGAGAATTTTGGTTACCAAGAGACGTGAGCACTTCATTGGGGTTTGGTATTGTAGCAAGTTACTATTCATTGCGTTATATGGCTGTAAGTAAAAATATTGTATAAGATGTATGTAGTTTAAATCTGATGTAAGTTATATGTTGTATGCTTCTTATAATGTAATGAAGAAGTCATATTTGGCCATTGAATTGAGCAATGAACTCAAGGTTGTTTCAGTAGTCTGGTATTTGAAGTTTCATGTATATGCTTGTTGGTACTTTTAGCATTATTGGCAAACCAAATTCAAACAAGAAGGAAGACATAAAACAAAAAACAAAAAAAAATCAGACCTACAAAACACAGTGAAACAAATTAGCAGAGTGGTGGAACACTACACTAGCTAACATACTTCTATTCACAAACATATTATAAACACAATTTACAAGCATATTGAAAAAAACAAGTGGATAGAGGACAACTGTTTCATATGTACAGAATCTGAAAATCAGTGACAATAATCTCAAAATCTACTTGTTTTAAGTTTGTTTTTCTAGTTTTAGCATATGACCATATTTTAGGTCATTTTAGGGCCAAAAGAAATGGTGATTTGCAAACAAGAACACTTTGTTGTGAAAGAAAATGGGCAAACAAAACTTTTATCAGCAGCCTTGAAGTCTGTGCAATTTTTCTTGATCAGATGGCCCTTATGGGGACAATCCTTTCTTGCACCAATATTTGGGGGCTTATATCTTATGACACATAAATACAAGGAACTAGAAAGATGATATATTTGCAGGATGCTGGCATAAATTATAGACTGCAAATGATGTAGAGTTTTACTTTAGATTAACTGATTTTTGTCAAAATATCCTAGCCTCGTTCAACATGCCTGATTTCGTCATATCTAAATGCAATTACAATCCTTTTGATGACACTTAGCGAGGAATAATGTTCTACATAAGGAAAATATTTATTTAAACATTGCTATAGGGATAAGTTGCAACATTATTCAATTATTTTTGTTTGAAGGGATTTTTAACAGCATTGCTGGTGGAGATGCCTTGGCTTTCAAACGAGTAGACATAATATTTTAGATGTATTTTGATTTGTTAGATGCTTATTGCTTTTGAATAGAAGCAAAAGTTAGTTGCTAGCTTTTGGTCTTTAGATTGCTAATGGTGTTAGATGCTTCTATCTAAAAACAAAAGGAAAGCACAGCCATTATTAGCAATCTTGAGCTCCATTTATTCTACGCATCATCCTATCTCCTATTTCATGCATGGTATTTTAATGCAAAGTTTACTATAAAAGGCAACATGATGCAGAGATTCCTCCCCTCTGCAGATTTCCACCAATGTAACTACGATTCACATTCTTCAACAGGCTACACTTAGCCAACGATTGCAACAAACCATTTTTCAATCAGATAATAAACACCCAATTTCACTGCTAAACAATTACATTTAATTGAAAAACACAACCATTGAACATAACTCAAATTCATAACCACATACCTTGCTGCTAAACTATCAAATTCCTCTCATGGGTGAAATCCCCTGCTCAAAAACTTGTCACCAAAAAAATTATGCAAACTTTTGCAACATTTTATTGAAACCAGTCTTCTACATACAAGTTTCATCAAATCTGTTTTCTTTTTCTTGTGACAGCGAACTACCCTTCTACCCCCTCTACTTGCCTTCAACGCAGCCCTTCACCTCATTCCTTGCGCACAACATTCTCAAACTCCTAATCTGGCGCCACCTCCTCTGGTTCTCTTCCAAAGATTATTGGCCTCTCACAAAGGTACATCGATCTCTCATAGCTGCACACCTTTTACCCATTGTTGCGTCTTTCTCTCCTGTCTCACGGGCTTTCTTCTACTCTCCACTTCTTTGCAGCCTCCTTTATTTTTACCGCCCCTCTCTACGAGAAATTTTTGATTGTTTCTATGGTCGCTGCTCCTCTCTTTTCTACCACGGGCTTCCTCCTTATTCACTGTGCACATAGACTTATTTTTATTGCTGCTCCCTCTGCTCTTCTTTTTTGTGTTCAAATATGCATCTTTTAAAACAAAGAGACAAAGAGTTTATTTGCTGCCCCTTCATATTCCATCGGACCTTTTAGGCAAAGGCATCGAACCCTCTTTTTATTCTGCATTTTAATTATTTTGAAGACTTTAAGAATGTGCCTCTTCACTTCTATTTCCTGCGATGGAATATGATCAAACATGTCCAAAATGTACAGCAATAGCATAATGACTCGACCCCCTTTGGTTATGCCTTTGATTTGTTTTGTCTTGAATGTTCAAATTGGAATCAACTGCCCATCAAATGGACCCACGCCATGTTGGATGGAGATCAAATGCCCCACACAAGAGAAATGAATGCTTCATATCCATCTTCCCCCTGTTAGTGTTTTAATGATCAGATAATACAACTGAAAGCACTCAGAAAATGCAACACATAAGACAATAAACACAGCAAGATACCCTAGGAAAACCCTCCTCTTGAGGGAGAAAAACCCAGCAAATATGTCTCTTATATAATGAAGGAATAAGAGCAGAAATCTGCTTACATCTTAGGCCCAGCTCATGGCCGAATTTGATACAATGAATAATAGCACCTCTCCTAGATGCAAAGATACAGTCGAATATGCTTCTCCTTGAAATCGGCCTGCTGCTGCAAGCTGAAGCACTGCTGTTCAAGTGCAAACTTCTGCTTGGAATGTGAATTATGCTGGATGAACTTGATTGAAGAAATGAACAAACATCACCTTATATTTATACAAAATAAGGTGACTCTTCAAGGAGTTCGGCCTCTCTTGAAAATAATAAATTACAAAATAATATCAAGGAAGGTCGGCCTCATCCATTTAAATCAAATGAGTATAAATTAAATATCCATAGGCTATCATTTAATTTATTACAACTTAATGTGATCGCTGGAAGAAGCAGCCCGATGTTGCTAATAACATCAACACTCCCTCTCAGCTAGGGATGATACTTCTAGCTGCACAAAACATATCACCTCATCGTGATGTCGATCAATGTAGTCACATCCTATGTGAAGAACGCTTGTCACCTCATCGTGAAAGCATATCACCTCATCGTGATATCAACCATCATGGCTACCTCCATAAATGGTATGTATAAGTGCCTATCACTCAATGTGATATTGTCACCTCACCATGACTTTCACCATGGCTCTCCCAGAGGGTGAAACACAAGTACACGAAAATCATCACGGACTCCCTCACATGATGTTGTCATGGAGTCACACACATGACATCCACCATGGCTCTCCCAGAGGGTGAAACACAAGTACACGAAAATCATCACAGACTCCCTCACGTGATGTTGTCATGGAGTCACACACATGACATCCACCATGGCTCTCCTAGAGGATGGAAACAAGGGATTTCACCTTGAACTTCTCCTGAGAGAAGGACTCATAGCCAAGGGATTTCACCTTGAACTTCTCTTAGAAAAGAATTCATTACCAAGGGATTTCACCTTGAACTTCTCTCACATAGAAGAACTCATTAAAGAGGATCACTGATACTGAGACTCCTTCTCAGTCAAGGCTGCATTGTCCACCATACCAAGCTTTTCTCGAAAGTACACAAACTTTATCTTGGAGAGGGGCTTGGTGAGAATGTCTGTTGTTTGCTCATCAATGTTGATATACCTCAATTGTATAGCTTTCCTCAATACCATATTTTTGATAGAATTGTACTTGATCTCAACATGCTTTGTTTTGTCATGAAACACACGATTGACAAAAAGCTTCACACAGCTCTGGCTATCACAATGAATGATAATAGGGTCCATTGATTGTCCAAACAATCCTGCAAGGAGCTTATGAAGCCACACTGCTTCACGAGTTGCCACACAAGCTGCAATATACTTTGCCTCGGCTGTACTCAATGCTATTGAAGACTGCTTCTTGCTACACTAGGATATCATGGCAGATCCCAAATTGAAGCAACAACCAGAGGTACTCTTCCGATCAGTGACACACCCTGCCCAATTAGAATCAGTAAAACCATGCAGCTCCAAATCCACACTTGTAGAATATCTCAACCCATATCCAACTGTGCCACGCAAGTATCTCAGGATATGTTTAGCTACAACAAGATGTATTTGCCTTGGTTCACACATAAACTGACTAAGTGCACTCACTGCACAACAGATATTAGGTCTAGTGTTAACTAGAACATCAATGAATCAATCAGCTACCTATACATAGTAGAATCCACCAGTTCTGAGCTAGCTGCAGCCTCCTTCAACTTATGAAAGTTTGTCTCCATAGGTGTAGACATAGGTTTGCAATCAATCATACCAAACCTCTTCAGAATGTCAATAGTATACTTGCCTTGACTTAGAATCATCTCATTTGGCTTTTGCCAAACTTCTAAGCCAAGAAAGTAATGCATGAGACCAAGATTCTTCATCTCAAACTCAGAAGCTAACTCCTTACATTTTAGAATTAGGTGTTCTTCTCCAGTGATAATCAAATCATCAACATACAGAACCAAAATCAAGGCTTCACCATTTATTACCTTAAAGTAGAGGTTAGAATCTGCATCATTCTTTGAGAAACCCAAACTCAATAGGTAATGATCAATCCTTTCGTACCAAGCACGAGGAGCCTGCTTAAGATCATACAAGGCCTTCTTCAGCCTGCAAACATGAGACTCCTTCTCATGTACCTCAAATCCATCGGGTTGCTCAATGTAAACCTCTTCTTCTATGACACCATTTAGAAAGGTTGTCTTTACATCCATTTGGTGAATCTTCCATCCTCTAGATGCTGCAATAGCAATAATGGTTCTGACAAAAGTATAACGAGCCACAGGAGCAAAGATTTCTTCATAGTCAACTCCCTCTTTTTGTGAGAACCCTCTAGCCACGAATCTTGCCTTGTACTTCTCAATGCTCCCATTAGCCGCATGCTTGATCTTGAAGAGCCATTTAGAAGACACCACAGATTTGCCTTCGGGTCTAGGAACTATGTCCCAAACATCATTCTTAAGTATGGATTGATACTCTTCAGTCATAGCATCTTTCCAAACTTGTTGACTAGAAGCTTCTTTAACACTTGAAGGCTCTGACTCAATGATCTAACTCATTAGAGCTACATAACTGGAGAATTTATTAGGTCTCTTTCTTTCTCTAAAAGTTCCTCTTGGGGCTGCAAAACTTTCTGCCTCTTGCATTGTCCTTCGGGCCCAAAGAGGTCTTTTCCTTCCAATCACGATATCTGTAGGCCTAGCAGTAGGCTCCAATGGATCAACTGGAACATCATCTTCTTTAGGTTCAGGAACCTCCCTCTGATTCTCAGTTTTAAACTTGATCAAATCTATCAGATTATATCCTCTAATTTGAACTAGAAATAAAAGGTTGATGTCAAGTTAATTCTGTTGTATCTATGAAGTCCTAAGTCTGAAAGATTCAGATTTATATTTTCGATCTTGAAGAGCAGAATAATTTATTGATTTAGATTATCTGCTATAGAGGATCCGATCACCCATAAATATGGGTAAGGAGGGGCACGACCCAAGATAGAGAGACGCGGCTTTCAGGAGACGTATCTCATGAGAGACACGTCTTCATGAGACATGTCTCATGAGCGACATGTCCTATGAGCAGACGTGTCTCCACAGAGTGGAGACACATCCACTCAGGGGACGTGTCGCTCATTGTTAGTCCCTTCGTCTATAACAACCGATGATTAACCTCTTAATAATCAAACATAATTTATATATATGCAATTTGATTTAGTTCGATTTGAATATACTCATTTTATATATTTTTCAATGCAGATCGCAAACCTATACTTAGGATTTGGAGATTTCGATATAAATGATGATGATGCATAAATGCAATCATCATTTATATCTTACCGTAGCTATCTATCTTCAACACTCCCTCTTAGCTAGGGAAGATAACTTCAAACAAGTATAAAGTGATATCACCTTACTCATGATATCAGAAGATATGATATACTAAAAGTGTCAAGTCACATGACATTCTTCATAACACATCTTCATTATTGTATGTGCACTGACATCAAGTCTCATGATGTCTACCATAATAAATCATGGCATGTCCACGGATATGTATACATATCCACCATGAATACGGATCATAATGATCTTCAAATTGATATCAAGTCTCATGATATCTATCAAAATGTCCATAAGATACTATCATGACATATCCATAGATATCAAGTCACATGATATCTATCATGATAGTCCAACTAATCATTGTAGAGTCATCACTTTACAATGTCAAATACAAGTGTTCATTATCAGAAAGATCGTCACCTTTCAATAATGTACACAGGGGGAGAGAGGGCCCATAAAGTCATGGAGTGACACACATGACAAAAGAGTTTACACATTAAACATCTTTTAAATACATTAGTACAAAATAAACAATTTGAATCTCAATCTCAATAACAAATTACATTTCAACCGTACCAAGTTTCTTCCTGAAGTGTTCAACTTTAACCCTGGAGAGAGGTTTGATGAGAATGTCTGTTGTTTGATCATTTGTACTAATATACTCCAACTGGATCACATTCCTTTCTACCATGTCTTTTACATAGTGGTAAGGGATCTCAATATGCTTAGATCTATCATGGAATAATAGATTTACTGAAAGCTTAATGCAACTCTGATTATCACAATGGATAATAGTGGGATTCAAGGGGTCACCAAATAGTCCCACAAGCAATTTCCGGAGCCACATTGCTTCTCTTGCCCCCATAGATGCTGCAATATATTCAGCTTCTGTCAAGCTTTGTGCCACTGAAGGCTGTTTTCTGCTGATCCAAGAGATCATAGTCGATCCTAAACTGAAGCAACATCCTGATGTGCTTTTCCGATCGGTTACACTTCCAGCCCAATCTGAATCAGAGTATCCATGTAAATCTAGTTGGTCATTTCTGTATTTAAGACCATATCCAATAGTACCTTGAAGGTATCTCAATATGTGCTTCACAACAACAAGGTGAATTTCCTTTGGCTCACACATGAACTAGCTTAGGGCATTCACTGCATAGAAAATATCTGGTTTGGTGTTAACCAAGTACATTAATGATCCAATTATCTGTCTATAGAGAGTAGGATCTGCAACTTTTGATTCTGCTGCTGCTTCTTTCAATTTGTGTAAGTTGGTTTCCATAGGTGTAGACATGGGTCTACAGTCCAACATCCCAAATCTCTTCAAAATATCAATAGTGTACTTTCCTTGATTTAGGATGATGCCATCTGATTTCTGCCAGACTTCTAACCCCAGAAAGTAATGCAAAATGCCCAAGTCTTTCATGTCAAATTTTGAAGTCAGGTCCTTTTTACTTTGAGCAATAAGGTGATCTTCTCCTGTTATCAGCAGGTCATCAAGATATAAAATTATTATTAGCATATCACCTTTAATTACCTTAAAATAGAGATTTGGATCTGCATCATTCTTGGAAAATCCTAGTCCCAAGAGATAGCTGTCAATTCTTTCATACCAAGCTCTGGGAGCCTGTTTAAGTCCATATAGAGCTTTATTTAATCTGCATGCATGTGAGTTAGTTTGATGTATCACAAAACCTTCAGGTTGCTCTAGATAGACTTCTTCTTCAATGGTCCCATTCAGGAAGGAAGTTTTCACATCCATTTGATGGATCTTCTAGCCTTTAGCTGCTACAATAGCTATTACTTCTCTCACAGAGGTGTACCGAGTAACAGGGGCAAATGTCTCTTCATAATCAATACCTTCTTTTTGTGAGAAACCTCTGGCCACAAAACGTGCCTTGTGTTTTTCTATACTGCCATCAGCAACATGTTTGATTTTGAAGAGCCATTTGGAAGAGACAACGGATTTCTCTTTTGGTCTAGGTACTATATCCCATACATCATTTTTCAAAATGGACTGATACTCTTCCGTCATTGCATCCTTCCACACTTGATGATTGAAAGCTTTCGTAACATTAGTAGGTTTTGAACTAATGATCTCATTCATTAAGGCAACATAGCTCGAGAATCTTTTGGGTCTGTTACTTTCTCTAAAAGTTCCTTTGGGTGTTGTATGATTCTCAGCTTCTTTCATCATCTTCCTAGCCCAAAGTGGTCTCTTCTTGCTGTTGTCATTGGGATTCTCTTCTGGAGTAGTTTGATTTTCACTTAAGATTTCTTCAGGATACTCCCTCTGAATCTCAAGAGCAGGCTCCTCTTCTAAGACTTTAAGGGAATCTTGAATTTCTATCTCACTTGAGCTCTTTGCCCTTTTGAAGGCAATGTCTTCCTCAAATATGACATCTCTACTCAGTTCAATTTGTTTCTGCCGGTATATGTATATTCTGTAGGCTTTGGAGGTTTCACTATATCCCGCAAATACCCCTTTCTTTCCAGAAGGTTCTAGTTTGGATCTCTTTTCCTTAGGTACATGAATGTAGACATGGCAACCAAAGATCCTTAAGTGACTTATGTCAAGTTTTATACCAGTAAATGCTTCTTCAAGAGTCTTGTTATCTAGATGTGAGTGGGGACATCTATTTTGGATGTAGACAACTGTCCTAGAGGCTTTTGCCCAAAATGGGGTTTCAATGTTTTGGTCAAACAACATTGCTTTAGCAGCTTCTACAATAGTTCTATTTTTTTCAGCAACACCATTTTGTTGAGGGTTGTAGGCTACAGTAAACTCCCTCTTAATCCCAAGATTTACGCAAAATTCCTTAAAGATTTATGAGGTGTATTCCTTCCCATGATCTGTTCTTAGGATTTTGATTTTCTTCCGGAGAATTTTTTGTAAGTGCTTTGAACTCCTTAAACCTTTTAAGGATTTCTATTGACTCTTTACACTTAAGAAAATATATCCAGGTCTTCCTAGAGAAGTCATCTACAAATATTACATAATATAAGAATCTCGCCATGGAGGGTACAAACATGGGTCCACATAAGTCAGAGTGTACTAGTTCTAACACATTTTTGGTTTTACTCAAACTATTTTGGAAGGTTCCCTTTATATTCTTTCCTAGGGCACACCCTCTGCATGTTCCTTCATGGATTTGTTTAAGGTTTGGGCAATCCTGTTACTAATTTTTCTAGAGAATGTAGGGCGCGAAAGTGAAGATGTCCTAATCTTCGATGCCAAATTTCATTTGAGTCTGAGGACTCATGAATAAGATCTTGATTAGAATCCGTGCACAGTTTGTAGAGATATCCTTGTCTTACTCCTATAGTTTGAGCTTTCTTTATATTTGAGCTCTTTGGCCATGCCATAACTTTTCCATCCATAAAGGTAACCCTATATCCGTTGTCTTCAAGAGCAGAAATTGATGTTAGGTTCCTTTTTATTCTTGGTACAAACAATACTCCAGTGAGTTGTAGAGAAAGGCCAGACTTCAAGTTTATGGTGCAAGTTCCAACCCCTCTTACCGGATGTGCAGAATCATCCCCAATAGCCACTTCTTCGTCAAATTCTTCTTTCATAGTATCTAGGTGTTCTCTGAACTCTGTGATGTGCCTAGATGAACCACTATCAATTACCTAGTTGTTGACTTGGTTTGATACTTGACTTGATAGTGCTGAGTAGAAGACAAATTTATCAGGCATAGTTTGTATTTGTTTTTCCAACTTTAGCAAAGGATGCTTGTTGTTTTGTTCTATCAAGGCACTTCATTACATAGTGTCCATATTGATCACATCTGAAACATTGTATTTGAGAGATGTTTTTCCTCTTCTTGAATGATCCTTTTCCATAAGAATTCCTCTTTCTTTTGAATGATCCTTTCCCATAAGAATTCTTCTTAACCCTTTTATGAGAATTTGTGTTTAGCACATGAATATCCTCATCTATGGGTTTCTGATTGTTTCCTTTTGTTAAGAGTCTTGTTTCTTCTTGTAAGCAGTCTGTTCTCAAGAAATAAATCCAAGTCTTTCTAGAGTAGTCATCAATAAAAATAATGTAATACAAGAAACCACTAGAAGATGCAACTGACATTGGACCACATAAATCAGAATGAACGAGATCAAGAATACATTTAGATCTACTTTCTCTACTATGAAATGTACATTTTGTATTCTTACCCAAGGCGCAGCCTTTGCATGTACCTTCATGTTCTTGGTTGAATTTCAGAAGGCCGGTGACCATCTTCTCCATGATAGGTAACGCTCGAAAGTGAATGTGAGCCAATCTTCGATGCCAAAGGTCATACACATGAGAAGAATCATGCACTAGAGCCTGAAGGGGGCAAGTGCATAGCCTGTAGAGACACTCATGTCTAACTCCAATTACCCGAGCAAACTTGATGTTGGAGTTCTTTGCCCATGTAAGAACTTTGCCTTTTGAAAAGACAACTTGATAACCCTTGTCTTCCAAGGCTAAGATGGAAACAAGGTTTCTCTTTATGCCTCGAACAAATAGCACATCATTTAACTCCAAAGAAATTCTAGAATCAAAGTGAAGAGAGGAGTTCCCAACTCCTTTCACAGAGTAACTAGCATCATCTCCAATAATGACTTGCTCATTGGAATCTGTCTTAATCAAATTGGATAGATGCTCCCTAAATTTAGTGATGTGGTGAGAGGCACCACTATCTATCAGCCAAGAGTTGGTTTCGGTGGTTACATTGCTTGACAAGGCTGAATAGAACATATATTCACTTGAGTCCTTTTGCGGAATGCAACATTTGCAATGACAACCTGCTGCTTAGGCCTGGAAGGACATTCCTTCGCAAAGTGACCATACTTGTCACATCATAAACATTGGACTTTGGATAAGTCCCTCTTCTTCTTGAATGCGGGAGCACCATCATTTCCATTATCTCGATTCCTGTTGAAGAATCCTTTCTTCCCATCTTTTCCTTACTTCTTCGTTGAGTGAGAGGCGAGAACATGAATTTCTTCATTAGTTGAACTTTGACCTACGCCTCTAGCCGCCAACCTTGACTCCTCTTGAATGCAATCGGCCCTCAATCAATCAAACTTGGGAAGTTTAGATCTTGCACTGATTCCCTGAATATAGGATTCCCATGATAACGGAAGACCATTGAGGGCAACCATGGTCAAGTCTTTGTCGTCAATTATGTGACCAATTGTAGAGAGCTGGTCTCTCAATTCTGAAATCCTCATGAAATAAGCAATCATTGTTTCTCCTTTCGCCATCTTCACATGGTGTAGTTGTTGCTTCAGTGCAAGTGCCTGGCTGGTGTTGTTGATTTCGTACATCTCTTCCAATGTTTTGAACATGTCCCTTGCCATCTTCAGCTTGGAGACAATCGGAACAATATGATCTTTAACGGAATCAACCAACATCTTCTTTGCCTTGATGTCTTTCTTCCTCCTGCAACTTCTCTTCTTCCTCCTCTGGTTCGGGAATTTTGGTTTCCACAAACTCAGCCAAATCATTCTCTTCCAAGGTGAGCATGATTCTGAACCTCCATGATGTGTAGTTGGAAGCTCCCTCGAGTCTATCCTCAATTTTCAGACCATTTACCATCTTGACTAAAATAGAGATAAGACAAAAAAATGAGATTAGGGAGAATGCTACAAAACAGATCTGATCACGATCTTCTTCAAACCCGCTCTGAGACCATGTTAGTGTTTTAATGATTAGATAATACAACTGAAAGCACTTAGAAAATGCAACACATAAGACAATAAACACAGCAAGATACCTTGGGAAAACCCTCCTCTTGAGGGAGAAAAACCCAGCAAATATGTCTCTTATATAATGAAGGAATAGGAGAAAAAATCTGCTTACAACTCAGGCCCAGCTCATGGCCGAATTTGATACAATGAATAATAGCACCTCTCCTAGATGAAAAGATACAATCGAATATGCTTCTCCTTGAAATCGGCCTACTGCTGCAAGATGAAGCGCTGCTGCTCAAGTGCGAACTTCTGCTTGGAATGCGAATTATGTTGGATGAAATTGATTGAAGAAATGAACAAACATCACCTTGTATTTATACAAAATAAGGTGACTCTTCAAGGAGGTCGGCCTCTCTTGAAAATAATAAATTACAAAATAATATCAAGGAAGGTCGGCCTTATCCATTTAAATCAAATGAGTATAAATTAAATAGCCATAGGCTATCATTTAATTTATTACAACTTAATGTGATCGTTGGAAGAAGCAGCCCGATGCTGCTAATAACATCAACACCCCCAATGTGGAATTTATGCCAAACAGATTATCTTCTTGAATGCCAAAACATTGACTCTGCTGGAGTCTAATTCATTCTTTTTTTTTAATCCTGCAGCTATAATATTCACCTCAAAAATGCAAGCATTAAAATAATGGGTTGTATTTTACATAAGAGAAGTAAATGAGTTTTGTTTTAAATGAAATCCAAATAGGGAGAAATCATGGAAAATAGATTTATTCCAGCCAATGTTTTACGACAAATTTTTAATTGCGGCCATACAACCAAACCATCAACTAAGAGAAAACCAAAATTGTGAAAAACAAACTAACGATGTTTTTGGTTGGTGCTGATCACCTGTCCGCCTGCGTGCTCCTGCACCACAACAACAGGCCTTCCTACAAAAAGACTTAATACGTCATGCTTTTTTAGTAGAGCTTTTTAATGGGCTTCAAATTGGAATCTTGAGCATTGCTTATTTTGTCTTTTATCACTTCAAAACTAGCAAAGGCAGTTCTGAGCTTGTATTCATTGTGAAGCATAGTTTGGGCATGCCTTTTCTATTTCTAAAATTAAATCCTAAAGAAAATTTACTCAATTCTTATTTTTAATTTTATTTGTTATTTTTTTAGGATGGCAATTGCTTTTACCGGCAGTGTTTGAATTTTTTTGCATTTTAAGTAATGTCCCTTTCCAGGGTATGTTTAAGTAAGGGTCATTCTTTAGCATTTTATTTTGGAAGTATAATATTTGTGCCAGAGACAGTATCATTTTTTGTCTCACCGGTAGTTATTTTTTTATTTATACTTCGTGCAATTTCTTCCCTAAAATTGTAATTAAAATAGTGTATAATTTTTATTTCAATTTTGGTCTGTTTTTCCACAGATCCCAAAAATGAAATCTCATCAGTGCTGATTTTTTATCATTAGGCAAAATTTCCCCAAAATTTGTTTCAATTTTCGTCTGTTTTTCTGATTTCCACAGATCACAAAAAAGAAAGGGCCATGAGTTGAATAGTGAATGCTATGGTAGAGGATGGTTGGCACAGTACACCTGAGTGTCCGGTAAGGATATTTATGAATCCTTGCTTAGGCTATGATACTTGTCAGTGTCTAAACAAATTCATCTGATTTTCCTTTCATTATTCATTTCATGGATCAATCATAGTTCATTTTCTTAATATAATTCGTGGTTGTAATGAGGATTGCATTCTATGTATGCACTTAATTTCAGAATAAGTTAAAGCACATTAATGCTGGAATAAATTATATTTCTGGTAACTAGTGGACATTAATATCTAAAATTTAGTCAAATAGTAAATTAAAATTTAGATATGAATGTCTTGCTTTTTTTTTTGTTGTTTTCTTTCCTGGCCCAGACTGTAAAATGACATGTACTTATTATTCTCAGGTTGAAAAATATATGCTAACTATAATTACTAATTAGTAATACTTGTTAAACTTACTTCTCATCCTAACTTGACTGTGAGACGTGTAAGTGAAAGTTTAATATATCCAAATGTCTCCTTCTACAAATAGAGTAGATTGGGACAATTTAATTATGGCGACATATTTCTGGATTTGTTGTTAATGGAGCCTCATGTACTATAACATCTTTATTAACCAAAAATAAACTATTGAACTGTCAGTCATGCAAGTGGAAAAATATCATGTGATAGTTAAAATAATAAAACAACAGTCTCTCCACCACACAAATATACTAGGAAAAATATTGGGTGACAGTTCAGATAGTAAACTAAGGGAGAGGGTCTGATGGTGGTGAGGCTATGTTGTACAAGGGATCCATGACAACAGAGGACATGGTGGCCAAAACTTTCAATGCCACACAGAGGGTCTAGTTGGCAACTCAGAAAACTCCATGCCTGTCAAATTCTTCCACATTTTGCAACTCATACCGAATGGTTTCTGAAAAATCCTTTTTATGAGGCAAAAGGTGGCATTGACCAAATGTGGATGCATGGTACTTGCTTACATGTTCATCTTCACGCCACTCCCTGTGAACTTAATGCGCATTTACTTCCCCTCTCCCCTCCATCGTCGGCCATTTTGCATCCACATTGGCGTGTTTTTCATGAAGTAGGGTTTCTTTGGGGTTCTTTGCAACACCATTCACTCTTCATGTCTGCACATGACACCGCCCATTGATGGACCCATTGTGGTGCACTTCAGGACTAACTGTGGAGAGGTTGGGAGCGACTCATGGTGATATATTTTTCATTTTTCCTATGTTTATCAACATTTCCAACTCGTAAGGAGAATAAAATTCTTCAGTCATCACAGCTGAGGTTGTCTACCAATCTGACATCGGCAATGATCCTTCATTGTATGTTCATTTCAAAATGTTCTTTATGGTACTCTAAATCTTGTTTCAATTCAATATTTTTATGCTTTTCACACTCCATTATATGAATGCCTGCTAATTTAGCTTGCCTCTTGCTGTTCATGCCACTCTGCATGCTACCAACTTTACAAATATATATGCAATATCTATACATACTGTATATATATCTCTGTTATATATATATCTATCTGTGCAACATCTATATATATATAGCATGTGAAGGTTTCATATACTTGACTGTTAAGGGTCTATATCTTTGGCCAAAAAAATTTCCAATATAAATTATTAGCAATATGTCACTAGAAATATCACAATAAATTAGTTATTCGTTTATATAAGCATCAGACCTGCAAGGTTTTTGTTATTCTACTCTAGAACTTTTATAAACAGGTTATACACCTTGAACAGTGTAAGTAGCTATTAAAATTTCCAGTTGCCATTATTAAATAGCAGTTAGATCTATTTCTAAGGGATAACAACTATTGCTATTGTTATTTTAAAAATGAACATGGTTTTCTACATTTGTGAAGACACCTAGCATAATTGGGTTTGAAAACTTTGTGAATAGGAAACACGATTTTTGTTATTTTGATTAGTAACTACAACTATTGCCTTTGATAATAGCAAACAATGTTGTCATTATTCATGATTTGTGAGCAATAGACAAGATGTTCATGCATACATGGTAAGACTTCTTAAAAAATAGCACATTCATATACACCCCTTGTACCCTTAATCTTAAACGATTATTCTATCTTTTAACTTGACATTATTGATGCGTCACAAATTATTCAATTGTAAGAAAGAATACAATAAAAAATTATCATTTCCAATTGATTTCCATGATTTTATATGGTTGTATATATAGGATTCATAGTTTTTCTACATTGAATTAGATTTTTACAGTCATATTATATAATGTATCACATGGTTATGAAGATGAACATCTTATGCTTATCAAATACATGTACATATTACCATATCAATTGTGTATATTCTGTTGATCAGTTGATAAAGGATGGCTTTGATAAAGTATCCTTAATTTTTCAATGGTTTTTAATGCTGGATGATAAGAGCTTGTAAAATGTCTAGTAGTATATATTTAAAAAAAATTAAGTCAGAGATTTAATCACGAGTTTTAAATTTATGTTCCTTTGAAGAAGTTAAAGAGACAGTTATTTATGTCCTTACAGAATGCTATAAAGATTACTTATCCTGCTTGAATGCCTTTTAAGGGTATCTGTGTTTCTTTGTAGACCACCATTTCAAAAACAACCAACCCACTTTGTGCTCTAAAAATGGAACATTGACAAGGAAGATGTTACCATTGCGAAGCCCTTTTATATCTTTTAACAGGAAGATCAAAAGAAAATATATCCTACAAAACTGATCTTGAGCATGCTAATGGTGAAGAATTTTCTAAGCATTGCCGAACTCGTATTCACAACTCTAATAAAAATATAAACATTAACAAAGCAAATAACTAGTACAGAGAACTCGCCTACAAATAATAAAGAATCATTTCCAAGGCTTTCATTTATATCTTTAATAATAATACAAATAGTAACAGGACAAAAAACTGGAAAACTGTTAGACAATTCACCTACAGAAAATATATAATTATTTCTAGGCTGTGTTGCACGGGGATGCGTCCCCACCCCTAAACCCTACGTCCTTGTCCCTTTAGGCGTTTCGGGGACAGGGGGACGCCCCCGACCGTCCCTTCCAATTTTCCATTTTTAGGGAACGCGTCACCTTTTTTGGAAACGTCTGCAAAACAAAAGCGGACATCTAGTTGTCCTCGGGATGGCTAGGCATCCCCCAACCGTCCCGAAAACATCCAGAAGTCCCCCACGACGTCACTTGAAAAACATGCTTTAAAATTAAAATATCATTTTTGTTTTTAATATTTTATTGGTTTCTAAAGGGGTGTGGGGGTCCTAGAGACCCTCCCACAACCCTACCTCTATGTAGTTGTCGTTGGGAGCTGTGGAAGGTGAGTTTTCAATGAGCTGTGGGACGTTGGGAGCTGACTGGGAGTTGTGAATGGTAAAAGCATTCAATGAGCCGTGGGACGTCGGGAGTTGACTGGGAGTTGTCAATGGTAAAAGCATTCTTCATTAACAAAAAAAAAAAGATGATTGCAATAAATAGGAATGGAGGTCTACCTGTAGATATTAAATATCTACCTACTATCTACCTACTAACTACTGTAGAAACTACAGTAGATAATTGACCATTATATAAAAGAAGAACATAATATTCTAACACCCTCCCTTAATGGTCAATCGGTCAACAACACCAAGTTGCCCCCTCAATTTGAAAAACTTATCCGAGCTCAGAGACTTGGTGAGAATATCTGCAGTCTGATCCATTGTCGGAACATACTGCAGCTGAACTGATCCGTCTTCTACCAGCTTGTGGATGTAGTAACAATGAAGCTCAACATGCTTGGTACGTTCATGGAAGATTGGATGTTTGGCCAGTTTGAGCATGCCTTGACTAACAGTGTACAGGGGAGAAGGACCTGCTTGGGACATGTGCATGTCAGAAAGCATCCTACGGAGCCAAACTGCCTCACATGTTGCCTTAGTTGTTCCTCGATATTCGACTTTAGTCAAGGAAAGAGCCACTGCCTGTTGCTTCTTGCTGGTCCATGTTACAGCACCTGTACCCAAATTGAATACATACCCAAAAGTGGATTTTCTGTCATCCACTGAACTTGCCCAATTTGAATTTGTATAACCAATCAGCTTTGGATCCTTGCATCTGCCATACAAAATGCCATAATCTGAAGTGCCCTTAACATATCTCAGCACTCGCTTTGCTGCAAGGCAATGATCAACTTTTGGAGTTGTCATGAAGCAAGAAATGTAGCTCACTGCAAAACTGATGTCAAGTCTAGTGGCAGTGAGGTAGATGAGACTGCCCACTAGTTTCCTGAATGTCGTTTCATCGACCGGAGGTGAATCAGAGTTGCCTGATAACTTCAACCCCTTCTCCATAGGTGTGGAGGCAGGTTTACAATCCTGCATCCGAAATTTGTCAAGTAGACTTCTGGCATAATTGGATTGAGAGATAAAAATGCTACTAGCGGTCTGCCAAACCTCAATACCCAAAAACTAATGAAGAAGCCCCAAATCTATCATATCAAAAGCCTGACACAGATCCTATTTGATTGCTGCAATCAAATGTGTTTAACTGTCAGTAATGATCAAGTCATCAACATAGATAACAAGAAACAAAACATCATCACCAGAGTGCTTGACATACAGATTAGAGTCAGAAGGGCTGTGCTGAAAACCATGATCAACCAAGTACTGATCAATCTTGACGTACCACGCACGAGGAGCCTGTTTCAGTCCATAGAGTGCTTTCATGAGCCTACATACCTGATGTTCTTTGCCGACAACCTTGAAACCAAGAGGCTACATCATGTAGACTTCTTCCTACAACTCATCGTTGAGAAAGGAACTCTTGACATCCATCTGATGAACTGTCCATTCGAATTGGGCTGCAATAGCGAGAAGAAGACGAATTGTGCTCATCTTGGCAGTAGGAGGCTATGTCATGTAGACTTCTTCCTGCAACTCACCGTTGAGAAAGACACTCTTGACATCCATCTGATGAACTGTCCATCCGAATTGGGCTGCAATAGCAAGAGAATTGTGCTCATCTTGGCAGTAGGAGCAAAAGTCTCCTCGTAGTCAATGCCCTCCCGCTGTGTGAATCCCCAAGCAACTAACCTTGCCTTGTATTTATCTAGAGTACCATCTGCATGATACTTGACCTTATAAACCCATTTGCAGTTGATAGGTTTCTTCCCATGAGGAAGATCAAAAAGAACCCAAGTGTGATTCTTCAGAAGACTATGGTATTCTGTCTCCATAGCCTTTTCCCACTCTAGAATTCCTTTAGCCTTTGAATATGTCCGAGGCTCATATATATTGTGGATGTTGGCCATAAGAGAAAAATTGACTGTGTTGTGCTGCTTGCTTTTTTTGCGAGCTGAGCTACCCTCAATGAGTTCATCATTATGAAGATCTCTGATAGTCTTGAGCCACCACTTAGGCCGACGAGTAGAAGTACCAACATCTAGAGTAGGAGAAACAACATCTTTTGGGATTTCTAGAACAAAGTCATCTGGATATGAATCCTGAGGAAGATCGGGTGGTGCTATATCATGATTGGTAGACTCCTCATCTTCAGAGTCAGAATGCTCTGAAGCCCTCCCATTAGGGGAACCAAGAGGAAGACGAACACCCTCATCAAAAACCTTCATAGGCTGATCCTCAGGGTTGGCAGTAGGAACAAATGGACTAGTATTCTCATCAATCACAACATCACGACTAAATATGAGACGATCCGTCTCCACATCAATCAACCTGTATGCCTTGTGATTGTTGCTATAACCAATAAACATAAGTTTGTGGCTCTTGGAGTCCAACTTGGCACGCGTGGCTTTTGGAATCCATACATGAGCTGTAGAACCAAAGACTTTCAAATGGCCCACCTTAGGCTTACGTCCTGACCAGGCTTCTTTAGGGGTCATCTTCTTAACGGCCTGTGTAGGTGATCGAATTAGGAGGTAGACTATAGTATAAACTGCTTCAACCCAGTATTTCTTAGGTACATGTCTATACTCCAACATAGAACGAGCCATTTTAGTAATGGTGCGATTCCTACGTTCAACGACACCATTTTGTTGAGGGGTGTATGGTGTGGTAAGTTGGCGCTTAATGTCGTGTGTAGCACAAAAATTAGAGAAGTCAGCTGAACAAAACTCCCCCCCATTATCTAACCTTAGAGTGACAATCTGAGAACTTGATTCTTTCTCAACTAAGGCCTTATACTGCTGAAATGTACTTAACACATCTGATTTATGTTTCAAAAGATACACCCACATTTTTCGACTGAAATCATCAACAAATAATAAGAAGTACTTGGACCCAGTAACAGATGGAGTGTTCATTGGTCCACATACATCAGCGTGAACCAATTGAAGTACCTTAGAGGCACGCCAAGAATCACCATCCGAGAACGGTGTTTGATGCTGCTTTCCAGCTTGACAGGCTCCACAAACTCCATGATTTGCAGTTTGGATCTCAGGTAGACCGGCAACCAAACCCTCTCAAGACAATTGAGAGAGATAGTGCACATTCAAGTGCCCATAACGCTGATGCCAAATTTTGCTGATGGAAGTATTCCTGGCTGCAAGAGCATGCTCCTGAGAATCACTGGAATCAACAAGTCTATACAGACCATGATCCTCAAGTCCCATAGCAATCGTAGTACGTGTCTCCTTATCAACAACGCTGTAGGTGGACGAACTGAAAATAACATCTAACTGAGGAGAATGCCTCATTATCTGGCTGACGGAGAGAAGATTATGTTCCATGCTTGGAACATAGTAGACATCAAGAAAGAGTAAATTTCTTCCGCCAGAGTGAATCTAAACATTGCCCTTATCGGCAACTGTGTACTCTTCGCTGCCTCCAAAGATCACTAAATTAGTGAATGGTTCATATTTGGTGAACCAATCTGGACGATGAGTAAAATGCCGAGAAGCCCTTGAATCAATATACCAGGCAGAAGATTGTACCAGATCTGTTGTTCTCTTGGCCATAAAAGCATAGAATGCAGATTCTTTTTGCTCAGAGTGCTCTGCGACATGTGCCTTTTGTTGAGACCCTCCTCGCTTCTTTTGTTCAGAAGCCAACCGAATTCAACAATCAGCCTTCATGTGACCATATTTATGGCAATAATTACACTGAACGGTCTTCTTTTTTCTGTCCTGAGAAGAACCAGAGCCTTTCGGCTGAGAAGATTGAGCCTTCCCTTTGTTCTTAGCAGAAGATTTGGAAGAGAACGCTTTCTCTGTGGAGGTGGAGCTGGTACTACTTCCAAATTGTTGTCGCCATCGATCCTGCTGCAAGAGCTTGTTGCAAAGATCTTCAAATTTGAGATCAACATTGGTGGAGGTGATATTTAGCGTCTCGATGAAATGATCATACGAATGTGGGAGACTCTTCAGAGTAATGACGGCCATGTCCTCTTCCTCCATTGTTCGACCAATCACCTCCAACTGATCACGAATGTCCTTAATCTTTGTCAGATATTCTTGTAAGGACATTTTCTCATCCATCATGATGGAAAAAAACATGTTCTTGAGAAAGAACACTTTGCTCTTGTCGGAGGTTTCATGAAGGGCCTTCAAATGATCCCAGATTTCTGGAGCAGTTTTGCCAGACGGTACCTGAGGTAGTTGCTCATTTGTGACTGAGAGTTTGATGAGCATGATGGCTTCCCAGTTACGTTCAGCCCATTTGTCTTGGTCCTTTCCGACTACAGTGGGACGAGTTGAGTTCCCCAAAATGATCTAATCGAGGCAACGATATTCGAAGATCGTAATCATGTGTTGCTTCCATGTGTTGTAATTCTTCCCGTTGAACTTTTGGCTGCTTTCGAGCATGTTATTTGTCAAAGATGCCTTCACGTACACCGAGGTCAAACTGGTGAAGGCAAAACGAAAACAGAGACAACAAAAAATCAAAGTAGAAACCCTAGCACGGATTTCGAGGCACTTTGAAAACAAAACCTAGAAGATCTAAAGAGTACCTAAAAAATGATGCTGAAAACTCCCAAAAAAATTGAATACCCAGAAAATTTCATCAGCACCCACTTGGACAAATTGCGAGGCACGAACTTCGAGACACCCAGAAAAAACTAACGACAACCCAATTGAGATCTCGTAAAACCCAAAAGGAATTTGTAGTCGAAATTTTTTTTCACCTTGAAACAAAGGGTCAAAACCCTAGACGAAAATTTATGAACCCTAGGTGGCCATGAAAGCTTCAAAAAATTGTAGAAAATGAAGAACTCGAGCCAGCCACGAATAGGAACAAACAGGAACCCTAGCCACGCAGAATATGCAGGAAAAAACGCGTCAAAACAAAGTAATAAATTGCATTTTTACCAGAAAATTGCCAAAAACGCATAAAATGACGCGGATTTATTTTATGTAGAAGTCGCATGGGCAAATATGAAGGTCGCGTGTGGATTCCCAGAAAGCCACAAAATATTTTATTCAGAAAAACGCGTCGAACAAAAATGCCCAGAAAACCCTAGGCGCTAAAACACCAAGCCTTTCGATTTTCAGAAAAGAAAAAAACTTTTCAAAAAACAGAAAAATTTCTCTTCAAAATTTTTAGAAAAGTATTCTCCATTTTTTTAAAAAAATTTCAGGCTTTGATACCATGTGAATGGTAAAAGCATTCTTCATTAACAGAAAAAAAAAAGATGATTACAATATATAGGAATGGAGGTCTACTGTAGATATTAAATATCTAACTACTATCTACCTACTGGCTACTGTAGAAACTATAGTAGATAATTGACCATTAAATAAAAGAAGAATATAATATTCTAACAGGAGCCATGGAACATAGTTTAATAGTTAATACTGTTGACTTGTCCTGAATCTCATCATCATGATATTGTTGCTATGATGCTATCAGTTATTGACATATTTGATATTTCAGATTGCTCTCTTTCTCTCTCTATATATAATATATTGTTAAAAATCCAATTACATACATACATATATATATTGAAAAATTCATATATCGTCGTCCCTCTGCTGTTCCCAAATATCGGCCCTTGGACTGCCGTCCCCGTATACATAAATATATATATTGAAAAATTCATATATCGTCGTCCCCCTGCCGTTCCCAAAAATCGGCCTTTGGACTGCTGTCCCTGAAATGCCTCCCCTGTTGTCCCCCTCGTTCCTGTCCCCGAAACGCCGTGGAACATAGTTTCTAGGGCTCTCATGAGGGAGAAAGACAACCAAATTTTAACAAAAATGAAAGAAAAATCAGAGCAAAATTGGGAAAAAAGCTTTGATTTTGTCAATCAAATAGGATGGACCGAAATTTCTAGGACAAAATAATGGAAGATGTAACATTCAGAACCTAAAAAGCAACAAAATGTTGATCTAAAATAGGTCATTTAGGAATTTCGTATGTGTAACATGCAGCAGGACTTAAACTGATGTTGATCCCCTAAGTCGATAGCCACTTGTTTGAAAAATCTGCCAAGAAAATAAAGTTGCAAGTGACAACAATCCTGTCATACCGCTTCATACATAAGGGTGCAAGTTCTGGAGAAAATGCCAACACCGGCCAAGCGTTATACTGATGTTGGGTTTATAATTCGAGGACAATTTGCTCTAATAAATCAAGTCCTAGTTTTCTTGTTTGGGGTTTTTTAGTATTGACCTCTTAATGAGAAAATAAATATCCTAAGAATCATTTTAACATTGAATTGTTTCATTCTTAAGCTTAGTATCATTAAACCACTCAGAGAGAACAACACATTACAGAGGAAAGCAAGTAACTAACAAAAAGAAATCAGGAATAGTAATTTACATGACTTGAATACAAAGCAATGAATATCGACTAAAAATAATATTTGGGGGTCTGTAAAAGTCTGATAGCATATAGGAGATCTTAATTTGGAGTTCTCCTGAAACATTCATTCATATAAAAACAAGAATGAAAGGTAAATAAGCAATATCAACAGTCAGAACAGAACATATTATCTGCAAAAATGGAAAATGCCCTGTTTATACCAGACTGTATAAATGCTATAGACTTTGCACACTAACTCAAACAAGCCTATAAGCTAAATCATTAAGCAACTCACATTCACAAATGTCTTAGAAATAGAAAACAAAAAATTGTAACAACAATAAATAAAAAGAGAACAAAACTTGGAATGAGGCTTAAAATTTTTTGCCAAACGGTAAGGGACCAATGTTTCTCAGGAAAAACAGTAAGAGTTCAAAGACAATAAATAGAAAACTAATCTAAACAGATTTTTATGTTCAGTTACCTAGACCACGCAGTAGGTATTGAACCCACAACCTTGATCTGCTGAAACTACCTATAACGGCAAGTGGAATGAGCGGCCTTTGCTCATTAATTTCATCTTGGGGAGAAAAATGCAGCTCTGAGGGCGCAATTACATTGTAAGCCTATTCTAGATGACAATTTCTAAAATATTATATTTCCTAAGGTAGTTGAACTTTTAAAAAATACTGATAGTTCTGCACAATTTCAAATGCCAAAAGGACTTCAAATCCAGTCGAACGTTTTAAAAACATTGAGAATTGAAAACAAAAAAGTTTTAAAGAAGTTGAAATAATTTTGCGGTTTAACTAGATGGAGTAACCATTTGATTGGATTGCGATGTGAATTCAAAATATAGTTTGCCTAATTCTCCTTTTACATTTCTTTTCCTTCACGTTTGGTTTAAGTTATTTCTTTGCTGCCACGATCCTCGAATGCCAAAACAAACAAGTTGGAATTATAGCTACTGTTTTTTTAAGGAATAAATTTGTACGTATTTAAAATTTTAGCAATTAAAATTTAATTTTGGATGATTGTGGTTCAAATTAGTAGTTTAATTGGTAAATATGATGGAATGCAATGATTGCAGGATATGTACAAGATGGATTTGTTGAAAAGGCTTTAGAAACTTCCAAGCAAATGAGATTGGCTGGTGTAAAGCCAAATTCCACTGTATATGACTCTGTGTGTGTGTATATCAGATTTCGTTGTTATAATTGCCCTGGTAGACATGTATGCAAGAATTGGCACCCAAACTCTTTGACAGAATGCCTCAAAGAGATGTCAATTCGTGGAATGCAATGGTTGCAGGATATGCACAAAATGGATTTGTTGAAACTTTCAAGCAAATGCAATTGGCAGGTGTAAAGCCAAATTCCACTGTATTTGTGTAATTTATATATATGTATGTGGATGTGTATATGATGTATGTATGCATACATATTTATCTATGTAGATATATGGATCTATCTATCTATATGTATGTATATATACCCACGCATATGTGCATGCATAGAATATCAGATGTTGTTGTAAATGCTCTGGTAGACATGTATGCAAAAATTGGAAGCATAGAGAAGGCACATGAACTACTTGATAGAATGCCTCAAATAGATGTCATTTCATGGAGGGAAATGATTGCAGGATATGCACAAAATGCATTTCTTGGAAAGTTTTTAGAAACTTTCAAGAAAATGCAATTGGCAGGTGCAAAGCTGTATATGTATATTTATGTATGTGCGTGTATATATATGTATGTATCTATCTATATACATATATACATATATATCTCATGTTGTAGTTGCAATTATCCTGGTAGGTGTATGGAAATATCGGAAGCATAGAGAAGGCATTTGAACTGATTGACAGAAGGCCTCAAAGAGATCTCATCTCATGGAATGAAATGGTAGCAGGATGTGCGCAAATTGGATTTGTTGAAAAGGCTTAAGAAACTTTCAATCGAATGTAATTGGTAGGTGTAAATAGATGTCATATCATGGAATGCAATTATTGCAGGATATGCACAAAATTGTTTTTGTTTAAAAGGCTTTAGAAACTTTTATGCAAATGCAATTGGTAGGTGTAAGGCCAAATTCTACTGTATATGTATGTGTATTTACATATGTACACATGTACATGTATTTATATATGTATATACATATTTCAGATGTTATAGTTGCAATTGCTTGGATAGACACGTACACACACACATATATGTGTGTATTTATATGTATGTATGTATATATATCTGTGTATGTATCTATATATTTATTTATATGTATGTACATACAGATATATACATACATATACATGTTGGAAATATTGTTGTCATTGATGTCAAAGGGGTGTAGAACATATTGCTCTTATTAAAGAAGAAAATCAGTTTACCTTATTTAAGGCAGATAACATCCACTCTGAGACTTGTTGATAATGTCTCCCATAAGCAGGCCTTATGATTATCTTCTATTTTTGTTGGTCCATTAATATTGAACAAAACAAATTTTAAAACTGTAAAAATATCACATACCTTACATACAATCCAGCTGGGTTCTGGAACACAGTTGCTAACTGCAATCTTCCTTGAGTTCCATAAAATGATAAGGCCTCTTGAGCTGCCATTTGCCTCAGAGTGCATTCCATGCCAATTTTGACAATGGGAAATGAACATATCTGCATCTTTTCCATTCAATTTAGTCTCTTGCATTAAGATGATGTTTGCATTCATAATTTATATGTGATGCTTGATCAAGTGCCACTTGTTAGGGGCGTTTAAGCCCCTAACATGCCATGTGATTATCTTCATGGCTCTCTTCTCAGCAAGTATTCCTTGATATTTGATAGAGGTTGTTCTTTTGCTTCCTCCTCTCTTTTTTGTTTGTTAGTCTTCCGATCTATTTTTTTGTTTTTTGTTTGATTGATGATTTCACACGCTTTTGGTTAATGGTCCTCAGGTCGACGATATCCAGTTCATCCTCCCCCATTTGCTCTTCCTCTGAATCGTATATGCCCCTTGACCCCTGTGGGAGCTTTGTCCCCAAACACTTGAGTTTTTGAAGAATATTTTGAAAAAATATGTATTTTCAAATGTTTGATAAAGTTGCTGAGTTATTGCTGAGTTTTTCCTTGAGTTTCACTCTGTCCTGAGTTTTAAATTTTTTTAGGCTTGTTGAGTTATTTCTGAGTTCGAGTTTTTCAACTATAGTATGTAATATATGTGTATATGTATATATACATGTACATGATATGTACACACACATATATAGTTATACACATCAGTTATTCTCGAATTGGTTTCTCCTCTTGCAATACAGACCTAAATATTTTAGGTCTTTTTTCTCTATCTACTACCTCCATACCCAGTCTCCGTTTTGCAATTTAACCACCTTTGGGATACCATAAATTGTCAACATTCTTATTTTGGCATATGTCAGGGTTTCACCGCTCTGCAGATTGATATCTAGGGTTTTGCTGATCAAATCTTCAATCTTCATTAGGCATTGTCGTGACCAGTATTCAAATGGTAAATTGTACAATCTTACAATCTTCTTTCTCTATCTGCTGCATTGCCATGAAGGTTTGTGAGGTTTTGAAGGTCTTAATGAAAATGATAGTATATGCCTCGTGACCCCTCTGGGGGCTTTGTCTCCACACACTCGAGTTTTTGAAGAATATTTTAAAAAATTATGTATTTTCAAATGTTTGATAAAGTTGCTGAGTTATTGCGGAGTTTTTCCTTGAGTTTTCACCGAGTCCAGAGTTTTAAATTTTTTTAGGCTTGTTGAGTCATTTCCAAGTTCAAGTTTTTGAACAATGGTATGTAATATGTGTGTATACACACACACACACATGTGGGTGTGTGTGTATTTCATCTATGGTACATAAAATGTATGTATATATATGTATATGTACGTGGGTATATATATATATGCATATATATATATATGTATATGTGTATGCACATATATGTATGTGTGTGTGTGTTTCAACTATTGTACATAATATGTATGTATACATACATACATACATACATACATACATATACATATACCATGTCACCTGCACCAGGACCTATAACTTAGATTTTCTTTGTAGTTTACCTTTTGCATGAATAGGATTTTAATTTTCTTGTAGTTTCCTATTCCATTAGGGTATTAGGTAGGCGTAGCTCTCCAGACTTACTGAGATATTCATCGATCATTGATAAAAATTCTGTTGAAATATAGAAAAAAAATGAATGTGCATGGTTCTATGTATTTTTTATTTTGAAGAGTTAGTTTCTCTAGGAATGTAGGCATAATTTTCTCTGTGGCATATACTGTGGAAGAGTTTTCAAAATTTTAAACTTTTATCCTGCATTAAGCAGTAGCAGTATCAAAATAGTCATGTTCCTACATGTGAGTTAGAAAAGAAACCTAAGTCTGAGCAGAACAGTGCAAGGCAACACCTTGTACTCTTGCATTGTAATCAAAACTTAGATAATGTCTTAGAGGGGCTTAATTGAATTGATGATGAAAATATATCCGATATTCAATATAGAAAAATTGTCACTTGAGAAATTTCTAAATATGATTAATTTTCTTTCTGGTTTACCTTGCATGAATGGGATTTGAAGTTTATTGTAGTTTCCTGTTCCATCATGGTATGCGGTAGGCGTGGCTCTACTAACTTACCGAGATCTGTTGAGTTTCATGTTCATGATCATTGATAAAAGTTCTGTTGAAATATCCACAAAAAAATGAATGTGCATGGTTCTATGCGCTTTTTCTTTTGAAGAATTAGTTTCTCTGCAATAATTGATGCTTCATGTGAATTGTATATTGACTGGTTTTCTGGAAGGAAGCTTTTGTTTGGACACTGTCAAAGTGAGCCTAACACCTTTATTTATTTTGCAGGTTACTTTACCTTATGAAAAAACTTGCCTGGGAGCCTTAATGAATAAAATTGGTCCAAGTTGTGGGTCGAGCCTTACAATGTCATATTTTGCAGGTTCATTCACCTCCTAAAGCAAATTGTTACAGATATCTTTCTTTTTTGAAAAAAATTGGTCCAGTTGTTGAATTGGATTGCATATTTTTTTGTGTTTTGTCTAATTAATTGTTGTATAGTAGAGTATGTATGTTTGTCTATTGAACAAAATTAGTTCAATATAGCATTAGATGACATAATCTTTGTTTATTGTCGATTTAATTGCTGTAATATTAATATTGTATGTATGTATGTGTATTGAAGAAAATTCATCCTTTTAATTGGATTGCACAAATCATTGTTTGTTGTCAAACTAAATGCTATATTATAGAGTATGTATGCATGTGCACACTGTAAACTTGACCATTGGACTGAATGGACCTGCTTTTCTTGATGCTTGGACCTGCATTCCCCATATTTAGTTCCACCATTGCTATTACTAGAACTTTGAAGACTGCTTTTATACTATTTCGTCTTAGTCCTTGTTTCATATTAGTCTCTACTCAAACCACTTTCTACTCTAAACTGTAAGGAAGGAATTGACTGCTCATTGGCTCTTATTTTACTTATAGCTTATTCAGAAGGTAAATTGATTGTTAATAGTATATTATGCTACAATTTTTGTTTTTGAAAATTAGATGTGGGTTTTATTGGGGTCACATCCAAAAGTGAGCTCTAAAATAAAAATGTAAAACTTCAAATACATAATAAAATTGTCCAAAACCCATTTTACCTGACATAGACTTAAGCATAAACCTAACTGCCCCCTTGATTTCTTATCGTGGGATCTCAATATGATATGGGAGGGGACTTTCTTAGGAGAACCAAAATTGTAATTGGAAACTAAAGGTCTAATCGAACCTTTCCAAAACATCCAAAGTTTGGAATTCAAGTGATAGAAAATTCTCACCAACTCCTAATACAAAGGGAGCAACAACTTTTGAAAATTTAGCAGGGGAGTGAGATAAAGGGGATGGCGTCGAATCACATTTAGAAGGAAAACAAATATCCTTAAAAGGGGTCGCACAAGAAAGTGAAGGAAAATCATTAGACTACGAAGAGGCCTCCAATATAGGTTTAATAGCCATAGAGGGGAAGGAGTTGTAAGAGAGGGCTCTAATGGCATGTTAGACTACTTATCCAACAAGTTGAAGTCTATTACTTTGTTTTAGGATGGCTTTCATTGAAGGTATTAATTGTAGACATGATTATATGTAAAAAATCAGATATTGAGTCCCACATAAAGCAATAAAAATAAAGACTCGTAATAGAGAATATTATTTAAAGTTAGGCAATTCAGACACATGGTAAAAGAAAGAGTGTTTTGGAATTGGAAAGGTGTATTCAGATGGGGTATTAATAATAGAATAGTGGAAGGTAGATATATAAATTATTGTATCGTTTTATACTCTATGAATGAACATAATAGGACATAGTTTTACATGGTGAATCCATTGGCAAAATACTAAAAAAAGATTGAAGGTAAAAGAAAAAGGGAAGGAAGTTTACATAGTCAATCCACTAGTAAAAAACTAAGAAAAGATTGAAGGTAAGAAAGAAAAAGAGAGGGAAGGAGAGGAAAATAAAGGGGAATAGATAAAAGCAAGAGAGAGAAAGGTTGAGACAAAATGAGAGAATTGGAATGAGAAAGTAGGAAATGTATAACTAAAGAATGGGAAAGAGAATAAAATAAAATAAAGAAGAAAAATAATTTTAGAGAGAAAAAAGAAATTAGGAAGTTGGGAAGCTAGAAGTAAGGAGAACAACATGAGAAAGGGAGAAAAAAATAAAAAGATAAGACAAGTTTAAAATTAAAAGATAGGTAGGTTTATTTGATAGATAAAGTTAATGAAATTGGGAAATATAGGAAAAAGGAAAAAAAAGGATAACATATGAAATAAAGGAAAGGAAGATAAAATAAATAAATATTGATGGATATTGAGACATAAAGAGGAAAATTTTGGAGAAAGATAAAAAGTGAGTAAAGAGAGGAAAATTAGGAGAACCATAGCTATTGGAAGAAAAAGAGAAGGATAAGGGAAGAGAAGAGAAGAGAAGAGAAAGAGATCTCTGGATCTAGAGAGAAAATAAAGAAAGAAAGAAAAGTAGAGATAATGGTAGAATTTAAAAATTAATAAAGAGATAAAAATAGGGAGATAAAGAGTAAGAAAGAGCTTAAAAAAAGATAAATAAGAAATAAAGATAGAAAGAGCTTAAAAAAAAAGAGAGTGAGGGATTAAAATAATAACTAATGATAGATATATAGAAAGGAAAAAATATTGTAGAGAATAAAGAAGCTTAAGGGAACAAGAGGAAGAAGGAAAAACAAAAAGATGAAGATTGCAAATAGATAAAATAAGACATAAACAAAGAGTGAGCAAGAGAAAGAGGGGGTGATTTGAGAATGAGACAAAGAAACAAAGAAAGATGATCCAACAAGAGAAAGAAAAAAGGATGAGAAAAAATATAGAGAAATACAAAAAGAAAATAAAGAAATAAAGAAATGGTGAAAGGAACAAATGAAATAAATATAGAAAGAAAGAAAAGAGATTTTCAAAAATAGGATAGACAAGAAATATGTAGAGGGAAATATATAAACAAATGAATATAGAAAATAATATGATATAAATATATAAAGAGAGATACATAATAATAAAATAAATAGAAAAATATAATGATATAAATATATAGAGAGATACATAAGCAATTAAATAGAGAGATTGAAATAATGATGTGTAGAGAGAGGAAAGAGAAAGGAAAAGTATAAAGAAAAGATGAACTTAGAGAGAAATAGATAAAGATATAAGCAATTAAATAGAGAGATTGAAATAACGATGTGTAGAGAGAGGAAAGAGAAAGGAAAAGTATAAAGAAAAGATGAACTTAGAGAGAAATAGATAAAGATATAGGCAAATATCGATTTATTGAAGGAGCATGTGAAGAGATAGGAGGAAAAAACGGGTTAAGAAAGAAACACAAAGGAGAGAGAAAACTAGAAAGAGAATGATAGAGATAAAGCCATAGAGAAGGTTGGAGGGACAATTTAGGGAGAACAAAAATAAATCTTGATAGAGAGAAAAGTGGGAGTAAAGAATGAGATAAAGAGAGATTAGGAATATAATAAAAATAGAAAGATTGAAAAAAGACAAACAAGATAGAGAAAAAAAAGAGATGAAGAAAGGTAAATGAAGAGATGAAGAAAGTTAAAGAAAAAGAAAGAAATACTAAGAATTAGAAAAAAGAGAGATCTAAAGAAATATAGATAAAAAGAAAGAGTGAAAGGGTGGGAAGGAAGTACAAAGATAAAGAAAGAGATAGACAAAGAAAGGCAAAAGAATATTAGAGAGATGTATAGAGAAATAAATCAAGAGAAAACATAAAAATATTAGAGAAATGTATAGAGAAAGAAATCAAGAGAAAACATAAAAATATAATGATAGAAATAGAGAAACATATAAAATTTTATAAAGAAAACAAGATGAAAGAGAAAGGAAAAGAAAAAAAAGAGAGAAAGAAAATAATAGGCACAAATAAAAGACAAAAGAGATAAAACGAAATAGAGTGAAACGAAAATAAAATGTAAAAACGAATAAAATTCAAAGATTAAAAAGAAAGAGTGAAATGAAGATGTAAAAACAAAGAACAAAAGAAAGATAAAAAGAAAAAAAAGAGACAATGAAACATAGAAAAATGTAAAAAATATAATGAAAGGCAGATTAAGAGATGCACAATGGTAAAAAAATGAAAAACAAGGGGGAAGAGAGAGAGGAACTAAAAAAATTTAAAGATAGTTATATAGAGAGAGAAAAAAGAAAAAGAAAAATATAGAGAGAAGAAAGAAGCTTAGAGGAAAAAGAGGAAGAAGGAAAAACAAAAAGGTTAATATTGTAATTAGATAAAATAAGAGATAAAAGAGAGAGTGAGCAAGAGAAAGAGGGGGTGATTGAGATATAGAGAAAAATTAGAGAGAATGAGAAAAAGAAACAAAGGAAGACAATCTAACAAGAGATCAATAAAAAGGATGAGAAAAAATAAAGATAAAGAAATACAAAAAGAAAATGAATGAAAAACAATTAAATAGTGAAAGGAACAAGTGAGATAAATAGATATAGGAAGAAAAAAAAAAGCGAGATTAAAAAAAGGATATACAAGAAATATAGAGGGATGATATAAACAAAGAAAGAGATTAAGAACTATATAAAAATATAATGATATAAAATTATATAGAGACATAAACAAATAAATAGAGAGAGATTGAAATAACGATGTGTGGAGAGAGAAAAGAGGAAGAAAGCAAAAGTATAAATACATCAAGAAAATAGAGAGAACAAATAAAGATATATAGAAAGACAAACATAGATTTAGGGAAGGAATACATTAAGAAAGAAAGAGAGAAGGGGAGAGAGAAAAACAAAAAGAGAATGGAGAAACAATTTAGGGAGAACAAGAAATAAATCTTGATATAGAGAAAAATGGGAATAAGAATGAGATAAAGAGAGAGAAATTAGGAATATAATAAAAAATAGAAAGAGTGAAAAAAGACAAACAAGATAGATAAAATAAAGAGATGAAGAAAGGTAAATAAAATACAAAGAAATACTAAGAGAGATGAGGTAAATAAAATAGAAAGAAATACTAAGATACAATTAGAGAAAGAAAGATCTAAAGAAATATAGATGAAAAATAAGAGTTAAAGAGGGGGAGAAGGAAATACAAAGAGAATGAAAGAGAAATAGCAAGACAAAACATTAAGAAGGGAAGAAAAGAAATGCAAGAGATTAGAGAGATGTATAGAGAAATAAATCAAGAGAAAATGTGAGGATAAAAATAGAGAAACATATAAAGAAATAGATAAAAACAAGATGAAAAAGAGTGGGAAAAAAAGAAGAAAAAGAGAGACAAAAGAAAGAAAAGAAGAGGCACAAACAAAGAACAAAAGAGAGATAAAAAGAAAAAGAGAGACAAAGAGAGAAAGATGTCGTAGCCCCTAAGTAAAAGAGAGACACATTAAAACTATATTCAAAAATACATTTTTTTTAATTCATAACATTTATATTAAAATAAATCATGTAATAAGCTCTAAGCAAACAATTCGACTTACGCTAGTGTTTATTAATTTACAAATAAACCACCGATCATGCTTAATGATTATACATCAACAAATAAATATCGATTACTAGATCTAAACGCCATTATGGGAAAAGACATGAGTCACGGCCCTAAGGGAGGACGCGATGGGAGGACACCATGGTTTGACCTCCTTAAAGGAGGAGGGGCGAACGCAGAATGAATGAATGAGATTTTAATGACGTCCACGAGACCAAACAGTCTAAGGGACCAAGGGCCAAAAAGCTAAGAGATTTCCATATTCTTTTCAATGTTGGATCTTTTGTTATGAATTTTGACCAGAAAACTAGCCGTCTTGCTGATCCTTTCTTCCTCAAATAGCTCATGCAAGTTGTTGGCCTTTAAGTTGCCCTCATACTGAGTACGAATATCCTTATAAGCCGTGCATTCCATGATTTAGTGCCATTCAGTCTCCACCACCCCTTTTCTACAAAATATGCAAATTCTATCCTCGCATACTTCCTTAGGCATTGTCCACCTTCCGGTTTCACATCTAAGATGATGTGATCCGGTCCTCAACTGAGCTATTAACATCCTTGCTTTACCTTTAATAGCAGCTCCCAAATAAGTTTTCTCATTGCGATCCCAAGTTGGGTTGAACTCTTTGACATAGTGAGTTTTCTTTCGACCAATTGGCTTCGTCCACATGGCAGTCCTAAATTTTTCTGCGACATGCTTTTTTATTTCCACATTGGTGTTGGGGCACTCATGCAAACTGATGCTCCATTTTCTTAGCCATTTGTTATTTTGCTTCATCCATGTTTTCTTCCTACGGTCTAAAGCCTCCTCCACAACTATTTTGGGCCAGCGGTGAGTATCCATGTTTTCAACCTTCTTTAGGTAGTTTAGCAACCGAGTAATAGCTGATGCCTCCAAAGGCAAGGTTCCTGATTCAGCCAAGAGAATATCATAAGGGACTGTAGTTTTGACTTTGAGGTTGCACGTGATTTGATGCTTTTGGATTCTTTCAAGTTGTCTCCATCTATGATTTGACATGCTACTTCCCCACACCTCGCAACCATAAAGAACCATCGGTGTGACCAACAAACCAAAGAGGGTTTTTTTGGTTTTCCAATCCCAAAGCTCAGCCTTCCGACATCTGTTTTTAAGTAAGAAAGAAGCCTTCCAACCCCCTTGTATCCTTTTAGTTCTACTAGTCTCCCAATTGAGCTTATAGTGAAAATCAATCCCAAAGTACTTGTATTCTTTCACTATTTCCAAAGGATTACCTTAAAAAAGAAAGATATCTTGATTCATTTTCTTCTTTAGGTAAAAAATCATAACTTTGGTCTTGGAAGTGTTCACTTGCATCCCAACATCCTGACAAAAGAGATCCAAGGCCTTCAAAAGTTCTTTCAAACCATGAGCAGTTTTAGAGATTAGGATAAGATCATCAGCATACAAAAGCAGCTTCACCAAATACCCAGCCAAAAGGACACCTCCTTCGTCAGTTTTGCTTACCCAATCTTCAAGTTTGTCGATGTATAACCCAAAGAGAGTGGGTGATAGAGGACAGCCTTGTTTGACCCCTATATCGCTGCCAAAACATTCAGACATTCCCTCACTTGTTCTGATTTTTGCCCGGACCTGTTCATATAGTCTATGCACCGTAGCTCTATACTCATCTGGTATACTTAATTCAGCCATTCTATTCCACAATTTGTCTCTACGCATTGTATCAAAGGCTTTTTTAAAGTCAACAAAGCAGAAAAAAGCTTCCCCGCCTTGAGTGTCCCATGTTTTTTCAATTAAGTGTCTAAGAGTGACACAATGGTCAATGGTAGAGTACTTAGGCCTAAAGCCAGCTTGCCCTTTCGCTCTTTCTCCCTCTTTTTCTGCCCAACTGCTGATTCTACGTTCTATCAAGCTCCCAAAAAGCTTTCCAAGAATAGGGTTGACCATAATAGTGCGGTAGTTAGATGGGTTATTGATTTCACCACTTTTATAGAGAGGGATGACAACACTAGTTGTCCACTCCGTCGGGAAGCCAACACGGGTGACGTCATTGAACATTCTTTTGATGTGGGGAGCAAGGATTTCCACTCCCCATTTTAAAAATTCAGCTTGCAACCCATCAATGTCTGAAGCTTTACCATTTGCCATATTCTTAATGCCTTGTTTGATATCATCTATCGAGAAGAGCTCTGTAGATGTGCTAATTATGGGAGGAGAATCCCTCCCTTGGATCCTCTCATAAAGAAGCCTCGCATACTCCACCCACTATGCCTCAGTTATGTTATTCTCAATCTGTTTTCTCTTTTGCTGAAGCTCCTTCCAAAAACCTTTAGGGTTGTGTCTTCCCAAAGAGATTAACTCTTTCCTCCTTGTGTCAATATACTTCTCTTTTTTTTCACGCACCAACTTCACATATTTCTTCTTGTTTTCTTTGTTCAGCCCATTATTTTTCAAAGGTCCCTTGGCAGCTTTACAATCCTCATCATACCATGGGTTAGCTGGGAACGAGTTCGCAGCCCCTTTCTTAGGACGGGATCTTTTATAGGCATCTAAAGCCTTATGAATTATAGGAACAAGAAGATTGTTGCTGAAGTGACCACTAGATCCCTTGGCAGCCTTGGCAGCCTTGTCCCCTTTGTTATTTTCAGCTTCAAGAAGATGTTGCACTAGAGCAGCATTAAATAGATCCCGATTTTCCTGATTCACGAGTATTTTTGCCTTGGGGATGAATTCGTTCTTCTTGTGGTGGGCCTGCCTGCTATGTTGGTTGTTTGGAACAATGCTAAGTTTAACAAACAAAGGATCATGGTCAGAATTCAACTCAAAGGGACAAACCCCAATCTCAAACTCCGAAACTCTAGGAATAAAGCTCTGAGAGCAGATAACGTAGTCTACCACACTTTGACCATTATAAGTTTTGCAGGTGATATTACCAGAACTTGGCCAACCCTTCATGCCATTACAAATAACCAAGTTATATAAGCTACAGGTACCTAATAGTTCTGCCCCGAAGTGAGAAACATTCCCATTTCCATCTTGAGAAGTTCTTTCCCAAGGCTGCTCTTCTTCCTCTTCTAACCATAAAAGATTGTTGATTCCTTGCTCTCCATTATTCAACTGAAGAGATTGATTGTTAGCTGTTCTTGCATTGAAGTCCCCAATTAAAGCTATTTCCCCCAAGGTGCTGAATATAGAAATGTCTTTTTTTAATGAGGCATACGGATCTTCGTTATCTAACTTTCTCTTTTTATAAAATTTTGAATTTTGTGGTGGTGCAAAGTAGCAAGCAACCAATCTGAAATTAACCTCATTGTCAGTTATTTGTAACCATATGTACTGTTTATTTGGGTCTTCTTTCTCGACTTTCACAATATCATCCCAACCCTCTTTGATTAAGACTGTTATACACCCATGACCCTTGCCTGTGAGATTGATTGTTAGCTGTTCTTGCATTGAAGTCCCCAATTAAAGCTATTTCCCCCAAGGTGCTGAATATAGAAATGTCTTTTTTTTATGAGGCATATGGATCTTCGTTATCTAACTTTCTCTTTTTATAAAACTTTGAATTTTGTGGTGCAAAGTAGCAAGCAGCCAATTTGAAAGTAACCTCATTGTCAGTTATTTGTAACCATATGTACTGTTTATTTGGGTCTTCTTTCTCGACTTTCACAATATCATCCCTACCCTCTTTGATTAAGACTGTTATACCCCCATGACCCTTGCCTGTTTCACTCCCTTTGTTCCATACTGAAATTTTCTTGTATCCTTCAAATTCTGGGACCTTGCAGCCCTCATGTTCATGTGTTTCAATGAGAATAATAATGTCCTTCCCTTCTGCTATGGGCCCCAAACCAGGTCCTCGTCTCCATGGATAACCTCTACAATTCCAACTTACTATATGTAAATTTTCCCGTGGGGCCCCTAATCCCTATTTCTTGTTTGGAAAACGGTCGCTAATTTGAGCTGTCCCGTTCTTCAACCAAGCCCACTTTCCTTCATTCCTTGTTGTTTTCACTTTCTCACATTCTTTCCTTTGATCTTCTTGTTGGGCAAAGGTCAAATCCTCATCTAGGTAGATGTGTGTGCCTTTGAGTAGCCCTCTATACTTTAGAATTGCATTCTTGTCTTCTATATTCGTCATGGTAATTCTTACATGTCTGTCCCTTCCTCCTTCTATTTTCCTTCCAATTCGGCTTGCTTGTTGAATTTTCCCTGTCCACTTCAACTTGTCATTGAGGAAGTCTCTTGCTAAAATGTCGGTAACAAAAGAAACGCGTGAAGATTGGAAGGCGCGCCATTCAGGTGAATCCTCTTACTAAGTGTTAATATCTTATATGCCCAAAACCTGACATGATAATATTTCCAAATTTCTGTGCGAGTATTTCACTTGGCTTTGACATATAATTTCCTTAATTTAGCGTGTTAATGCTGCATGAATCTTTAAATCGACTGTGGATTATAATACACAATTTGAATGGTCCAAACCTGGGCATAGTTACAAGGAAAATTGGCAATTACATGGAATAGGCGGACTGTGTAGTCCTGGAACCCGTGTAGGCGAAAAAAGTATGCTGTCTATATAACTGGTCTTAATAATCTGCATACTGGAAACATATGTCTGAATCATGCAAAAATCAAACTCATACCGACTGTAGGTTGCATTAAGCTGAACAAGGAGAACATATGAACTTTCATATTAAATAAATGAATTATGTCCCTAACATTGGAATTTTATAATACTGTACATCTATGTGGAACTAAATCCATCAATCATCTACTGTATTATAACAAGGTGATATAATATGAAGGCTAATCTGTAGACATAGGTTCCTGCTTCAGTCATGTCTATAATTGTTGTATCATAACTATATACTACTTTGTACATTTCCATAGCATAATAGAAGAAATGCAAATGTAATGCTAATAACTGAAAATCTGGAAATTATATAGAACTGCCTGTTTTATGTTTGTCATCCTAACAGGTGAGGTGAACCATAACCTAAGTGGTTGTCTAAAAACTCCATCCAGGTTCCACCCCATTGGCCTAAAGCAAGGGTTGGGCATTCTGCCCCACTGGCCCGAAGCAAAGGTTGGGTTATGGAGGAATGAGGGTTCCACCTAAGCATTCTACCCTGCGTGCCCGAAATAAGGGTTGGGCAATAGGAGGTGGTAGACTGTTGGCCCCTTAGGGATTCTCCTTTCCTGATGGGTTGAGTGATTTCTTTATGTTTACGATCTGCAAGTATTGCTGTGTCTGGTTTCTGGATATTGGATGTTAATGCGAACATGTAGGAATGTGGATTGTACATCATGGATGATGCAGGACCTTGACAATAAGGATCCTTGGGAGAGGGAAATAAGGCCTTGAAATCCTTGTCAAACAACAACCTTAGAGTCAGCCAGGTGAGGGAGCATTACAAAAGAAAAATGTAAAAGAAAGTATGAAAGACAAAGATAAAAATAAAAGAGTTAAAAATATAGAGAAAATGAAAAAAATGTGGGTGAAATAGAGTGGATGAAAGAAGGAGATATACAAAGGTAAAGAAATAAAACAAGGGTAGAAAGACTGAAAAAAGAGATAAAGATGAAATTATCTAGAGTGATTATAAATCGAGAAATAAAAAAGAGAAGTTGATAAAATAAGGAGGAAACGAACAAGAGAAAAATAGAGATATAGACAAAGAGATAGCAGAGAGATAAAAAATAGAAAGTGAGAATATCCAAAGAAAGAGAGGGAACGAGATATAAAATGATAAAAAGAGCATGACAGAGAGATAAAGGAATAAAGAAAGAGAAGGGATAATAAAATAAAGAAAAAACAAGCAAATAAAGAGATAAAGCGATAAATATATATCAAAAGAGAAACAAAGAAAATGAGGGAAAGAGAGACTAAAATATATTGAGAGAAATAAATAGATAGACAAATTATAAAGCGAGTGAAAAAGAGAGGGAAATAGGTCTATAATAAAAAGAGAAAGGATGAAGATAGAAGACATAATTTGAGAACTAAAAGAAAGAAAAAGAGGAGAATATAAAGATATACAACGTAGAGGGGGACAAAGGAAGTGAGAAGAAATAGAAATATAAATAAATAGAGAAACTTAAAAAGGGGAAGGGAAAGAAAGAAAGAACGATAGATATAAAGAAATATTTGAATAGAGAGAAGGAAGTACAAATAGAAAGAAATAGAGAGAGCGGGTGTTGGTAGGTGGGGTTAGGAGAGAATGAGAAAAGAATGAAATATTGAGGGAAAAAGAAACTTAAGATAGGTATATAAAGAAAGAAAAAGGACGAGAATGGGATTGGGAGAGAATGAGAAAATAATGAAATATTGTGGGAAAAAAGAAACTTAAGATAGGTATATAAAGAAAGAAAAAGGAAGAGAGATAAGAAAGAGAAAACAAATAAAGATAAAATAAAAGAGACGATGATATGAACTAAGATTTAAAAAATTATCAACATTATATTTCCATATCAATCTTAAAATTTACCTTATATCCTCACATTTAAGTTTTCAAAGATTTACTCCTAATTTAATTTAGGTTAATAATGTTTTTTTTTATCTTCACAATATTCAATAATAAAAAATAGAAACACTGTGAATTTGTGTTCATTCTCAAACAACTGTCAAGGAAAGCGGTGAACCTTTTTTTCAATTTAAACTGTAAGATATGTGTTTGGCATAGATAGAGCAATTTGGAACTTCCTTTCCCTTGCACATGCCCTATTACATGACAACCTCTCTTATATGTCTGCCTCCATATTCTAGATTTCTTGAAGGTTATTTCATTTATAGAGTGAAGTAATTTGGCTTATGGGACATAGGCACAAAGTTGTGTGACGCCAATAAAAAATAACTTTTAGGCAGCTGAAACATTCTTCGCCTCATGCTTGAATCTTTTAATTGGAAACCAACATTTTCATTTAAAAGGCTGCAAAAATCTTGTCTCGAGCTCAAGAATCTTGTAGCTCTTAAACCCTGATATTTTATAATCTAATTTTCGTTTATTGTGAAAATATTGAAGCAACAGCTATACAGAGGTTGGTTTCGGTTCACCTCATTCTAGAATTTTTTTTTTGCTTTGGTAGGGTTTTGTGATATTTTATTTGCAAACTATGCCCATTTTTCCTCATTGGCATTACTGATAGCACCACAATTTGTGTAGAGAATATTGAGGTACTTAAATTACTATGGTTTTGGCGAGTTATTTTTTTGGGAATCTTTACACAACCAGATCATTTTTGTTTTGTTTTATTTCATTCTACACCAACAAAACAAATTACTACTTTATTCTTTGTTTGGGATACTATTGAATAAAAGATTTTGCAAATTTCTTGCCTTCTACAACTCTTTCTAGCTGCATAAGTGATATTGTTTGGGTTCAAATTTGATTTCTCTCAAATTCCAAGTGCATTTTTTAGTACTTTTCAACATTGGCTACTTATTTCAAGGTCTCCAGGTACAATTTTATTTTCCTCCTAAGCTCATTGTGTTTTATCTCTTACATGTTGCCTGTAATTGAATTCATAAGAAAACAAAATTAAGATAGAGGTGGCTGAGGAGGGAAGCAAAGATTCTTTTCTATTGCTTGGGATAATCTCTCTCAAAATCTTGTTGCCTCAGCTAAAGGTGAAACAGAGAGATGTGTTAAAAAGGGAGATTGGTCCAAACGCTGCAAAGAGAAAATCAATTAAAATATTTGCTTTTAGATTCCAAAAATATATTTGTTGTTTCCATACTTGATCTTTAGTTCTCATACAATTTTTTTGGAACAAATGTTTGCAGATCAATACCACAACAACTAAATATAAGCATGTGATTGCTTCTTGGAGGCTTGCATGGAGTAAAGGTCCACTAGTCCTCTGGTTGCATGTGTAGCTGGCTGAAGATCCTCTTAATTCATGTTGACTATTCATACTCATAATTTACCCATATTAAAATTGTTGTGGAATTGTTTTGTAATTCTCTACTCATTGTAGTTATACCTAGTGTGGGTGGTGATCAACAACATCAAAAGTGAATCAAACCATATCTTATACAGTATAAATATTATACAGCTGTTGTGAATCTAAAAAATTGAACAAATACTGGAACCCGAGTCTTCTTGTTTTACCGCTAATTCTCTAGGCTCCTCATCTAGGCTTGAATTTTTCAAAGACTTGTTAATATACAAGAGGATAAGTACACATCATGAATAAAAAATTGCAGCTCAAGAAGAGTATTGAATCCCAGTATATGGCCATTGTTTGGCATTGGTTTTTAAAGGCATTTTGATTTGTTTCCAAGTTTGATGTTTCAAGTATTCGAACATGCAACACAAGGTTTTTATGAAACAAATACTTTTCCACCCCACAAAAAGCCTTGCGAATAGGTGGAGGTAAGTGAGGTGGAGGTAAGTGAGTTGGATTACAACTTGGAGTTGTATGCAAAAGAGTAGTACTTTCTACATGTTGGGCCCACTGGATTTTATTTCAAAGTTATTTGTAAGTTTGTGTATCAACAAAAATGCATAAGCGAGCGGGAAAAATTGAACGACCAATGAAACTTAAATTGCCTTGTATCCCTTTTAGCATAGACTAAACCGATTTTAACTTTTAGCTTGATCTTCTTCAAATAGGGAACTACTTGAATTACTCTGGAGGAAACTCAACGATACATTATAGAACATAAATTCATGAGACAAGATATTATTCATGTGCATGCAATGAAGAATCTATTTGAACTGAATGTAATAATGTAAACATCTAATTTAACAATATAAATGAAGTGGGTGAATAGTACCTCGAGTGGCCCTTGCTTGAGTTGTTGTACTCACAGGAGAAACCAAATATGTGCTAATTGAATCAACTAATCATAATAGTAAACTGTAACATCTTTATTGCATATAACTGAACTCTACAATCTGACAAGAATCTTCACAGATTTTTCATTCATGAGTGCATAATAGAAAACTAACAAAGAAGTATTGTCTGTGAAACAAAACTATATCTATCAAAACATATATTCTAACTAGATCTTCTCCTCAACCATTGATCCAACTATATAGGCTTGGGAGAAGGTTTATTTGCATAAGGACTAAAAACAAAAATTAAATGCAGGTGTCCACTCCTTCAAAATAGAGAGAGACAAAGTCTTTGCAACTGAAACTATAACTGAAAAAGATAAAAGAAGACAAATAGGATTGAAACTCTATCCTAATGGTATGACAAAGACATGCTCTGTGAGAACAATAACGTTGTTTTCCTGATCACTACAAACTTCTTCTTCCTTCTACCATCTTATTGAATGATTTGATGACTCACAACCAACCTTTTCAATGATCATTTCCATTATTTTTGCAATTGTCATGTTTCCAATGTTCTGAAATCTCCCCTACAATTTGCTTGAAATCTTTTGGTTGTGGGTTGAGCTTTCTAGTTGCTACGGGTTGCAATTCTTCTAGCTACAAGAAGTTAGTTTCATCTAAAGTATACACACCAATAACAAACATGAATTAAATACAGATTCATACTAAATTTGGTACACATTCACACATTTATCCATGCAAACATCAACATATCATAATCATATTTCCACATATCAAAGTTTGGTTTAGGTTGCATAAAAGATATATAAGTTTAGGAATGTCTATGAAATAAGCAGGTTGAAATGTTAAAAGGTATGAACTAAACGGGAGAAAACTAGTTATTAATCAGGCCCATCATTCCCCCAACTAAAGCAATTGCTTGTCCTCAAGCAATCTTTCAAGGATGAAAGTTATATTGTAAAGTTACCTCCTTGAAATCTTCTACAACATCAACTCCCTTCTCTTGCTTCAGATAGTAGCCTCTGTAACATGAAAGCTTTGCCAACCTGATATTTTCTAGCTCTTCCTCTTCTCCACACTTCTTCCTTATTCAATGTGGTACTGGATAAAGTAGAATGGGTGGATGAAAAGTAAGTGGAAACCATTTCAGTCCATTGTCTCTTGAAATATCTATGTATATGTGAGACATTCCAATAATGGCTACAAAGTTATATAGGTAGCGTGGTTCATTTTTCTTTAACTCAGGAGTCAACTCTTTCCACCTTTCTTGTACAACCTTAAAAGCTTGATGGATGGGTCCTAGAGCTAATTATTTCATTCTGACATAGTCATTTTCTTTTATGCTCATTATTTTTCTGCCTATACCTTTATAATCCAAGAGATTTGACCACTGTTCTCTAATTGCATTGGGATACTTCCTTACAGCGCTGCAAAGCAACAAATTTTTCTCTTTCAGCATGTTCTTGCAAGATCTCTCACCTTTGTTCATTCCTGACATAAGAAGCCAATGCTTCAATCTGCAGCTCACCCACAAACATTAGTGGATTCCATTCTATTTCATTTGGGAGAACAAAATTATGCAAGTAAAACTCACATAATTGGTCTTGCATATCCAATGTAGAAGCAAAGTAAGTTTCTAAAAACACAAGTTTAGTATTCATAGCAATTGGTAAATCATTGATTAATTGACTGACTTGGAAACGCAAGTATTTTTCTTGTAAAAACAATGTGTAGACCCTGGTAGGTGGTCTGCATATGAGAAATTGAGCAACTTTATCTGCTATTTCTTCGATTCTTACTATCAGTCTTTTCACTTATGTTTCCTATTTTTCAAGGGCCCTAGTGTGGTTAGATATCATTTCTATTTTTTCTTTCTCCCAATCTTTCATTTTCTAGGAGAATTCTTTAGTTCTTTTTCACAACTCCACACCTAAGGACACTATAGTAGGACCAATGGGGGTTCTTGTATGAGGAATTGGGTCTTGAGACACAAGATCTTTATTGCCTACCTCAACCATGGTAAGTTGTGCAAGGATTTCCAAATTGGATCCATGCTCAAATTTATGTAGTTTTTCCTCTAATTCCTTGATCTTTGTGTACCTTTCACCGTTCCTCTGTTGATATGGCTTCACCAATTCTTCTAACTACTTTATCCTCCCATAGCCTCTTGTAATTCTTTACCAATATTTATTTCTTCTATGAACAATTATTCATCCTTTTCCAGGAATTGATCATCATCCCCCATGATATATTTATAACCCTCTAAACTAGGGTTCTTTGAGGATCTTTTCTTCATTTTATTTGCTAGAAATTCATCCTTTGAATCATACTCAGAGGTACTTGTGAAGTAGCATGTTTGTTTAACCTGTGTATTTACATTTTCAGGGTAACTCCCCTTCAATTTTGAGTTTGTCTCAACCATCACAATATCTTCCTCTTCCTACTTTTTAACTGACCCTCTCATGAAACCTTTTTTCTTCAGGTTGTGTGAATTTCTTCTTCCCTCTTGTAGGTGTAGAGGAAGATTCACCTTTCCTTTTCTTGGTTCTTGGTGTTTTTCCAAAGGCAGGGGTTTCTTGTGGATCTCCTGTTGCTGGTTGCTCAGAGGCTGCAGGCTAAGTATCCTGCAGGCTCCGCTCCTCTGGATCGCCTATGCTACGGTTAAGTGACACAACAAGGGAGTTAGAGGGCATTTTCCTTTTTGACACAATAGGTTCCTCTACTATTTTTGAGATAGCAGGTTCTTCAAGGATATTGTTGATAAAATGAAAAATGCTAGAGCATCAAGTAGCTACATTGTTATTCACACAAAATAATATTGAATATTCTTTGCAATGGCTAGGCAGAATTGGCCATGTAAGCTTATCTGAGGTAAAATTTGCCTCCCAAAAGCAGGGGTGTTTCCTATTTGGCAATGCAAAAGCGGATTCTAACTGAAGACATATTAGCTACAATTGGGATCTAGGGTCCTGGAAGGTGTGTGCTTTGCAAGTGCAACAATGAGTCAGTGAACCACATTGTTTTGACTTGTCCTTACACAGATAGGGGTAGGAAATTTTTCATGTCCAAACTAAATTTTCAATGTTCGATCTTGGTCGACATAGTGGATTGGTTTAATATGTGGCCACTACCATTCAGGAAGTTAGTGTTTGAAAGCATCTGGGACGTCACCCCATCATCCATCATATGGGAAATTTGGAAAGAACGCAACAAAATAATTTTTCAAGGCAAGGAAATGGAGTATGAAAGGCTGTGTGTCAAAATTGAGGGGGTGATCATAGAACTAGTAAATGAAGTAGCTTGGGGCAAAGCAAGCAAGCAAAGAGTTTTCACAAATTGGGATGATAGGGTATTAAAATCCTTTACGAGATTGAAAACTCCCCTTCTGTGTGGGACTGGTGGGAACGATCAAAATTCAAAAAAGAGGTTGCAAGTTAAATGGATGGCTCTGGAGGACGGGTGGATTAAAATAAACTTCGATGGGGCCTCCAAAGGAAACCCTGGGTTGAGTGGGGTTGGGTGTGTTGCACGTGATAAACATGGGTTAACTCTCATAGACAAGTCTGTCTACCTCGGGTAATGAACCAATAACGAAGTAGAAGTTAAAGCGGCACTGATTAGATTGCAATTGGGTTTGGAGTTAGGAGCTAAGCGCATACACTTGGAAGGGGACTCCCTCATCACAATAAACGCCATCTGATTCAACATCACACAAAACTAGAAGCTCAACCATTGGCTCTTACCCATCTGAGGACTTGCTAAGAAAGTTTGAAGCATTTCAGGTTAGCCACGTATACAAGGAAGGGAATGATGTGGCTAATGGGCTGGTCAAGGCGACAACAAAGAGGGCTTGAGATTAAGACGGCTGCCAGGTTGGCATTGTACGTGGATGATGTGACAAGGCTCATAAATAGAAGGCAGATGACTAGAAGGCAGATGAAAACTTACACTCCGGGTACGATTGCTAGCCTTATGACATTGGAAAAGGCCGGTGTTGAATTTGGTAATTATATTTTGGCATGGCTTCCTATAGATGAATGCTGGTGGATGTGGCCAAATCTTTAATGGCATCTTGTGGATCTTTTGGTAAGCGTCGGATGATACACTACTCGAGGCAACCATCATAACTATGTAGGGTGAGTTTATTGAAATAGTTGTGGGTTGCAGTGTTGTAATCAAAGTTGGTTGGCTCCTAACATTTCTCTAGATTGAGTGCAATGGAAATGCCACTCTTCTTGAATACCACCAAGCAGTAGCAAGCATTTCATGGAGAAATCATGGATAAACGCTTGAAGGGAATTGTGGTGTCATCGCATCCGCTGGTGTTGTGAGCTATCAAAAAGATTCCGGGTTGGGAATTCTTGTTGGCTCATCAGACGTTTAGGGTTAACCCCAATATCACGACGATGTTCTTGGCGATGTTGCTCCACATGGGAGTCTCCAAAGCCAAAAGTAAGAAGCTTTGTTGGGAGAAATTGATGAAGCCTTGGACAATGTGGATGGCAACTTGCTCATTCTGATGCCACAAAATTACTACACGTCTCTGGGAAACGTGGTGGAGGTGCGCAAATTTCCAGTGGTGCATACGCTAAAGCCAATTGAACTCGAGAAGTGTTGGGGAGAAATTAAGCAAAGTATCACTTTCTTGATGCGTGCAACAAACATTGCTAGGAATTGGGTGGAAGGGTTAGTGCAGGAGTATGTGAAGGCAGAAGGGTTGGAAGGGAAGGTGTGGGCAATGGATGATGAGGATTGGGAGCTGGGAGTTGGTGAAGAGTGGTTTGAAAATGACTTCCGAGACATGGAAGAAAAGGCCAACCGCACTGCTCATCAAGTGTGCGGTGTAGACTGTGCCATGGTGATGAATGTAATCGAGGCTAGGAAAATGTAGGAGGCCAGCGATGGTGATGAATGAAATCCTAGGTAGCCGGTGCAATCTCTTTTTTGGTTTTGTTTTCTAATCAAAATATGTGTAATGGGTCTGTCAATAGGTGGTTGTAGTCAACTCGTGGCCAGTCTGGATGTAATGGCTAGTTTGCAATTGTGACCCTTTTTAGATAGTAGCTATGGGCGGGGGTAGAATTAAATGATGAAAGCCTGGTGTAGGGTATGTATGTCTTGGGATGGTTTAAGTGCTGATGACTCAAATATTGTACAAATATTGTTTTTTGATTAATATAGGGTGCTGCCCCTTAGCAGCTATTTAACTATCAAAAAAATAAAATCGAATATTCTATTATGATGATTTTACGTTTGTTTGCACTGGATTATATAAGCCTCTTCCCTTTGAACCACTTCATAACTAACTATGGAACCTCCATGTAAAAAGTAACTCCCACTTAACTACTAACATTAATTTGTTTACTAGCTTATTATTTATTTGTAAATTAACATTAACATACTAAATTGTTAATTTATATTTATTGTCTAACCTATATCCTATACCAAAAGATATAATATTCCAATATTCTCCCCCTTATTACATCAATCTAAACCAACGATGGAACACTACATAATTGAACATAGCACCCCATCTAGAAATTTGATGAAACAACTCCACTAGATCTCCCCATCACTCAAGATGCAACAAATTGGTTGCATTAGTAGATGCCCTGACCATCCAACAATACCTTTGAGTCAAAAGTTACTCAACTATTCACAAGTACACCTCTCCTCTTGTGAATCAAGAAATACTCAAGTATCTACAAAAATACCACTCTGTGTGAATTGAGACACACTCAATTATCCATAGCAACAACGCTTCTTCTTATGTGAATCAAGCCATACTCAACTAACCACATACACACCTCTCGATCTATGATTCAAGACATAATCAACCATCCATTGATACAAATCACTTTGTGGATAAAGACATAATCGACTGTCTACAAATACAATGAAATTTCCAAGCCCCCTTTCTCCAACAATAGACACAAATACAGTGGTGCTTCTTAAACAATCTACAATCTCCAAGTGAAAAGCTACCTCAAGATTTCAAAAAAATTCAACCTCTTTTGTCCTCTAGCCTCCTTTGTTGACTTGTTATCTTTATCTGCTTGATGTCTCATTTGAATCTTAATAAACTGTGTTAGGTATAGTAATAGAAGGCTATTGAAGTTGGCATAGCCAATTCTCTTACCTTACAAATCATGTCCTTAATCTATAGGTAATTGATTCCTTTATGTCCACTATAGAGTAAGGTTTGTTTCATAGAAGTTGCAAACCCACCGCTCGATTGCAAACCAATTGGTTTAATGTTTTAATGCAGCAGATTTAATATGTATTTGTAGTGCTTCTGGAGTGAATATGTGCTTTATACATGTGGGAATCAAATCCACAAAGATTTGAGTATATCAAATTACAGGCACTCTAGTTTAAGTAGGCACAACCACCAAGCAAGCCAATTATGTAATATGTAAATATGCAATCTAAACTTCAATACTATTGTCAATGAAATTATTTTCACTTTGACGCAACCCAATTTATTCCCTTTCACAAATAGGAAAATGCAAAGCATTTTAGCACATTTTATTCTTCATTTTGGTGTTCCATGCGCAACATATTGGCAATTATTGTTTCCTAGAAAAATGGCCTTTACCATCAAAGACAATAGATATTCATGGGTGACACTCTTCGGCATAAAATTTGGAAAGAAAAATTTATGAAATCCTCCAATTCGTTTCACACGGCTTTGATATCTGCAACTAAAACAAATATGGAGAAACAACCCTACTAAACATTTGAAAGAATATGAAGAATCCTCAGGCTATATTCTCTCATGGTAATTTCACCCACAACCACCTACATTTCTTCTATCCATCTTTCTCTTCCAAATGTTGTGGCTCTAATAACAACTTGAAAAATGGAAAAGCATAAAGTTGAGATTACACCATGATACGCACACAAAATAATAACTATTATATTATGATGAATCTAAGAGGATTTAGGGGTGAGGGGCCTAGCTCGATTGGCTAAAGCATCATTTTGCAAGGAAGAGGTCATGAGGTCTAGTCTCCCTCCATACTTGTGTTATCGGAAAGCATGTCGCACCAGCGTCACCAATCACGTGCAACAAAAAAAATCTAAGAGGATTTAAAATTTTCTTGTACTGTTTTTAATAAGCCTCTTCCTTTTTAATGACCTGACAATTATCTATGCAACTTTTATCATAAAAATAACCCTCACTTAATTATTAATATATAATATATTAAGATGTAATATTCTAGCACAATGGTTGGGTTTGAGTATTTTAGGTGCAGGGTAAATGTTCCTACATCTAGAGTCCATAATTTCAGAAGTCAAAATCCCCGCTTTAACCATTACTAAGCTATGTCTAATTTTCATTTAAATCTTTGTTTAAAGCCAAATATATATCTTTACTTTAGTCCATATGAAGCTAAGATTATCAATAGTGTTTGCTAAATTACCCTTCTTTTAAAGTGAAAATCTTATTGCAAGCCTTGTCTAATACTAGCAACCAGGAAAATATGTATTCAATTAGATATTTATATGTAATAGACAACTCAATTCAAAATTTTTACATTATGTATACATGTAAATTATGTTTATAGTTTTAAGTTTTCGGTCTTAGAGAGCTTCTCCATATAATTTCAATAACAATTCCATCATACATACAATCTTACATTGTGTATACATGTAAATTATGTTTATAGTTTTGAGTTTTAGATCTTAGGGAACTTCCCCATATAATTTCAATAACAATTCCACCATATGTACAATTCGGTTTGAGTTGTCATAAAATGGACAAATTAAACTGCTAATAGAACCTACAACAAAACAATCCTTTAAATTATAAATATTTGATTTGGTCTAGGACTTCAAGGTAAATACTAAAGGTTTTTTTGTGAAGGTTTCAGCATCTAGAGGGTTAGATGTCTTGGGCACAATGTCAAATTTCTAGTATTTAGGGCATAAAGAAGTTTGTGTAGCATGTCATTATTTTCCCTTAGAAATCAGCTTGACCTCTTTTTTTTTTGAGCTCATTCTGATCATTTGACCCCATGCAAGTTTGTCCCTTTTTTTCTCTATGGCTTAATAAGCCATGGTGTCCAACTCATGAACTTCCTACGTATGTAGAATTTAACGTATTCAAGCCCGCAAGGGAAGCCTCAACAACTTTTTTTATTTTTCATTTTTCCTACTAAGAAAATCCTGATAAACCATGTGTTTTGTTCTCATTGGCCCTCGATAACTTGTCTGGTGGCCTTATGAATAATTTGTATTCACTGCCTCAATGAAAAATGCATTAGTCTCCACGTGTTGGTTGCGATCGCCCGTTTGGTTGGTCGTCGAGCCAAGGCTTGGTGCCCAAAAGCCTTCGGCTAGAAAAGGCATAATTTGAATTTTTTTTTATCACCAAATATAATTTCATACAAAAAATTGCAACCGTACAAAATTATTTTCAAAAATCCATATAGAATTATTTTTAAAATGCCTTTATTATTTTCTTGCAAATCCATGGAATTAATTGTGCACAAAAATGTACTCCTTCCAAGTGTATTAAGGCGATCTCCGCCCACAAACTAACAACTAGGCTTTGCATCAATATAAAACTATTTCCACAAAACTTCATGAGTGAAAAATATGCAAATGAATAGACAAACATACAAATAAGATGACACAAGATATATTGTAGAAAAATATGTACGAGGGAAAAACCAAGCCTCCAAAACTATCCACCCAATGTATTATTTCATTAGTAAAGATTACACTACAAATACATAGTCTTCATGAATATGTCCAAAACATGAATCTCTCTACTTGCACCCCATGTGAACAATTAAATGAAATTTATGTGACTAACAAGAGATGCTCAATCAACGTTAGCCAACAAGTAAAAGGTTATAGAAAAAAGAGATTGAAAAAAAGAGAAAAAAATCGATAAATAGAGGGAGGGAGAGAATGAGAAATCTACAATCAAAGATAAAAATGAAAAAAATGGCAAAGAATTGAAAAAGAGAAAAATAAAAGATAGATGAAGAGAATAAAACAAATAGAGAGTGAGTGAGTGAGCAAGCGCGAGAGAGAATAAAGAGAAAGAAACTGAGAAAAAATATAAAAATGTGAAAATATAGAAATGTGCAAGGAAGGTAGATAGACAAAGAGAGATAATTGAGAGGATGAGAAAAATAGATAACAAATGAGAGATAGAAAGACATATAGAGAGATAAAATAAATAAATAATTTTTATTAGTGAAGCCATGGTTTTTAGATTTCAATCCAATGACATAATTCCTTGGTTTTACCAATTTGTATTTATTCTTTTCCATCCTTTTTTAGTTTTGGGTTGATTCTATAATACACTTATCTTCCCCTTTGTAATAGTGTTATGCAAATGTCATGAAGGAGCATAAAAATTCTAAGTTACCGGGTTCGGCCTTGGGAGGCTCGGGTTCGATTCGGGTTCGATCTAGGTTCGAAATTCGGGTCCGGTTCGCCCTAATTCGCCTAGGGTTCGAAAATCTGCCTGTGGGTTCGAACTAGGTTCGGAACCCGGACTGTGGGTTCGACCAGGGTTCGAATTTTTCGAACTCGGTTCGAACCCGGGTAGAATTGAGCGCCCAGGCAGACGTAAAAGCAGAAATTTGCATTTTTTTAATAATATTTCGAGTCTTTGTTGACTTTTTAGTATTTTTTTATTCTTTCTAATCCTAATATGTGCCTCTAAAACATGAAATAGGTAAAGTGATAGTCATTTACCAATTTGTGAATGAAAAAAAAAGATCTTTTGCCTCCATTGCTGAACTTTCTCTTTTGCTTGCACAAGCTTGAATAGACTTGAAGGTTGATTGTAGATTGTTCGAAGTTGGTTGTTGTGCTATTCCTAAGCACTTGCAAGTGCTTCTTCGTTGCCAAGAAGATCATAGAGCAAGATTTCTTCAAGAGACGTAGGTTTTTTGATTTTTTTTTTACATTTTTTTAAATTTTTTTAACAAATGGACTTCAACTCTTTTAGTTTTGTTTTGTTTTTTAGTTTTAGTTTTGTTTTACGTTTCATTCCTCTAAATGTCTATAAGACTAACACATGTTCAATTTTTTTATTTTTTGAAATTAATTAAGTCTGTTAGTTTCAAATTCAATCAATCAATACCAAAATTTCAATATGTTGTGCCTTAGGTATTCCATATTACAATGGCAACCGGTACCTCCTCAGGCTCAAGCCAATCTCGTTTCAAAACAAACCCAAACTCTCCCCTTTGGAAATATGTAGAAATGGTTCAACAACTTCCAGGTGGTGGAGGATATGTTTGGATTTGTAGTCATTGCCATTTCAGTATTCGAGCTCATACAGTCGAGTGAAAGGGCACTTGTGTGGGATCTCTGAAACAGGCATAAAAAATTGTCCAGGTGAAGATGAGAAAGGCATTCCAAATAATATAGTGTTGAAATATATTGTTGAGCAAGAAAAGGCAGACCAAAGAGCAGCCAGTGGTAAAACAAGCCATCCTTTGAAGAAAGGATCTCGTTTCATGAAACCCCCTACACCGCCTTCTTATTTTCCACCTACAGTAAGCCATCCATTTATGGACATCCCTCAAGAGCAAACCACACCCTCTTCAAATAAAAGATCTAAGGGACCGTTGGAAGCTTCATTTCAGAATGAGGCAAGAGAGATTGCTGATCAAGACATAGCAAGATGTTTCTATGCCAATGGATTGGCATTCAATGTTGTTCGTTCACCATATTGGCAAAAAATGGTGAAATCTATTAATGAGGCTCCAAAGGAGTATAAGGGCCTAGGTTTTGAGAAGGTTCGTTGCACCTTATTGGAGAAAGAGGTGAAACATGTAGCAGACTCTTTGAAGCCCATAAGAGATTCGTGGATCGAAACAGGGGTGACCATTGTTTCTGATGGATGGAAAGATGCAAAAAATCACCCATTGATCAATGTCATTGCTGTGTCCCCTAAAGGGGCAATGTTTTTGAGAGCAGTGGATTGTGAAGGACAGGTGAAGGATGGTCCATTTATTGCTAACATCATTTGCCAAGCTATTGAAGAAGTGGGCCATAAAAATGTTGTGCAAGTTGTAACTGATAATGCCAAAAATTATAGGGTTGGGTTATTGGTTGAGGAGAAGTATCCACACATTTTTTGGACACCTTGTGCTATCCACTCCCTTAATCTAATGCTACAAAAAATTGGATCCAAAATTGAATGGATCAAACAAGTGTATGCTGAGGGCAAATACATTCAAATGTTTGTCACCAACCACCATATGACACAAGGAATATTTAGACAATTCTCAAAATTGGAGTTGTTGAAGGTAAGTTAATTCTCAATATTTTTTAAATTTTTAAATTTTTTGTTAATTTTAAATTTTGATTTTGTAAATTTAAATTATATTTTAGTTTAAATTTTGATTTTCAAATAGGTTGCCGAGACTCGTTTTGCCTCCAACACAATTGTGTTGAGACGACTTATAAAGGTTCGTGAGGCACTCTCTGCAATGGTAATTAGCCCTAATTGGGCCATATGGAGGCAATCTACTAGTGAAAGGGCAAATAGGATCAAGCAAAGGATCCTAGATGATACTTGGTGGGACCTTGTTGAGTATCTCGTCAGTTTCACTGAGCCCATATTGAGCATGATCCGTTACACTGACATGGATAGATCTTGTTTGGCTGAAGTATATGATGGTATCGACTCAATGATTGAGAAGATGAAAATCATCATCAATGCAAAAGAGGAAGATCCCGAAGAAAAGTTCTTCAAAGAGCTACAAGAAATCATTTTTGATAGATGGAACAAAATGACCACTCCGTTGAATCTTCTTGCTTTTGCATTGAGTCCCAAATATTATAGTCCAGAGATACTTTCTGCTTCAGCAAGAGTTGCTCCATATAGGGATGTTGAAGTGGGTCAAGGGTACAAGGCAGCAATTCGTAGACTCTTCACTGATCGTGACCAACGTGATTGAGTGAGGGCTGAGTTCATGGCTTTTGCATGCTCTGGTACTGTTGATCATAATCTTGATGCTGTTCGAGACAAGGTTAGGGTGGATGCTCATAGTTGGTGGTACTTCCATGGGCAAGAATGCAGGCACCTCCAACCTATTGCAATAAATTTTTTATCCCAAGTAAGTTTTATATTTTGTAATTTTAATTTTAATTTTAAATTTATATTTATATTAAATTATTAATTAATATTTTTGTTTAGTTAAATCAACTTAAATTTTGTAACTCCTAACTATTTAATTTGGTCTTAATAGGTTGCTAGTTCATCTTCTTCTGAGAGGAATTGGAGCACATACTCTTTCATCCACTCAATAAAACGCAATAGGCTACATTCGAAAAAGACAGAGGACTTGGTGTATGTGCATTCAAACTTAAGCCTCCTTACACACAAGTAAGTTTCCTACAAAGAAGGAGACACAAGGAGGTGGGATATTGAGCCAGAGCAGCTTGACTTGGATGCTTCCACAAGTCACTTAGCTGCACTTGATATTGATGATGACTATGAGCCTGAAGCAACCGCTGAGCATGAGAGTGGTAGTGTCAGTGCTAGTGGCAGTGCTTGTGCGAGTGCCACTAATGCTATTTGTGGTTCTACACATAATGTAGCATCTAATGATGATGATGATGCTGCTTTTTTTGATGACCCATATGACTCAGGTTGATCAATGATCAATAATTATTAATTATTAATGGCTGATTGTAAACACTTTACATTTTTATGTTTGAACTTTGATGATTTGAGTATAAAATGGTGGTGTATTTTTCATTTTTGCTATGTTATTTAACTATTAATATGGTGGTGTATTCTGAACTTAATTACTGCTGCAAATCTGTATATATTTCTGATTTTTATATGTTTTTGTATTACCGAACCCAAAACGAACCCAAATCGAACCCAAAAAAAATATAAAAAATCCTGAACCGGCGAATCGGGTTCTCGAACCCGAACCCAAACCCAAAACCGAACCGGTAACTTAGTAAAAATTCTTCTAAGGCACCTTTGATCCAAAGGGCAGAGAAGAAGTATGCTATGTTACTTAATATGAATGGATTGTTGGTGTATCAATCAACAGGTACATTAAAATCACATTATGATTTATTTATAAATTGGTCTCCAATTCATCAAAATATTCCAATCCAAGCTCCTTTAAAAAATGATAAGAAGGTACGAACTTTTTCTTTTTTTGTTGACTCAAGGGTATATCCCTGCGACCCTTCCCTTCGTCCAACCCGCCTTATTTTGGTCTTACATTCTGTCAAATTGGGGTTAGAAAGGGGTGAGCTAGGTAACAAGAATACAAATTCTTCTAAGACACCTTTAATCCAAAGGGCAGATGAGAAGGATGCTATGTTACTTAATACAAATGGATTGTTGGTGTATCAATCAATAGGTACACTAAAATTACATTATAATTCTTTTGTAAACTGGCTTCCAATTAATCAAACTATTCCAATCCAAACCGTTTTCAAAGATAATAAAAAGGTATGAACTTCTCTTCTCTTTTTTGTGTATTTTTGTGACCTCGCCCAATGCCCAACCTGCCTTACCTTGGTCTTACATTTTGCCAAGTTGGGGTCGGGAAGGAGTGAGTTGGGTCACAAGGATATAAATTCTTCTAAAACACTTTTGATCTGAAGGGTAAAGGAGAATGATGCTATGTTACTTAATACAAATGGATTGTTGGTGTATCAATCATGTACACTAAAAGCACATTATGATTTTTTTGTAAATTGGCCTCCAATAAATCAAAATATTCCAATCCAAAGCCCTTTCAAAGACAATGAAAAGGTATGAACTTACTCTTCTTTTTTGTTGACTCAAGAGTATCCCTGCGATCCAGCCCAACGCCCAATGTGCCTTGCTTTGCTCTTACATTCTGCCAAGTTGGGGTCGGAAAGTGGTAAAATGGGTCATAGGGATAGAAATTCTTCTAAGACACATTTGATATAAAGGGCAGAGAATGATGTTATGTTACTTAATACGAATGGATTATTGGTGTATCTATCAACAAGTACACTAAAATCACATTATGGTTTTTTTTGTAAATTGGGCTCCAATTAATCAAAATATTCCAATCCAAATCCATTTCAAAAATAATAAAAATGTATGGACTTTTTTTTTTTTTTGTTGACTCAGGAGTATCCCCATGACTTAGCCCAATGCCTAACCCGCCTTGCCTTGGTCTGACATTCTACCAAGTTGGGGTCGGAAAGGGGTGAGTTGGGTCACAGGGATAAAAATTCTTCTAAGGCACCTTTGATCCAAAGGGCAGAGGAGAAGGATGCTAGATTAATTAATACGAATGGATTGTTGGTGTATCAATCAACAAGTACACTAAAATCACATTATGATTTTTTTGGTAAATTGGCCTCTAATTAATCAAAATATTCTAATGTAAACCTCTTTCAAAAACAATAAAAAAGTATGAACTTTTCTTTTTTTTTGACACAGGGGTATCCTTTCGACCCAACCCGACACCTAACCTGCTTTATCGTAGTCTTACATTCTGCCAAGTTGGGGTTGGAAAGGGGTAGGTTGGGTTATAGGGATATAAATTCTTCTAAGACACATTTGAATTAAAGGGTAGAGGAAGATGCCATGTTACTTAATACGAATGGATTGTTGGTGTATCAATCAACAAGTACACTAAAATCACATTATGAGTTTTTGTAAATTGCCATCCAATTAATAAAAATATTCAAATCCAAACCTATTTCAAAAATAATAAAAAGTTATGGAATTCTCTTTCCTCTCTCTCTCTCACTTTTTTGTTGACTTAGGGGTATTCCCATGACTTAGACCAACGCCTAACCCGCCTTACCTTGGTCTTACATTTTGCTAAGTTGGGGTCGGAAATGAGTGAGTTGGGTCACAAGGTTAGAAATTTTTCTAAGACACCTTTGATCCAAAGAGCAGAGGAGAAAGATGCTATATTACTTAATACGAATGGATTATTGAACTGTATAAATCATCAAGTACGCTAAAATCACTTTATGATTTATTTGGTAAATTGGCCTCCAATTAATCAAAATATTTTGATGCAAACCCTTTTCAAAGACAATAAAAATGTATGAACTTTTATTTTGTTTTTGTTGACTCAGGGGTATCCCTACGATCTATCCCAACACCTAACCCGCCTTACCTTGGTCTTACATTCTGCCAAGTTGGGGTCAGAAAGGGGTAAGCTGGGTCATAGGGATAAAAATTCTTATAAAGCACATTTGATCTAAAGGGTAAAGGAGGATGTTATGTTACTTAATACAAATGGATTGTTGGTGTATCAATCAACAAGTACATTAAAGTCACATTTTGATTTTTTTATAAATTGGTCTCCAATTAATCAAAATATTTCAATCCATTCATTTCAAAAATAATTAAAAGGTATTGCCTTTTTTTTTGACTCAGGGGTATCCTTCAGCATTCAACCCATCTTACCTCGGTCTTACATTCTGCCAAGTTGGGGTCGGAAAGGGGTGAGTTGGGTCATAGGGATAGAAATTATTCCAAGGCACCTTTGATCCAAACGACAGAGGAGAAAGATGCTATGTTACTTAATACAAATGGATTGTTGGTGTATCAATCAACAAGTACACTAAAATCTCATTATGATTTTTTTGCTAAATTGGCCTCCAACTAATCAAAATATTCTAATCCAAACCTCTTTCAAAGACAACAAAAAGGTATGAACTCTTTTTTTTTATTTAACTTAGAAGTATCCCTGCTACTTAGCCCAACGTCCAACTCGCCTTACCTTGGTCTTACATTCTGCCAAGTTGGGGTCGGAAAGGGGTGAGCTGGGTCACAGGGACATAAATTCTTAAGGCACCTTTGATCCAAAGGGCAGAGGAGAAAGATGCTATGTTACTTAATACGAATGGATTGTTCGTGTATCAATCAACAGGTACACTAAAATCACATTATGATTTTTTTGTAAATTGGCTTCCAATTAACCAAAATATTCGAATCCAAACTCCTTTCAAAGACAAAGTGCAATAAAACAAAGAATGGGATAAACACCAAGAAACAAACAAATCAAGAAAGAGAGAGAACAAAAAAGAGACAAAACACCAAAAAAGCAAGAAAGAGAGAGAGAGATAGAGAAAGAAGGAAACATAAGATTTAATAGAAAAAAAGACGAGAACAAAAAAGAGGGAGAGAAAGATGGAAGAGAGGTAAGTTGATAATAATGATAAAAAAATAAAACAAAAGAAAAATATAAAGAAAGAAAGTAAAATGTGAGAAATAAAAGGGAGACAACTATGAAATCGAATCATCATTCAAATAAGTAACCAAAAGTATGTAACACAATAAAATGGATAGACAAGATTGAAACCCATATTTCTTCAAATCATAGAAGCAAATATCTTTGAAATATTGCAAAATATTCCAATATATTTTTTCCTCAACAAGGTTCCAAACATTTTCTTGAAAATATCGCAACTTTTTCAAAATATCTTTGGCCAAAATTTTTTGCCAATATAAATTATTAGCAATATGTCACTAGAAATATCACAACAATTAGTTTTATAAGCATCAGACCTGCAAGTTTTTTGTTATTATACTTTGGAACTTTTGTAAACAGGTTATACACCTTGAACATTGTTATCTACAGTTGTGAAGACATCTAGCATAATTGGGTTGAAAACCTTGTGAATAGAAAACATGATTTTTGTTATTTTGATTAGTAACTACAACTATTGCCTTTGATAATAACAAGTAATATTGTCATTATTCATGATTTGTGAGCAATAGACAAGATGTTCATGCATACATGACAAGACTTCTTAAAATATAGCACATTCATATACACCCCTTGTACCCTTAATGTCAAATGATTATGCTTTCTTTTAACTTGACATTATTGATGCATCACAAATTATTCAATTGTAAGAAAGAATAGAATAAAAATTTATCATTTCCAATTGATTTCCATGACTTCATACGGATGTATATATAGGATTCATAGTTTTTCTACATTCAATTAGATTATGAGTCATATTATATAATGTATCACATGGAAATGAAAATGAACATCTTATGCTTATCAAATACATGTACATATGACATATTACCATATCAATTGTGAAGAAGTTTCCAAGCATGCCGAACTCATATTCACAACTCTTATAAAAATAAAAAATAGTAACAAAGCAAATAACTAGGACAGGCAATTCGTCTACAGATAATAAATAATCATTTCCAGGGCTTTCATTTATATCTTTAATAAGAATACAAACAGTAACAAGACAGAAAACTGGAAAACTGTTATACAATTCACCTACAGAAAATAAATAATCATTTCTATGGCTTTCATAAGGGTGAAAGACAACCAAATTGTAACAAAAATGAAAGAAAAAACAGAGCAAAACTGGGAAAAAAGCAATGATTTCGTCAGTCAAATAGGATGGATCGAAATTTCTAGGATAAAATAATGGAACAGGTAACATTCAGAACCTAAAAAACAACAAAATGTTTATCTAAAATAGGTCATTTAGGAAATTTGTACCTATAACATGCAGCATGACTCGAACTAATGTTGATCCCCTGAGCCAATAGCCGCTTGTTTGAAAAACCTGCCAAGAAAGTATAAATTAAATTCGATCCAAGTCGGGCTTCCTGAAGTTGCAAGTGACAACAATCCTGTAATACTGCTTCATACATAAGGGTGTAAGTTTTGCAAAAAATGCCAATACCGGCCAAGCGTAATACTGATGTTGGGTTTATAATTCAAGGACAATTTGCTTTAATAAATGAAGTCCTGGTTTTCTTGTTTGGAGTTTTTTATTATTGACCTCTTAATGAGAAAATAAATATCCTAAGAATCATTTTAACATTGAATTGCTTCATTCTTAAGCTTATTATCATTAAACCACTCGGAGAGAACAACACATTACAGAGGACTAATTCTTTGTAATGTAAATGAAAGCGGATAAACTAACAAAAAGAAATCAGGAATAGGAATTTACATGACTTGAATACAAAGCAATGAATATCGGCTAAAAAGAATATTTGAGGATCTGTAAAAGTCCGATAGCATATAGGAGATCTAAATTTGGAGTCTACTTGAAACACTCATTCATATAAAAATAAGAAAGAAAGGTAAATACACAATATCAACAGTCAAAACAGAACATATTATCTGCAAAAATGGAAAATGCCCTGTTTATACCAGACTGTATTAATGGTATACACTTTGGACACTAACTCAAACAAGCCTATAAGCTAAATCATTAAGCGACTCATATTCACATATGTCTTAGAAATAGAAAACAAAAAATTGTAACAACAATAAATAAAAAGAGAACAAAACTTGGAATGAGGCTTAAAATTTGTCGCCAAACAGGAAGGGACCAGTGTTTCTCAGTAAAAACAGTAAGAGTTCAAAGACAATAAATAGAAAACTGATCTAAACAGATTTTTAGGTTTGCTTACCTAGACCATGCATACACATACATATACATATACATATACATACATGCATATATATAGATTTAAATATATATCGGACGTCGTTGTAATTACCCTGGTAGACATTTATATGAAAATTGGAAACACAAAGAAGGCATGCAAACTGTTTGAAAGAATGCCTCAAAGAGATGCCATCTAATGGAATGCAATGATTGTTGGACATGCACAAAATGGATTTGTTCAAAAGGTTTTAGAAACTTTCAAGCAAATTCATTTGGCAGGTATAAAGCCAAATTCCAGTGTATTTATGTATTTATATATATGTATATGTATGTGTATATATAAGTATGGATGTGGATAGTATATCTAAATACACACACAGACATACATATAGATATATCAGATGTAGTAGCATTTTCCCTAGTAGACATGTATGCAGAAATTGGAAGCATAGAGAAGGTACATGAACTGCTCAAAAAGATTTTATCTGATGGAATGCAATGATTGCAGGATATGTACAGAATGAATTTGTTGAAAATGCCTTAGAAACTTTCAAGCAAATGAGATTGGCTGTTGGAAAGCTAAATTCCACTGTATATGTATGTGTGTGTGTGTATATCAGATTTTGTTGTTATAATTGCCCTGGTAGACATGTATGCAAGAATTGGCAGCATCAAGAAGGCACGCAAACTCTTTGACAGAATGCCTCAAAGAGATGTCAACTCGTGGAATGCAATAGTTGCAGGATGTGCACAAAATGGATTTGTTGAAACTTTGAAGCAAATGTAATTGGTAGGTGTAAAGCCAAATTCCACTGTATTTACGCAATTTATATATATGCATGTGGATGTGTATATGATGTATGTATGCATACATGTTTATCTATGTAGATAGATGGATCTATCTATCTATATGTATGTATATATACCCACACACATGTGCATGCACATAATATCAGATGTTGTAAATGCCCTAGTAGACATGTATGCAAAAATTGGAAGCATAGAGAAGGCACATGAACTACTTGACAAAATGCCTCAAATAGATGTCATCTCATGGAGGGAAATGATTTCAGAATATGCACAAAATGCATTTCTTGGAGAGGTTTTAGAAACTTTCAATAAAATGCAATTGGCAGGTGCAAAGCTGTATATGTATATATATATATATATATATATATATATATATATATATATATATATATATATATATATATGTACGTATGAGCTAGATAGATAGATATATATATACATATATATCTCATGTTGTAGTTGCAATTATCCTGGTAGACATGTATGGAAATTTCGGAAGCATAGAGAAGGCATTTGAACTGTTTGACAGAAGGGCCTCAAAGAGATCTTGTTTCATGGAACAAAATGATAGTAGGACGTGCGCAAATCTTATTTGTTGAAAAGGCTTAAGAAACTTTCAAGAAATCTAATTGGTAGGTGTAAATAGATGCCATATCACGAAATGCAATTATTGCAGGATATGCACAAAATTGTTTTTGTTTAAAAGGCTTTAGAAACTTTTATGCAAATGCAATTGCTAGGTGTAAGGCCAGAGTCTACAGTATATGACATATGTATATACATATTTCAGATGTTACAGTTGCAATTGCTTTGGTAGACATGTATACACATACATATATATGTATGTATTCATATGTATGTATGTGCTATGTATATATATGTACATACATACACACACACATATATATATATACATATATGTTGGAAATATTGTTGTCATTGATGTCAAAGGGTTTTAGACCATATTGCTGTTATTAAAGAATAAAATTTGTTTACCTTATTCAAGGCAGATAACATCCACTCTGATTCTTGTTGATAATGTCTCCCATAAGCAAGCCTTATCCTCTGTTTTTGTTGGTCCATAGATATTGATGGAAATAAATTTTAAATCTGTAAAAATATCACATACCTTACATACAATCCAGTTGGGTTCTGCAACACAGTCGCTAACTGCAATCTTCCTTGAATTCCATAAAATGATAAGGCCTCTCAAGCTGCCATTTGCCTCAGACCACATTCCATGCCAATTTTGACAATGGGAAATGAACATATCTGCATCGTTTCCATTCAATTTAGTTTCTTGCATTAAGATGATGTCGACATTCATAATTTCTATGTGATGCTTGATCAAGTGCCTCCTGTTAGGGGTGTTTAAGCCCCTAACATGCCATGTGATTATCTTCATGGCTCTCTAAGGGAGGGGGCTCCTCTCTTAGATCCCAGCAAGTATTCCTTGATATTTGATAGAGCTTGTTCTTTTGCTTCCTCCTCACTTTTTTGTTTATTAGTCTTCCAACCTATTTTTTTGTTTCTTGTTTGATTGATGATTTTATGCACTGATTGGTTGATGGTCCTAGGGTCGATGATATCCAGTTCATCCTCCGAATTGATTTTCTCTTCCAGGATCTCCCTCTTTGCTTCTTCCAATTGTTCATTTCAACTTAGCCCCACATTTGAATTTGGTTCCTTCTCCACATCATTGTTAGGTGGTGTCCCCTCAACCTCATTGATATGCTTTTCACCTTTTATTTCCCTGTTTCCATCTCCCATATTTTCTATTATGTTTGCTTTCTCTCTCCACTCTTTATTAGGTTACTTGCTTTTTTTTATGCCATGCCAGTTGCTCTCGAACTGGTTTCTCCTCTTGCAATACTGACAAATATTATAGGTCTTCTTTCTCTATCTGTTGCCTCCATACCCAATCTCCGTTTTGGAATTTAACCACCTTTGGGATACCATAAATTGTTAGGGTTTCACTGCCCTGCAGATCAATAGCTAGGGTTTTGTTGATCGAATCTTCAATTTTCATTAGGCATTGTATTGACCAGTATTCAAGGTAAATTGTCCAATCTTACAATCTTCTTTCTCTATCTGCTGCATTTCCATGAAGGTTTGTGAGGTTTTGGAGGTCTTAATGAAAATTATAGTATATGCCTGTTGATGAATGGTAGCTTAGGTCAGATATAAACGATGATTGCCATAAGCATCATCATCGTTTATATAAGATCAATAGCTCTTCATATTTAATATTTCTGGAAAAATAAGTTAGTCGAATTTATAAGCATGCATAAATTCGAAATAATAAAAGATGATTCAAAATCTGCATTGAATAAAATCGGAACTCGTATAATATATATCCGGCATGTATGTGAGGATATATGTGTTAAGTTTGTTAAACCGAGTGTTAGTCGCTTGTCTATGAGACCCACGTGCCCAAAGGGACACGTCCCTTGAGCGGACGTGTCTCCATGTGTGGAGACACGTCCTCTCAAGAGACGCATCCCTTAGAGGTGAGTCTCTAACATATTAAACATGGTTCCCTCATTGATATGCAAACATCGAAATTTATTAATGTTCTGCAATTAGTACATTCGGCTTTAAGAGAAGAAATTTGGAAATCAGTTTGACTTAGAATTTCTCACACAGAATTTCAGACCTTAGTTTTAAACCTTAGATTTCTTAGGATCTTATTTGATAAAGATTTGATTACATTTACATGGTATCAGAGCCATGTTGTGTGAATCCAAATCAAATCTAAATATCAGATTGCTCAAGAAAATTCGTATTTTCTAAAATCGAATTCACATCACATTCTTCATAATGTCAAGTGTGATCAGATTTGAAGATCGTCTTGCAGGAGTAGACAACTTTACATCATGGACATTTAGAATCATGATGATCCTTAAAGAGAATAAGCTAGACTCACTTGTGAGAGAAAATAAGAAGGAACCAGAGGCTGAACCTGAAAAAACTCAATGGATTGAAAACAATGAAAAGGCCATGAAAATCCTACTAGATGCAGTTAGGGATCATATAGTGCCCATCCTAGCAAAACATGAAACTGCATACCATGTGTACAAATCTCTTGAGAGTACTTATGAGATCAACAACACCTGCAGGACTCTTGCATTAAAAAGGCAAATCAACAATGCACAAATAAACAAAGGAGAGTCCATTAATGCATACTTCATGAGGATTATTGAACTAAGGGATCAATTATCCACAATTGGATATCGGATTGATAGCAAAGAATTAACCCTTATTGCACTAGGAGGCCTACCAAACTCATGGGAGTCATTTGTTCAAGGAGTAAGTGCGAGATCTAAACTTCCTAAGTTTGACAGGCTAAGAACTGACTGCCTTCAAGAAGAAACCAGACTCTCCACAAAAGAAAATAAACAAAAGAACATAGATGAAGACATTCATGTACTCAACTCAACGTCTAATAAAAGGAGTAAGAAAAACTCCTTCAAGAAAGGATCTTTTAAAAGAAAGAGAAATTCCAATGGAAAGGGATCTTATAAGAAGAAAGATATCTCGCAAGTACAATGCTTTAGATGTGATCAATATGGTCACTATGCAATGAAGTGCCCTGATAGGACTAAACAACAAGCATCCTTTGCTAAAGTAGGAAAGCAAAATTCAGACCATGAATCTGAGAACTTTGTGTTCTATACAGCCTTATCTAGTTAAGTATCCAACAACACCCACAACTGGGTAATTGATAGTGGTTCCTCTAGACATATCACAGGGTTCAAAGAACACTTAGATACTATGACCGAAAGGTCTGATGAAGAAGTAACCATTGGGGATGATTCTGCACACCCAATAAAAGGGGTTGGAACTTGTTCCATCAAGTTGAAATCTGGGCTTTCTCTACAACTCAGTGGAGTCTTATTTGTACTTGGAATAAAGAGGAATCTTATATCCATCTCTGCCCTTGAAGACAATGGTTATAGAGTTACCTTTATGGATGGGAAAGTTCTAGCATGGCCTAAGAACTCAACAATCAAGAAAGCCCAAACCATAGGTGTAAGACAAGGGTACCTTTACAAACTTTGCATTGAGGTTAAACAAGCCCTTACCCTTGACACCTTTGATTCAAATGAGATTTGGCATAGAAGATTAGGACACCTTCATTTTCGTGCCCTACCTTTTGTAGAAAAACTTGTAACAGGCTTACCTAAGTTAAAACCATCTCATGAAGGAACTTGCAAAGGTTGTGCCTTAGGAAAGAATACAAAGGGGTCCTTTCCCAATAGTTTGAGTAAAACCCTAAATGTGTTAGAACTGGTTCACTCAGACTTATGTGGACCCATGTTTGTACCCTCTAAGGTAGGAATTCTATACTGTCATATTTGTAGATGACTTCTCTAGGAAAACCTGGATCTATTTCCTTAAGTGCAAAGAGTCAATAGAAATCCTTAGAAGGTTCAAAGAATTCAAAGCCCTTACTAAAAATTTCTCCGGAAAGAAAATAAAAACCTCAAGGACAGACAATGGGAAAGAATACACCTCTGAGATTTTTAAGGAATTCTGCATGAGTGCTGGAATTAAGAGGGAGTTCACAGTTGCCTACAACCCTCAACAAAATGGGGTTGCTGAAAGAAAAAGCATAACCATTGTATAAGCTGCTAAGGCAATGCTGCTTGACCAAAACATTGAAACTTCTTTCTGGGCAGAAGCCTCTAGGACTGTTGTCTATATCCAAAATAGATGTCCTCATTCTCATCTTGATAATAAAACTCCTGAAGAAGCCTTTACCAGCATAAAACCTGACATTAGTCATTTTAGGATTTTTGGCTGTCCTGTCTATATTCATGTGCCCAAAGATAAGAGATTCAAACTAGAACCTTCTGGAAAGAAGGGAGTATTTGTGGGTTATAGTGAAACCTCCAAAGCCTACAGGATATTCATACTCGGGCAGAAACAAATTGAATTGAGCAAAGATGTCATCTTTGAAGAAGACATTGCATTCAAGAGGGCAAGAAGTTCTAGTGAGACAGAAACCTATTTCCCTAGAGTACCTGAAATGGAACGTGCTCCTGAGATTCAGAGGGAGCATCCTGAGGAAATGCCACATGAACTTCCTTCTACTTCAAATGAGAATACAAATGACATCGGCAGAAAGAGACCACTTTGGGCCAGGAAGATGATCAAAGAAGCAGAGGATCATGCAGCACCCAAAGGAACGTTCAGGGAGAGTAAAAGACCCAAACATTTCTCTAGCTATGTTGCTCTAATGAACAACATCATAAACTTAGAACCTGTCAGTGTTACAAAAGCTTTCTGACATCAAGCATGGATGGATGCAATGATAGAGGAATATCAGTCTCTTCCAAAGAATGATGTATGGGATATAGTGCCTAGACCAAAAGAGAAATATGTTGTCTCTTCCAAATGGCTCTTCAAAATCAAGCATGCTGCTGATGGCAGTATAGAAAAACATAAAGCACTTTTTGTGGCAAGAGGTTTTTCTCAAAAGGAAGGCATTGATTACGAAGAAACATTTGCACCTGTTGCCCGTTACACATCAGTGAGAGCAGTGTTAGCAATTGCAACAACTAAAGGCTAGAAGATCCATCAAATGGATGTGAAAACTGCCTTCCTGAATGGAACCATTGAAGAGGAAGTCTATTTGGAACAGCCTGAAGGTTTTGTGATACATAAACCTGACTCACATGTATGCAGACTGAAGAAAGCCCTCTATGGACTTAAACAGGCTCCCAACGTCTGGTATGAAAGAATTGACAGCTATCTCTTGGGATTAGGATTTTCAAAGAATGATGCTGACTCCAATCTTTACTTCAAGGTAATCAAAGGTGATATGCTAATAATTATTTTATATGTTGATGACCTACTGATAACAGGAGAAGATCGCCTCATTGCTCAAGGGAAGCAGGATCTAATTTCTGAATTTGACATGAAAGACTTGGGCATTCTACACTACTTCCTAGGTTTAGAAGTATGGCAGAAATCAGAGGGCATTATACTAAACCAAGGGAAGTATACTATTGATATTCTGAAAAGATTTGGAATGTTGGACTGTAGACCGATGTCTACACCTATGGAAACCAACCTTCACAAATTGAAAGAAGCAGCAGCAGAATCCAAGTGTGCAGATCCAACCCTTTACAGATAGATGATTGGATCCTTGATGTATCTGGTTAACACCAGACCTGATATTTGCTATGCAGTGAATGTTCTCAGCCAGTTCATGTGTGAGCCAAAGGAAATTCACTTAATGGCTGTGAAACATATTTTGAGATATCTTCAAGGCACTATTGGATATGGTCTTCTTTACAAGAATGATCAACTAGATCTACATGGATACTTTGATTCAGATTGGGCTGGAAGTGTAATCGATTGGAAAAGCACATCAGGATGTTGCTTTAGTTTAGGATCGGCTATGATCTCCTGGATTTGCAGAAAACAATCTTCAGTTGCACAGAGCTCAACAAAAGTTGAATACATTGCAGCCTCAATGGGAGCAAGAGAAGCAGTTTGGTTTCGTAAATGGCTTGTGGGACTCTTTGGTGAGCCCTTGAATCCTACAATTATTCACTGTGATAATCAGAGTTGCATCAAACTCTCTGTAAATCCTGTCTTTCATGATAGATCTAAACACATTGAGATCCCCTATCATTATGTAAGAGATATTGTGGAAAGGAAAGTGATCCAGTTGGAGTATATTAGTACAAATGATCAAACTGCAGACATTCTCACCAAACCTCTCTCCCGAATCAAGGTAGAGCACTTCAGGAAGAAACTTGGTATGGTTGAAATGTAATTTGTTATTTATGTTTGAAATACAAATTGTTTATAAATTGTACTAATATATAAAGATGTTTAATGTGTAAACTCTTTTGTCATGTGTGTGACTCCATGACCTTATGGGCCTACTCCCCCTGTGTACATTATTGAAAGGTGACGATCTTTCTAATAATGAACACTTGTATTTGACATTGTAAAGTGACGACTCTACAATGATAAACTATCATGATAGATATCATGTGACTTGATATCTGTGGACATGTCATGATAGTATCTCTTGGACACTTTGATGGATATCATGGGACTTGATATCATCTGAAGATCATTGTGATCCTTAAGAGATAATCATGGTGGATATTTATATCCGTGGATATGCCATGAATTATGGTAGACATCATGTGACTTGATGTCAGTGCACATACCATAATGAAGATGTGTTATGAAGAATGTCATGTGACTTGACAACATTGAGAAAATATATCATATCTTCAATATCACGTGTGAAGGTGATATCTCCACTTATTTGATTTGAAATATCTTCCCTAGCTAAGAGGGAGTGTTGATGAATGGTAGCTTAGGTCAGATATAAACAATGATTGCCATAAGCATCATCATCGTTTATATAAGATCAATAGCTCTTCATATTTAATATTTCTGGAAAAATAAGTTAGTCGAATTTATAAGCATGCATAAATTTGAAATAATAAAAGATGATTCAAAATCTGCATTGAATAAAATCGGAACTCATATAATATATATCCGCCATGTATGTGAGGATATATGTGTTAAGTTTGTTAAACCGAGTGTTAGTCGGCTGTCTATGAGACCCGCGCGCCCAAAGGGACACGTCCCTTGAGCGTGGAGACACGTCCTCTCAAGAGACGCATCCCTTAGAGGTGAGTCTCTAACATATTAAACATGGTTCCCTCATTGATATGCAAACATCGAAATTTGTTAATGTTCTGCAATCAGTACATTCGGCTTTAAGAGAAGAAATCTGGAAATCAGTTTGACTTAGAATTTCTCACACAGAATTTCAGACCTTAGTTTTAAACCTTAGATTTCTTAGGATCCTATTTGATAAAGATTTGATTACATTTACAATGCCCCTTGACCCCTCCGGGGCCTCTGTCCCCAAACACTCAATTTTTTGAAGATTTTTTTTTTTAAATTATGTACTTTCAAATGTTTGATAAAGTTGTTGAGTTATTGCTGAGTTTTTCCTTGAGTTTCCACTGAGTCCTGAGTTTTAAGTGTTTTTAGGCTTGTTGAGTTGTTTCCGAGTCCGAGTTTTTCAACTATGGTATGTAATATGTGTACGTATATATACATGTACATAATATGTATACATACATACATATACATATACATACATATATCTATATTTATATATATGTGTATGTGTATGTGTGTGTATTTAAACTATGGTACATAATATGTATGTATACATACATACGTACATACATACATACATATACATATACATATACCATGGCACCTGCACCTGTACCAGGACCTATAACTTAGATTTTCTTTGTAGTTTACCTTGCATGAATGGGATTTGAATTTCCTTGTAGTTTCCTATTCCATCAGGGTATTAGGTAGGCGTAGCTCTCCTAACTTTCTGAGATCTGTTGAGTTTCATGTTCATCGATCATTGATAAAAATTCTGTTGAAATATCCACAAAAAAATGAATGTGCATGGTTCTATTTGTATTTTTATTTTGAAGAGTTAGTTTCTTTGGGAATGTAGGCACAATTTTCTTTGTGGTATATACTGGTGAAGAGTTTTCAAGTTTTTTTAACTTTTATCCTGCATTAAGCAGTAGCAGTATCACAATAGTCATGTTCCTACATGCGAGTTGAGTTAGGAAAGCAACCTACGACTGAGCAGAACAGTGTAAGGCAACAAATTGTATTCTTGAATTGTAACAAAGCTTAGATAATGTCTTAGAGGGGCTTAATCGAATTGATGATGAAAAGAATATCCGATATTCAATATACAAAAATTCTCACTTGAGAAATTTCTAAATATGACTAGTTTTCTTTCTAGTTTACATTGCATGAATGGGATTTGAAGTTTCTTGTAGTTTCCTGTTCCATCATGGTATGAGGTAGGTGTGGCTCTACTAACTTACTGAGATCTGTTGAGTTTCATGTTCATGATCGTTGGTAAAAATTCTGATGAAATATCCACAAAAAAATGAATGTGCATGCTTTTTCTTTTGAAGAGTTAGTTTCTCTGCAAGAATTGATGCTTCATGTGAATTGTACATTGACTGGATTTTTGGAAGGAAGCTTTTGTTTGGACAATGTCAAATTGAGCCTAACACATTTATTGTATTTTGCAGGTTACTTTACCTTATGAAAATACTTGCCTAGGAGCCTTAATGAAGAAAATTGGTCCAAGTCACGGGTCAAGCCTTACAACGTCGTATTTTGCAGGTTAATTCACCTGCTGAAGCAAATTGTTCTAGATATCTTTCTTTTTTGAAGAAATTTGGTCCAGCTATTGAATTGGATTGCATATTTCTTTGTTTTTTGTCTAATTTATTGCTGTATTATAGAGTATGTATGTTTGTCTATTGAACAAAGTTGGTTCAGTATAGCATTAGATGGCATAATCTCTGTTTGTTGTCAAATTAATTGCTGTAATATATTGTTTGTATGAATGTGTATTGAAGAAAACTCGTCCTGTTAATTGGATTGCACAAACCTTTGTTTGTTGTCAAACTAAATGCTATATTATAGAGTATGTATGCATGTGTACACTATACACTAGACCATTGGACAGAATGGACCTGCTTTTCTTGATGCTTGGAGCTGCATTCCCCATCTTTAGTTCCAGCATTGCTGTTACTAGAACTTTGAAAACTGCTTCTATACATGAGGGAAATGCAAGGTCTGTTTTGGGTATTATCTTGTTTTAGATTTAAGCTTTCTTTGGACAGTCTGGTGTTATGTCTCTAGCCCCCTTTTTTGGAAGGAAAGGATTGGATGGATCGATATACCAGAATGGACCTGCTTTTCTTGATGCTTGGAGTTGCATTCCCCATTTTTAGTTCCAGCATTGCTGTTACTAGAACTTTGAAGACTACTTTATACATGAGGGAAATGCAAGGTCTGTTTTGGGTATTATCTTTTTTAGATTTAAGCTTTCTATGGCCAGTCTGGTGTTATGTCTCTAGCCCCCTTTTTTTGATGGAAAGGATTGGATGGATGAATATGCCAGCTAAGTTAACTGGACAGGTTTACGGTCTAATAAACTTGATAGGTGTGCCATAAAAAACAAGTTTCATAGAACCTTGCAATTATAGAAGTATCTCATGGCATGTCATGAGTTTTCTTCTCTTTCTTGCTTTTGCAACATAAGTATTAATTCTGCATTTCCTGCAAATAATTCTAAAACATCATGATCTTTACAAATGGCTTTGAAGAAAGCTCTAGAGGACAACTAGTTGTGTGATTTAGGTTAATGTTGCTCATTGTTGTATAACTTTAATTTAGTATTTTTTTGAAATTTAAATCAAAGTTTGTTTCTCCATTCGATTTCATCATCTTTTTTTTGAAATTTAGTGTCTCCAAGTCTGCTAAATACTTACATTCACTTTCTTGAGTCTGTCTCTCATAGTTTAAGTTTCAAGGAGACTCAATGTGTGTCTTAGGAAAGGAAGATGTGAATTTCATCTGGGAAAATAGAGTTATTATTTAGAAGGTGAACAGTCTTTTTCATTTTCGGTTTTTCGGTTTTCTCAACACTTTGCACGGAGGAAGGATAGTTTTCAAACCCTAAACATACAACCCTAATAAAGCTTAAAGCTTTTGGGATTCAAATGAACATTGACTTAGAGATGGTAAAAGAGCATCAAACCTCAAAACCTTGAAAATTAAAGGAAGATCAAAACTTTGGGTTTTATATTCCCAATTGTACAAGATGAGTAAATGTTGACAAACTTTGATGCTTGACAATGGATTCATAACAAAGTGCTTTTATTTTGCACATGTGGGAGGATACTTTATAAATCAATTGAAAGTTCTCCATTTCACACATTTTGATCACAAAATCTTCTTACCTCGTTGAATGGTTCCCGACAAACTTGAGATGACCTAATTCACACTAAGTCATCATCAAAGTCCTATGTTAGCATTTCTTGTTCTATTAATCTGACTGTGGCTATTTTTCGTTTTTGTTCCTAGATTAGGGTTTGAACAAACATTATTCTCTTTAGAAATTTTTCCCAAACAAGTGTTTGTCTTCATATTGTTGCTTTAAAGGTATTTCGTATTTTAAAATCCTTGTCCTTATTTTTTGTGTTGAAATATCCTCACCTTGTCTAGTATTTTTTGATACACATTTTGTTTTTGATTCAACTCTATGCCTTGACCTCCCTACAAGGATGTCTCAAAAATTCTCATGGAAAACCTTAAGATGATTATCCTACATTCAGAATTAGTTTGCATTTTTTTGAGTTATTTTTTGTGCTTTAGAAATTGAAAATACCATAGATTCTTGTTTATATATGTTCTTGTTAGGTTTTCCCAACTTCCATGCACATCTTGTTCAAATTTGTGAAAGTTTTATAAACCTTGAAACCCAAACTTTAGTGTACTCTTTGGTTTTTCATGTCCCTAGTGCTTGCTTTAAAGGTATTTTGTATTTAAAAATCCTTGTCCTTAGTTTTTGTGTTGAAATATCCTCACCTTGTCTAGCACTTTTTGATACACATTTTACTTTTGATTCAACTCTATGCCTTGACGCCCCTACAAGGATATGTTAAAATTGCTCATGGAAAACATTAATGGAAGGTTTGAATCAATCTTTGAAGCACAAGCATAACCCCTGAATGCCTGAACGGAGCTATCGGCAACCAACCTTGGGAGATCATTCACTCCTGCAACTATTGTTCCTCATGAAGGTTTTCATCCTCGAGAAGCCAAGACATTTCATTCCAACCAACAAACCCTTCTCCAAATTTTCTCCAATATCAATGATGAAAAAAACCTCACAAAATGCTTTTATACTCCCTCCAATTTCCCATGCCCAAGTTGGCCTTTTGAATTTATTTTATTTAATTCATTTTACCGCCTTATATCTCCTTTAAGTTGAGTGACCAACTTTATAATATAAAATAATCTTTTGAAAACCCCTTATAATGCCCTTTATCTTTAAGTCATTTAAATATATAAATAACGCATAAAGTTAAATATTTTAATTTAACTTTATTATTAATGTTATTTAAACCTAATACTTAGGACCATGATAAATGCCAAGGTAAATCCATGTTAAGAATCCACCAACATACCCAACATAGAAATACCACCAACCAACCAGGTTGGTGACCACCCTTTGACTTGCTAAAAATAGTAAGTGTGGTCAAAGTGTCCAAATAATGCTCTAGAAGGTAGCCAACAAAAACCCTAGAATACATTGAGTTGTGAAACACCAATTAAGCACAAATGATTGACTAACAAGCCACAAATGCCCTCAAAGGGCCCCCCTAACTAATCTGTTAGTCTATGCGGACCAAGTGATAGACTAATCACAACACCTGCTAATTTCCTAGGAAAAAGGGGACATTACATGCAACTACTTGGAGTTGACGGTATCACGAAAATAGCTAGCTACTTCATCAGTTGCCTATAAATAAAAGCTTTCACAACTTTGGTTGGATTTTTGCCCAATTCCATATGCTGTCGTGACTCTATGTATGGTTTGAGTGTTTTTAACATTTTCCTTTTTTAACCAAAGTTGTTTGCATAGTGCATAGGCATGGGGCTATTTATAAACATCAAACAATGCAAGACTTAAAAAAGTAAATTTCTGCCAAGGTTGACCTAATTTTACACAAATGAAGTACTTTCTATTTGTTTTCTAGAAAGGGTACCTTATTGCACAATGATTTGGAAGATAAGTAAGCATGAAATGTAAATGCTACAATTTGGACAAAGCTATTATTTGAATTCCTTAAGATGTGTGAGGATGTTGTTGACCGCAGTAAAATCTATAAGAACAAAAGAAAAAAGAATTATGCAGGCCTTCAATGGCCCTTATAAAAACTGTAGTTTAATGATTGAGATAGGGCATGAGCTGGTGTCTTGAACTCTGATTTGTAGGTGGATTGACAGGTTCAAATTTACTATTCAACATGGTCATGAGGTCAAAAACCAAATAAATGGAAAACTATCCCTTGTGGGATTTCATGAGATAGTGTCATATGTTAAATTTGTGCCAATCTAGACAATTAAAATTTTGAAAAAGAGCATGGAAATGTTAAATAGCTAGAAACAATTTCATTTGTGTAATATTGCTTAACATCAAATGTTGTATAGTGACCTATTTCTTTCAAATTATTACCAAATTTTATTTCTTAAGAAATGTTGGGAAATTTTTCTTGATTTTGACAAGTGGAACAGGCAAACTAGACATGCATGGACTCTGCAACGCTAACTGGTTATATTAAGCACAACAACATTGCTTCTCACTGTGACATACACATTTGCAGTAGCTATACTTAAGGGCTCAGGGAGATCACAGGGCAAGCTATTTGTCATGTCTGCCATCTCTGGAGCTGCTTTAATTGTTCCTGTTGTTCTCAGTTGGCTGTAGATGCTCAAGCTAGGATGGGGACTAGCTTGGGCAGCAGTAATGCTAAATTTATCATGGTGGATGGTAGTATTGGGTCCAATGGCCTATATATTTAGTGGCACTTGTGGTGGAACTTGAGCTGGATTTTCATGGAGTGAATTTCACAATTTGGGAGGACTCTTACGTCTTTCACTGTCCTCAACTATTGTGAAGAGGTTACCCATTCAAATCACAATTTTATTTTTGTTGTTTACCTTGAATCTAAAGAATGCAGAAGTTGCAGCAGACTCTCTAGCTATATGGTATTGCACTCAAAATTCTTGTGTGCGGATTTATTTTGTTTTGCAGTGTATCTATTCTTTTAACTGTTTGGAATTTAACATAGCATTGATCAACTTGTCTGCCACATAAAATTTGGTGTTTTGGATTTATACAACATATTTGGGATTTAACATAGCTATCAAGTAAGCCCAGAAGTCCAATGACATTACTTTCTTTCTTTACCCTTTCAAGGAGTGATTAGATCTGGAACCTGGCTCCTCTTGTTAGACGGGCTGGGGTGTTCAACCACTGAGTTACTACTATGGATACTAGACACTTGTGATTTAGAGTGTGTATTGTTCACTTCTATCACCTCTATAAGCTACACCAAGGGGTGTTCTAACTGTATGTATTTCAAACCTCTTTTCAATGAGAGTAGAATTAAGTTGGTGGGATTTGCAGCATTGGGGTACATCATGAAGTTGGAATATCAAATTCCCTTGCAAAGTGATCTCGTATCTAAAATTGTTTCTATTTGGTGCTTCTTCTCAATCCAGCTTCATGATTCATTGGTTTTTTATTTTATAGCTTCCATTATTGGATGTTTTCTTTCGGTAGATTCATCCCCCTTATTGTTAATAGCTGGCATTATTTGTTAGGTGGAATGATAAATCTTAACTGTGTTTTATACGACTTTCTTTTGCACTGTCTGATTTCAAGGTATATGAATTCTAGAAAAAAATAGTTCAGTTGCAATGATAAGTGGAGAAACAAGAAATTGGTTGTACACAAATTTATAGATGGTGTAGAATTAGGTGTAGTAGTTTTACTTACCAAATAGTGACCATCATGATCAACTCATACACACACAAATACAAAATGCACAACTCTTTCATCGTAGCAGCTACACAATTGTTTCAATGATACACTAAGTATTTCAGGTTGCAATGATAGCATTAGAAGCAAGAACTTGGGTAAACACTAAAATGGTACAAAGGGTATAGTATCAGATGGAGCAATTCTACTTTTCAAGTAACAGTTACCACTTCATACATTCTCAAATACAAAATGCACGATTATTTTTTTAGTGTAGCAATGAAAAAACCGAGTATTATGCACTCTGAAGAATTGCATCCTAATTTCAGCTCAAAAACAATGACAAAAAAGAGCATAACAAAATTCTAGGGAAGTTAAGCACATAATTGAATAGATTTTTCTTGGTGATTGAATATTGTCAACGGTGTAAAAGAAATTCTTTTCAAATATATTGTCTTGTAAATGCTAAATTTTAGTGGTTTTGTAGTTGTGAACTTGCATGTTTTGCTTGTTGACATAGGGTTTTCATATCCAATTTTCGTGTCCCTTTCCTCTCTGTTTTCATTATTTAATTATAATCGAAACCTGAAAATATGTATGGAAGCCTTTTGTAACTACTAATTGAGTGGTTATAGTTTTTGGCAGGGACTGTAGTTGCACCACAGTACTTGTTTTATTAGTATTTAAGCCTGCATTGCATTTCTATAATTCTCGACTACTACTTGGCATGAGCTTTTGCTTGAGATTTCGTTTATAACATTCTAAAACTACTTTCAAACTGTAAGTTGTACAATTGACTTTAATAACATTGAGTGCTAAATGTCTGGTGTGGATTCTGTGTTTTTTCTTTATTTTTGCATTTTTCTTTCTCTCTTGTAAGCTTAGTAATATGTAAGGCCTTAAAAATTATTGGAGATATTCCAATGATAGCCAAGTACAAATTGTAGAGTTGTTGCTCAAAACGTCTTGCGGTAGGATATAAATTTATAACTATTTCATCTCAGTGCTTGTTTCATGTTAGTCTCTACTCAAACCACTTTCTACTCCAAAACTATAAGGTAGGAACTGATTGCTCAGTGGCTCTTATTTCACTTATAGCTTATTCAGAAGGTAAATCGATTGCTAATAGTATATTATGCTACAATTTTGTTTTTGAGAATTAGATATGGGTTTTGTTGGGGCCATATCCAAAAGAGAGCTCTAAAATAAAAATGTAAAACTTCAAATACATAATAAAATTGGCCAAAACCCATATAACCTGACATAGACTTGAGCATAAACGTAACTACCCCTTTGATTTCTTATTGTGGGATCTCAATATGATATGGGAGGGGACCTTTTGAGGAGAACCAAAATTGTAATTAGAAACTAAATTCCACCCGAACCTTTCCAAAACATCCAAAGTTTGGAATTCAAGTGATTCTCACCAACTCCTAATACAAAGGGAGCAACAACTTTTGAAAATTTAGCGAGTGAGAGATAAAGGGGATGATGTCCTATCACATTTAGAAGGAAAACAAATATCCTTAAAAGGGCTCGCACAAGAAACCGAAGGAAAATCATTAGACTACGAAGAGGCCTCCAATATAGGTTTAACTACCATAGAGGGCTTTAACTTAGGATTTGAAGGAGTTATAAGAGATGACTCTAAGGGCGTATTAAACTACTTATCCAACAAGTTGAAGTCTATTAGTTTGTTTTAGGATGGCTTTCACTGAAGGTATTAATTGTAGACATGATTATATGTAAAAAATCAGATATCGAGTCCAACACAAAGCAGTAAAAATAAAGACTTGTAATAGAAAACATTATTCAAAGTTAGGCAATTCAGACACAATAAAAAGAGGGGTGTTTTGGAATTGGAAAGGTTTATTCGAAGGGGTACTAATAATAGAATATTGGAAGGTAGATATATACATTATCGTATTGTTTTATACTCTATGAATGAACATAATAGGATATAGTTTTACATAGTGAATCAACTAGCAAAAAAAATAAAAAAAGATAAGGTAAGAAAGTAAAAGAGGGAAGGAAAGAGAATAAATAAATATAGATAGAGAGAGTGAAGTAGAGGAAAATAGAAAGGAATAGATAAAAGAAAGAGAGAAAGGGTGAGACAAAATGAGAGAATTGGAATGAGAAAGTCGGAAATGCATAACTAAAGAATGGGAAAGAGAATATGTAATATCCCCTTCTCGAGCATGATCTTTCCAGTTGACCGTTGGCCTATTCCGGAGACCCGTAGGCTTTGCGGAGGGTAAAATTAGGGTTTCTTGTTTTGAAGGATGCTCTTGCTTGAGGCTGGTTGGTTCAATGGCGGATTCTTTCCGGGTTTTCAGAGAGTTTTGCAGTGATATGTTGTTCTTGGCATTCTGAGCAATTTCAGGAATTTACTATTTTTAGTAAATTCTATTTATGGCAGTGTTCCTGTTGGTTTCGGTAGGGTTGACCTTCTACTTCAGATTGATCAGTTGGCTTGCTCATTTATGGCTTCGGGGCACAATTGGAGAGATAAGTCGAATTATTTAATTAAAAGTCATGTTTTAATGTTATATTTTAACATTGACCCCTTGGCCTAGCTCGTCACTTTAAGTTGTTTTTAAAAGGTGTTCTTTATGGGTGGGCGCCTCATTGAGGAAATTAATTATATTAAAAGAATTAATCCAAGCTTAAGTTGGGCGCCAACTTCAAGGATGAGATAAAGTTTATATTAAAAGTCAATTATTGCTTGGAAAAGGGGGACGCCATCTATTGGAGGATTAGGGTTTGACTCAAAAAGGAAGGTTAGGGTTTCAAGAAGGTCAACGACAAATTATAAAAGGAAGCCTTTGTTTCTCATTTCATCATCTTTTGTCTACAAGAATGTTATGTTGCCGGATTGGCTGTGGGATTGCTTCGGGTAATGAAAGCCTCCTAGCTTGGCATTGCTTCTCGCTTGCAAGATAGCGACTAGTGGTGATATAGTGTAGTTTGAGTGATTTGTAGTGAAGTTGGTGCATTGTAGTCAGTGTTTGGCATTGTAGATCAGTTTATGCATATTAGAGAGATTCTGGAATTATATTTTTATCTACAACAGATTGATGTTTTTATTCATAAGTCCAAAAATACAAAAAAAGTCATTATGGGTATTGTCTAAATCTATGTGTTTATAAGGGGCGACTCATTTCTCCAAGTTGTAGATTTTTTGGAGAAGCTTTGAATTTTTAATGTGAAATCGCCCTTCTTGTTGGGCCGTACTTTCCAGATTTGCCTTGGGATTGGTGCATTAAATACATAGAGTCTTTTGTTTAGCTTTCAGTGTCCTATCTTGGTCGCCATCTTATTAGGGTCATATTGCATTTCGTCTCGTGAAATTTGAATGGGTTTGGAGTGAGTTATGAGTAAAATTGTGAGTTTCAGGGCTGTTGTTCATGCATAAGAAAAACAGGACTGTCATAAATCAGTTTGTGAAGTTGGTCCTATTAATTACAGTTTCGGGTCTAATCTTTATTATTCAGTGAGGGAAGTTATATTTAATATTGTAGCTCTCTCTAACTCTCGATTCATGATCATAGCAAGGCATTATCTTTTATATTGTAAGCTGACAGTAGTATTGACAACCATTCTTAATCTTGTTTTATCATGATTTGTAATGCTCATCTTTACATTCTGTAATCGCATTCGTATTTCATTTATCTCCGCCATATGGTCGCCTCATCTCCGTATTGGATTGAGTAGCACATACTTGGTGTTGAGTTTGCTTTCAGTTTACTAGATGATAGGGACCCTCTGACCACATGCTTGTCGTTCACCGACACATTTCTTGGTTAGAGTTCTTGTACCAGCATTTCCATTAAGATCCTCTGACCATATGCTCGCCATCACTGGCGCCATTCTTGGTTAGAGTTCCTTCCACTCTGTTATGCTTTTCAGATCCTCTGACCAATGCTCACACCTTGCCCACATCGGGATCCTGGTGTACATTTTGATTAGAGTTGCTTCAGCATCGTTTTGGTTTTGGGCTAACCTTAACGGGTGCGTTGTTTGTAACTTGCAACTGAAAAACGAAAAAATTTGGCGTGGTATATTTCAATGGTATCAGAGCCACATTTCCTGCCATCTTGTGAAACAAACCGTCTATGAGTGATAGAGAAAAGAGATACGCAGCAAGGGAAGACAAGAAGGTTGCAAATCAGTTTCGGTTATATCAGGTTCCAGAAGGTCAGAGAGTTTCAGAGATCTTGAGGGCTCATTGGGAGTCTTCTCAGGAAACAAAAATGGGAGATAATGAGAGGCCATTGGGTGGTAACAGAGAAGATAGTGGGAAGGGAAGGGAAAGATCGGTAAGTCCAGGGAAGAGATTTGAGAGGAAGATGGATGCCTTAATGGATATGGTATCTCTCATGATGGGAAAAGTGGGCCAGAACACAACTCCACAAAGCAATCCAGGACATAGAGGTGAACACAGTGCCACCAACCAGCATGATGGACATGCTGCTCAGCCTGCTTCAAACAACACATACATTTCTTCCAGACCATTCAAACCCACCTTCTTGGCACCAGTAAACACTCAACCTGATCGAAAAGAGAATGCTTCATTTGTTGAGCAGTTGAGACTCGGCCGTACTGAATATGATTCTCTACCCGATGAAATTAAGATGGATATGTCATATAATGATTTTATGATCATAAAAGGAAGAACAGAGGACAAGGAAGACAGTATGAACATAGAAGAACAACAATACATGGGGATTTGCATCAAGCTGTCAACAAGGTCTTGCTTCCACACTTTGACAGGAGTGACAACAGCTCAGCCAGAGCTTGGATACAGAAGTTAGATAATTATCTAGCTCTTAGACCCATGGCGGAAGAGGAGGCGATTAAGTTCGCTACGCTACACCTTGACGAGGTGGTGCATGAGTGGTGGCACCATGGCCTAATCACCTTGGGTCATCGGTCTATCACTACCTATGATGAGTTCACCATTAGGCTCATCGAGAGATTTGAGAAAAAAGATCCTGAAATACATTTCAGAGAATTGGCACAACTTAGGCAGTATGGTACAGTTGATGCCTACATAGCTGAGTTTCAGAGACTCTTAGTCATGGTCATAGGAATCACTGAGAGGCGTTTGGTGATCCTTTTCAGTGAAGGATTGATGGAGCCACTCAAGGGTTGGGTTAAAGCTTTTGATCCACCCTCCCTACAGGAGGCCATGAAGAAGGCAAGAAACATGGAGTGGGCTGCTCCTAAGGCAAAGTTTCAACCCAGGCCATCCTTTCACAAAGGGGATAAAGAAAAAAGACCTCATCAAAGACCTCCTTTGAGACCTCAGCATAAGGATTTCAAACAGCATAATCCTCACGTCACAAGATTGGATCCTGAGACATTGAACGAACTCAGAAGAAAGGGGTTATGTTTCCGGTGTAGGGAAAAATGGTCTCATGATCATGTTTGCCCAAAGGGAGTTAAATTTAATCAGATTGAATACTATTCAGCTGGTGAAAGTAATTTTGATTTTTCAGACCAGCAATCTAATTGTGAAGATAGTGAAGTGGAAAGAGTTCCAGAAGAGTCCGAAGATGAAAAGGGAAGTGGAGGTACCTTGGCTCAACTCTCGAGCTTCCAGAAGAATGAATCCTTCAAAGTTGATTAAGGAGCAACAAATAGTTGCTTTGATCGACACTGGAGCAACGCATAACTTCATTGATGAAGTTGTGGTGGCAAAGAAGCGGCTGCAAACAGAAGAATTTGAAGGCTTCAAGGTTATGGTTGCTGATGGGTTTCACATCTCATGCACTAAGAAGATCTCAAACATGACTATGCAATTGGGAAATTATGACGTCAAGGACGACTTTTATGTAGTCAACATTGGAGATACGGATGCCGTTCTAGGCATTCAATGGCTGCGTTCCCTTGGAGAAATCTCTCTAAATCTGCAAACCATGGAGCTCAAGTTTCAATCCGATGGGAAGAAGGTAGTGCTAAGAGGAATGTCCAATGGTGGTCCTCGGATTGTGTCATTCAAGAGAATGGCAAGGCTGATTCGTAATGAACAAGTTGAGTGGGCTGCAGAATGTATGATTCTTCCTACTAGTCTGGTAGAGACCAAGAGAGACTATCCTCCTGACATTCAGTCTGTACTCACAAAAAGGAGTAAGGTGTTTGCTGATTTACCTCCTGGACCGCCTCCTGAACGGGGTTCGGAGCATGTCATAGAGTTCAACGAAGGAGCTAAACCAATTATTACAACTCCGTATCGGTACCTTAAGAAGCAGAAGGACGGGATTGAGAAAAATATTCAGGAACTCTTGGAGATGGGCTTCATTCGTCCAAGCAAGAGTCCCTTTGCTTCAGCAGTTGTTCTTGTGAAGAAGAAGGATGGTACCATCCACATGTGTGTGGACTATCGTGCTTTGAATCAAAGCACCATAAAAAATCGATACCCCATTCTGAGGATTGATGAGCTCATTGATGAGCTACATGGAGCCAAGTTCTTTTCAAAAATCGATTTGAGATCAGGCTACTACCAGATTCGGATGAGAGGATCTGATGTTGAGAAGACAGCATTTAGATGCCACTATGGCCACTTCGAGTTTCTAGTCATGCCATTTGGGTTGACTAATGCTCCAGCTACATTCCAGTCTTGTATGAATAGAGTCTTTTAGAAGCAGTTGAGGAAGAGTGTATTGATATTTTTCGATGATATTCTAATCTTCAGCAAGACATGGGAAGAACATCTCAAGCACTTGGAGGAAGTGCTTGGCATCCTTGAATTTGAGAGTTTGTTTGCAAAAGAATCCAAATGTGAATTTGGGATGAAGGAGTTGTTGTACCTTGGTCATATAATCAATGCTGAAGGAGTTAAGGTTGATCCCGGAAAGATCAAAGCAATGGTTGATTGGCCAACTCTTAAGAATTTGACTCATTTGAAAGGATTCTTGGGCCTTTGTGGATTCTACAGAAGATTTGTGAAGGGCTATTCGCAGAATGCTGCTCCTCTTATTGACCTCACGAAAAAGGGGGCTTTTTGTTGGTCAGAAAAGGCCCAACTGACTTTTGATAAGTTTAAAAGAATCATGAGCTCTTGTCCGGTTTTAGCTATTCTTGACTTCCAAACCGTTCGAGCTACAGTGTGATGCATCCGATGAAGGAGTCGGGGCTGTTTTGATGCAAGACAAACATCCCATTGTGTTTGAGAGCAGAAAGTTAAGAGGTGTGGAAAGGACCTACTCCATCTATGACAAGGAAATGCTCGCCATTATGCATGCTTTAGCTAAGTTCAGATAGTACCTGGTGGGGAGCAAGTTTGTGGTCAAAACTGATCATAACAGTCTCAAGCACTTCATGCATCAGAAAGATTTGAACGAAAGGCAACAAAAGTGGGTGAGTAAGCTTCAAGCTTACAATTTTGATATTGAATACGTCAAGGGAAAAAACAATATTGTGGCGGATGCCCTATCTAGGAGACCGCATTTGAACTCATTATGTGAGCTTACTGCTGATTGGAAGGAGATGTTGCTTGCTGATTATGCCAAAAATTAGTTCGCAACCAGCATCATTGAGGGCACTTTTCATGATGAAAGGTACAAGGTGGTTGAAAGGTTGATACATTACAAGGGAAGAATCTTTTTGGTGGCTGATTCTAAGCTCAAAAAGAAGATTTTATTAACATTTCATGACATCCTGCTTGTTGGTCATCATGGGTTCTTCAAGACATATAGGCAGATTCGGGAAAGATTTTCTTGGAAGGGGCTGAAGGGGGAAGTTCAACGCTACATTCAAGAGTGTCCCACTTGTCAAATGAACAAGAATGAGCATACTCTACCTGCTGGTTTGCTGCAACCTCTTCCTATTCCCAATCAAAAATGGGAAAGCATATCGATGGACTTCATCACGGGGTTGCCCAAGGTCCAAGGAAAAGACTGTATCTATGTTGTAGTGGACAGATTAACAAAATTTGCTCACTTCTTCGCCATTACCAGCTCGTTTTCAGCAGCCCAAGTTGCAGATTTGTTTTTTCATGAGGTGTTTAGGCTACATGGGTTGCCAAAAAACATTGTGAGTGATAGGGACAGCAAGTTCCTAAGCACTTTTTGGCAAGAGATCTTTAGAATGAGTGGTACGGTACTTACTCCAAGTACTAGTTATCACCCCCAAATTGATGGATAGACCGAGATAGTGAACAAGTGGTTGGAAGGCTATTTGAGAAACTACGTTTTGGAGCAGCAGAGGGCATGGGTGAAGTGGCTTCACATAGGAGAATATTGTTATAATTCTACCTTCCACATGTCAATAAGGATGTCACCCTTCATGGCTCTTTACGGTTACGAAGCTCCTAGCTTTGCTGATTTGGTGTTTGGCGACAACAAAGCCCCTCAAGCCAAGGATTTTTTGCAGCAAAGTCAAGACATTTTGAAATCCTTGAAGAACAATCTTCAGATTGCACAGAATCAGCAGAAGATGTACGCTGATCAGCGGCGTGTTGAGCGTTCGTTTGAAGTTGGAGATATGGTTTATCTTCGACTACAGCCCTACAGACAGTCTACTCTCAAGAAGAGTGGAGCTGAGAAGCTCAAACCTCGTTTCTTTGGGCCGTTCAGGGTTACCAGAAAGGTGGGAGCTGTAGCTTATGAGTTGGAGCTACCCTTGAATAGCAGAGTGCACAATGTCTTCCACGTGTCTCGCCTCAAGAAGGCCCTGGGACATAATGTTGTTGCTTCATCATAGTTGCCACCTTTGGATGAAGAAGGGTAGTTAGTTTTGATTCCGGAAGAGATTCTTGATTCCCGAGAGCCTTCTTTGAGAAAAAGGACAATTCGAGAATACTTGGTGAAGTGGAAGACTTTGCCTATGGAAGATGCGACTTGGGAGAATGATGAGATTCTACAGCATCCAGGGTTGCAATTGCTTGAGGACAAGCAATCTTGGGGAGGGCGGACTGTAATATCCCCTTCTCGAGCATGATCTTTCCAGTTGACCATTGGCCTATTCTGGAGACCCGTAGGCTTTGCGGAGGGTAAAATTAAGGTTTCTTGTTTTGAAGGATGCTCTTGCTTGAGGCCGGTTGATTCAATGGCGGATTCTTTCTAGGTTTTCAGAGAGCTTCGCAGTGATATGTTGTTCTTGGCATTCTGAGCAATTTCAGGAATTTACTATTTTTAGTAAATTCTATTTATGGCAGTGTTCCTGTTGGTTTCGGTAGGGTTGACCTTCTACTTCAGATTGATCAGTTGGCTTGCTCATTTATGGCTTCGGGGCACAATTGGAGAGATAAGTCGAATTATTTAATTAAAAGTCATGTTTTAATGTTATATTTTAACATTGACCCCTTGGCCTAGCTCGTCACTTTAAGTTGTTTTTAAAAGGTGTTCTTTATGGGTGGGCGCCTCATTGAGGAAATTAATTATATTAAAAGAATTAATCCAAACTTAAGTTGGGCACCAACTTCAAGGATGAGATAAAGTTTATATTAAAAGTCAATTATTGCTTGGAAAAGGGGGACGCCATCTATTGGAGGATTAGGGTTTGACTCAAAAAGGAAGGTTAGGGTTTCAAGAAGGTCAACGACAAATTATAAAAGGAAGCCTTTGTTTCTCATTTCATCATCTTTTGTCTACAGGAATGTTATGTTGCCTGATTGGCTGTGGGATTGCTTCGGGGAATGAAAGCCTCCTAGCTTGGCATTGCTTCTCGCTTGCAAGATAGCGACTAGTGGTGATATAGTGTAGTTTGAGTGATTTGTAGTGAAGTTGGTGCATTGTAGTCAGTGTTTGGCATTGTAGATCAGTTTATGCATATTAGAGAGATTCTGGAATTACATTTTTATCTACAGCAGATTGATGTTTTTATTCATAAGTCCAAAAATACAAAAAAAGTCATTATGGGTATTGTCTAAATCTATGTGTTTATAAGGGGCGACTCATTTCTCCAAGTTGCAGATTTTTTGGAGAAGCTTTGAATTTTTAATGTGAAATCACCCTTCTTGCTAGGCCGTACTTTCCAGATTTGCCTTGGGATTGGTGCATTAAATACATAGAGTCTTTTGTTTAGCTTTCAGTGTCCTATCTTGGTCGCCATCTTATAAGTGTCATATTGCATTTCGTCTCGTGAAATTTGAATGGGTTTGGAGTGAGTTATGAGTAAAATTGTGAGTTTCAGGGTTGCTATTCATGCATAAGAAAAACAGGACTGTCATAAATCAGTTTGTGAAGTTGGTCCTATTAATTACAGTTTCGGATCTAATCTTTATTATTCAGTGAAGGAAGTTATATTTAATATTGTAGCTCTCTCTAACTCTCGATTCACGATCATAGCAAGGCATTATCTTTTATATTGTAAGCTGACAGTAGTATTGATAGCCGTTCTTAATCTTGCTTTATCATTATTTGTAATGCTCATCTTTACATTCTGTAATCGCATTCGTATTTCATTTATCTCATATGGTCGCCTCATCTCCGTATTGGATTGAGTAGCACATACTTGGTGTTGAGTTTGCTTTCAGTTTACTAGATGATAAGGACCCTCTGACCACATGCTTGTCGTTCACCGACACATTTCTTGGTTAGAGTTCTTGTACTAGCATTTCCATTAAGATCCTCTGACCATATGCTCGCCATCATTGGCGCCATTCTTGGTTAGAGTTCCTTCCGCTCTGTTCTGCTTTTCAGATCCTCTGACCAATGCTCACACCTTGCCCACATCGGGATCCTGGTGTACATTCTGGTTAGAGTTGCTTCAACATCGTTTTGGTTTTGGGCTAACCTTAACGGGTGCGTATTGTTTGTAACTTGCAACTGAAAAACGAAAAAATTTGGCTTGGTATATTTCAGAATAAAATAAAGAAAAGATAAAAAACTCTAAAAAATATAATGAAAGGCAGATAAAAAGAAAAAAGAATAGAGAGAGAAAGAGAGATTTAAAAATAAAGAGAAAATGAAAAAAAGTGGGTGAAATAGAATGGATAAAAAAAAGAGATACAACGGTAAAAGAACAAAAACAAGTAGAAAGAGGGATTACAAAAATAATTAAAGATAGATATATAGAAAGAAAAAAATGTAGAGAGAAGAAAAAAGCTCGAGGGGAAAAGAGAAAGAAGGAAAAACAAAAAGGTTTAGAAGATTGTAATTAGATAAAATAAGAGATAAAAGAGGGGGCGATTTGAGATATAGAGAAAAATTAGAGAATGAGGCAAAGAAACAAAGGAAGACAATCTAACAAGAGATAAAAGAATAAGATGAGAAAAAATAAAGATAGAGAAATACAAAAAGAAAATGAATAAAAAATAATTAAATAGTAAAAGGAACAAGTTAGATAAATAGATATTTAAAGAAAAAAGCGAGATTAAAAAAAAGGATAGACAAGAAATATATAGAGGGAATGATAGAAACAAAGAAAGAGATGAAGAACTATATAAAAATATAATGGTATAAATTTATATAGATACAAACAAATAACTAGAGAGAGATTGAAATAAAGATGTGTGGATCTAGAGAAAAGAGAGAAAGAAGGGGAGACAAAAAAAACAAAAAGAGAATGGAGACACAATTTAGGGATAATAAGAAATAAATCTTGATATAGAGAAAAGTGGGAATAAATAATGAGATAAAGAGAGAAATTAGGAATATAATAAAAAATAGAAAGAGTGAAAAAAGACAAACAAGGTAAAATAAAGAGATGACGAAAGGTAAATAAAATAGAAAGAAATACTAAGATACAATTCAAGAAAAAGAGATCTAAAGAAATATAGATGAAAAATAAGAGTTAAAAAGAGGGCGAGAAGGAAATACAAAGAGAATGAAAGAAAAATAGCAAGACAAAACATTAAGAAGGGAAGAAAATAAATGCAAGAGATTAGAGAGATGTATAGAGAAAGAAAACAAGAGAAAATATGGAAAATATAAGGATAAAAATAAAGAAACATATAAAGAAAAAGACAAAATCAAGATGAAAAAGAGAGGAAAAACAAAGAAAAAGTGAGAAAGAAAGAAAACAAGAGAAAATATGGAAAATATATGGATGAAAATAGAGAAACATATAAAGACAAAGACAAAATAAAGACGAAAAAGAGAGGAAAAACAAAGAAAAAGTGAGACAAAGAAGGAAAAGAAGAGGTACAAATATAGAACAAAAGATAGATAAAAAGAAAAAGAGGGACAAAGAAATAGATAAAAAGAAAAAGAGGGACAAAGAAAGAAAGAAACATATAGAAAGGAAGAATGAAAGACAACGATAAAAAGAAAGTGAGTGAAATAAAGAGATAAAAAGAGAAAGGGTAAAAAATATAGAGAAAATGAAAAAATGTGGGTGAAGTAGAGTGGATGAAAGAAAGAGATATACAAAGGTAAAAGAAAGAAAACAAGGCTAGAAATAGTGAAAAAAGAGAAAAAGATAAAATTATCTAGAGTGATTATAAATGGAGAAATAAGACAGAGAAGTTGATAAAATAAGGAGAGAAAAAGAACAAGAGAAAAAAAGAAATATAACAAAGAGAAAATAAAAAGATAAAAAAATATAAAGTGAAGATTCAAAGAAAGAGAGGGAACGTGAAGTAAAATGATAAAAAAAGCATGACAAAGAGAGATAAAGGAAAAAAGAAAGAGTAAAGGCATAATAAAATTTAAAAAAAACAAGCAAATAGAGTGATAAAGAGATAAATATATATCAAAAGGGATAATACACAAAGATTAAAGATAGAGATACACTAAAATATATTGAGAGAAATAAATTGATAGTCAAATTATAAAGCAAATGAAAAAGAGAGGGAAATAGGTCTATAATAAATGAAGAAAGAAGACATAATTTGAGAACTAAAAGAAAGAAAAAGAGGAGAATATAAAGGTATACAACATAGAGGGGGACAAGGAAGTGAGAAATAGAAATTTAAAAAGAGGAAGGGAAAAAAAGTAAGCATGATAGATATAAAGTAGTATTTGAATAGAGAGAGAAGGAAATACAAATATAAAGGAATATAGAGAGTGGGTGTTGGTAGGTGGGGTTGGGAGAGAATGAGAAAAGAATGAAATATTGAGGGGGAAAAAGAAATTTAAGTTAGGTATATAAAGAAAGAAAAAAAAGGAAATAAAGGAAGAGGGAAAGATAAAACAAAAGAAACAATGATATGAACTAAGAAAGATATATAGAGAAAGAAAAGGTAGATGAAAGTGATAGAAAAAAATATAAATGAAGTAAAAGGGAGATGAAAAAGGAATGCATGAGAGATAAATAAAGATAGAAAGAGTAAATATATTTAGAGAATTAAAGAAATACAAACAAATGGACAAAAGAAAAAGAATAAAATAAAGAGAGATTAAAAATAGAAAGAAAGGAAGATAAAAGTAGAGAAAAATATAATTAAGAGGTAGGGAAGAAGAGAAGAAAGAAGATAAAGTTAAAATAGATAAAAGGAAGCCCAAACAAGTAACGTAGTTGGCTTGAGCCTTGGGTTTTCTCCCCAAGGTCTTGGGTTCGACCTCGAGGCATATGGCTTGGAGGCGACTTGGTAAAAGAAACAAACAAAGAAAGAATAGTGAATTAAAAGATAAAAAAGGGTAAAAGTTGTACTTGGGGTAAAAATTTGAAGTGCTTCTAGGATATACTATTTGCATGGTGTAAAAAAATGAAACGTAAGATCTTATTTCTAGTTTTCAAATACACAATTTACTCCTAGGTGATAAATATTGATAAGTAAAGAATGTATAAAAGTCACATTTTTTCATTTTTCATGGAGGCAAAATAATACACATGAACACATAGCCTAAGGACTAGTAAATGAAAGTATTTTTTAAAATCTCTCTGTGAACAAATATAATTGATGTTAAGGCTTAGGATAAATATATTTCTATAATTAATTAGTTATTTAATAGAATTAAAGTAAAAATCTCAAATCCCTTGTGCAAGGCCATGTAACATGACCTAAAACTATCATAACATGATTTTTTAAAAATGTGTAAAGCATGATGTGACCTATATAATTCTTTAAAATCTAGATTTGAAAATAAAAGTTATTAAAAACAAAAATATAGACCCTTTCAAGTTTATGGAATTTTGTGTTTGAAAATTAATAAATTTTTAAAATCAAGTATAAAGTTTGATGTTTGAAAACTAACATTCACATCTACAATCTATACTAATTTCATAAAAATATGTAATATAAAGTTGCTAGTCATATTGTGGAAGTCAGTTTTAGTAATGGATGACATCATGCCATTGAACTTATAGCTAGGGATTGGGTTTGGATTTGCCAGTTTTAGAGGGATTCAAAAGCAAATATGTCCTACAAAACTATCTTGAGCATGCTAATGGTGAAGAAGTTTCTAAGCATGTATCCAAACTCGTGAAACAAAGCATATAACTAGTACAGACAGCTCGCCTACAGATAATAAATAATCATTTCTAGGGCTTTCATTTATATCTTTGATAAAAATACAAACAGTAACAGGGGAAAAAACTGGAAACCTGTTGTGCAATTCACCTACAGAAAATAAATAATCATGAAAAAAATAACCGAATTGTAACAAAAATGAAAGAAAAAACAGAGCAAAATTGGAGAAAAAAGCATTAATTTCATTAGGATGGACCGAAATTTCTGGAACAAAATAATGGAAGAGATAACATTCAGAACCTAAAAAACAACAAAAAGTTGATCTAAAATAGGTCATCTAGTAATTTCTTCAAAACCTGCCGCTTGTTTGAAAAACCTGCCAAGAAAATATAAATTAAATCCAATCTAAGTCAGGCTTCCTAAAGTTGCAAGTGACAACAATCCCGTCATACGGCTTCATACATAAGGGTGCAGGTTCTAGAGAAAATGCCAATGAAAATCAAGTCCTGGTTTTCTTGTTTGGGGTTTTTTCATTACAAACCTAAATAAATATCCTAAGAATCATTTTAACATTGAATTGTTTCATTCTTAAGGTTATTATCATTAAACCACTCGGAGAGAACATCACATTACAGAGGATTGACTCTTCGTAATGTAAAGGAAAGCAGATAAACTAACAAAAAGAAAGCAGGAATAAGAATTTACATGACTTGAATACAAAGCAATTAATAGCATATAGGAGATTTTAATTTGGAAAATAAGCAAGAAACACTCATTCACATAAAAACAAGAAAGAAAGGTAAATAAGCAATATCAACAGTATTATCTGCAAAAGTGGAAAATGCCCTGTTTAGACCAGACTGTATTAATGTTATAGACTTTGGATACTAACTCAAACAAGCCTATAAGCTAAATCATTAAGCGACTCACATTCACAAATATCTTAGAAATAGAAAACAAAAAATTGACTGAAAAGAGAACAAAACTTGGAATGAGGCTTAAAATTTGTTTCCAAACAGGAAGGGACCAATGTATCTCAGGAAAAACAGTAAAAGTTCAAAGACAATAAATAGAAAACTAATCTAAACAGGTTTACCTAGACCGCGCATAGGGATCGAACCCACAACCTTGATCTGCTGAAACTACATTCAGCGGCTGATAGTTCTGCACAGTTTTGAATGCCCAAACGACTTCAAATCCAGTCGAACGTTTTAAAAACGTAGAGAATAAAACAAAAATGTTAATTCTAAATATAGTTTAACTAGATGGAGTAGCCGTTTGGTTGGATTGCGATGTGAATTCAAAATATAGTTTGCTTTATTTTCCTTCACGTTTGGTTCAAGTCATTTCTTTCCTGCCAAAACAAACGACTCAGAATTATAGCTACTATTTTTTAAGGAATAAATTTGCAGATATTTAAAATTTTAGTAATTAAATTTAATTTTGGATGATTGTTTATTTGGTAATGATGATGGTGTATTATTTTATTTATTCTTTTTTTAGATATTTAAAATGACAATAATTAAATGGTCTGGATGATTTTGAAAAATGAATCCTCTTTATTATAAATAGGAGTCTTTTCATATAGGAGAATTTAATTGTACAAATATGTCTTACTGTGACTTCTTGATGTGCTAAAATGATTCATTCTATATCATAAACAGGTAAATAAAATCACAATATCATATCGTGAGATAAATTTAAAGTCATGTCTTACAACTTGTAAAAAAAATTAAATTAAAAAAACTTACATGACAACCACCTCTACAATAGATGGCTATGAAAAATAAAATAAAAATAAATAGATAAACTAATTAAAAGATATTTTATAACTAAACAAATTGGTCAAAAGGTAAGGACACAAAATTAATTACAAAAGCATGGACATGACATAAAGGAAGGCATGTGTAGGGAGAGCAAAAAGGATGTGCAATGTCATTGAAGAATTGTTGTCCAAGAGTAATCCAACAAATTCAAGGTATGACATTAGGAAGGTGCACTACAATGTCATTGGAATGAAATCCCCCTCTCAAGAAAGGCATTCTGATGAAAAAGTGAGGAGAAACTACAATCTCATGGATTACAATGGTTGCAGATGAATTCAAGGTATGACATTGGAAAGGTGCACTACAATGTCATTGGAATGACATCCCCCTCTCAATTAAGGCATTGAGATGAAAAAATGAGGAGAAATTGCAATCTCATGGATTACAATAGTTGCAGGATATCCACATAATGGATTTGTTGGAAAAGGCTTAAAAAAATTACAAGCAAACATAGTTGGCAGGCATAAAAAGGCAAACTCTAAAAACTTGGTTGTATCCTCCTCGTTTGCACCCAAGTGAAATATTTTGAACAAGTATGGATATACATCAAAGCTTAAAGGATGGATGAATTTCATTAGACATGGAGAGGCAAAAGGTAGAACTAGAGGAAGATCCGAAAGGGAGCAATTGGATTGTGTAAAGAGAAGGGATGCCAAAAGAAGACAAAGGAATGTTGCCAATACAGACATTCACCCTACATGAGAGGTATGAAGGAAGGAAGGCCTATGTGGTACAAATAGGTAATCCCTTTGGGCACCATTTGTAGAGTACAAGGAAAATAAGGGGGTTGACTTTGTAGAGGAAAGGGAATACAAGGAAGTGGAAGACAAATTTTAGTGCCTAAACTATAAACATGTTCTACATTGTTCTTGCAGCTATGTATACTCTGCAATTACTCTTCTAGAATAGTATTAAATTCATAGATATAATCTCTTGCAATTGAAAAGATTAATTTAGGATGGTTATGGAATGTTTAGGTGATAGTTTACCTATAGCCATTGTTAGTAAGGGGATATTAGCATTTCAAATAATAATAAAAATGATAATTCCTCTTCTTTTACACATATGGTAAAATTGTATGTAACACATTGAAAGCTTAAATTAGGCATGCGATTTGTTTGATAAAATTCTTTTAATAAACACACATGACCTTGAGTAATGTCATAAGGATAGGGTATGTTCCAAATGAGTTGCAAAAGAAAGGCCTTAGAAAGTTGTAATCAAATGAAAGCAATTTGCTTATTTGATTGCATTCAAATTAGAGCTTGAGAAGGCACAATACCTAGAAAATCATGACTAAAAATGATTTCTATTAGATTTTGTAAATAGGAAGAGTTGTCTCCTTTCACCACCTTATTTACAAAGCTTGAGTTAAAATCAATAAAGGATAATTTGTATCCAAATATGTTCAAATGTTATAAGTTTTCTTGCAACTTCTATAGCATGAAATCTTGAACTATCCAATGTGGTAGTTAAAAACTGTTAAGTCAAAATGATTTATGCTTATGTTTGAAAGGTTGGATATTCATAAATTGAATAATACTTTATCTTGTTCTTAACTATGATGCAATTTTGTTGCCAAGTGCAACAACATGAGTTCTGGTAATGTTTGTAAATATTTGAGCCACAATATAGAATGATATTAAATAAAATGAAAAGCAGAGAAACAACCATGACTGCATATTGATGTGAAAATAAATGCAAGGAGAAAACAATTTAAAATAAGAAAACAGTGACAAGTTCAATCCAAACAGCTCGGAGTGTCCACAGTCTTGTACAATATTATTGATAAGAAACTTGCATAACTTTATGAATTTTTGAAACTTTTCTAGATTCGATCTATTTAAAAATATTGGTGTATGAAGGAAATGATATAACCAAATTTAATTTTAATCTCAAATACACATGAGAAAGTTTCATTACTTTTTTATTTTCTTAAAGCGAAATATCTATTGCCCATTTTAATTTTTTGAGTGTTTCTTTTACTTCCCAACATCTTGTAAAACCATATGTACACTTCTGTAAAGGGAAATAAATTTTTGTTGGGCATTAATTTAGGTTATTGAAGTAAATATGCAATTAATTATTAAGAATAAATTAGTCTAATTAATCAATGTTATTTTAGACTTAATAAATTAGATTAATTGTAATAATTATTTTAAGAAAATAAATGCAATATTGAGGGCTTTTAGTTCTATGATGAAAATGTAATATCTATAATTATGGTTTTGCTCAATTTGATTTATCTTTATTTCTTTTACTTTTTTGATATCTAAAGATCGATAGCATTTAATAATATGTTTGGAGGTTTTCTCTTACTGTAAAAAAAATATGTTCTCCTAGGTCAACCCCCTCCCTTAAAATGAGTAAACAATAGAAGGTTATCACTCTTGAGCCATTCCCTTGAGATGACTTTGCAAATATAGATTCATTTTATTACACCAATTGAAAGTGTCTTCCCTAAATATAAATAAGCACTTGAATGATAAACTAAATGCAAATAAATACCTTTAAATACATAACTATATAGTAATAAATTACATGAATACTTATTTGGTTGGTTGGTTGGTTGTATATAGGAAAGTAAGGTGTAGGAATTGAATAAAAAATGAGTTATGCTTTTAAGTCATGCTTTAAACATTATGGCCAAAATAGTAGACAACTATTTTAGCCATCATGATGAAAATGTGAAAAAATTAATGTAACATTAATGGATTAGTACATAGATACGTATAACAAATAAAAAATACATGGGGATGTGCATCAATTTAGATAAGGTATGGATAAAGGATGTGGCAATATGTAGAAGTGGAGGAGTAGCAACATGGGGGAGAAGCTTGAATTCACACAAGATTTGGACATTTGTCAATGTGTAGGTGTAAACAATATAAAAAAATGAATAAAAAATGAATTTACATGTAATTAGGGAACAATGATGAAGAATAGATGTTAAAATTGTGTAGAATTTTATTATGAATGCTTTGATGGGTAGGAACGAATTATGAGCTATAGTAGTTGTGTGCAAGTGATTTTCTACTTTAAGCTGCAAAACAAAAGGAAATGCAGAAAGAAAAACACAAACAAACACTCAAGATTAGTCTAAGTTGAATCCAAATAAAAACAACAAAGAAATGAAATGTTATATCTTTTTCTTGAATTGATGAGTTGGTTGGCCCTTTGATGATGTTTGGTTGTATGTTCATTTGATGGCAAATGCATGCAATAATGGATGCAAAATGGAGGGGAGTGGATGAGGATTGCAATAATGGAGATGGGTATTGTAATGAGAGTGGTAGGTGAATGCAATAAAAACTTCAATGGTTGCAAATACTAAGTGTGCTAATGAATTGAATGCTAGAGTGAATACATAATGATCTAACTCTTGTCTAATCTTCTTAATTTGAGACCAAGTCTTCCAATTTAAAGAAAAATGGATGACTATGATTTAGCCATCATGGACAAGATGGAGGGCTGTGGTGAGTTGATGACTCACAAGTCCTCACATCTTGCCATGTGGAATGCGAGGTGGAAAAATGATAAATAATGTGGAAAAGGACATGTGAGGTGGAGGTATTTGCAAGTACCTTGGGATTAGGAAAAAATTTATTCAAAAATAAAATCTTTGTCCCCATATTGGGCTGATGGTGACAAGTGAGGAATTTTAGAAAATCCTCTCTTTTCACCATGGGGATGGGAGAAGTTGCTGGAGAAATAAATGTGAATTTTAAATTCACATGATTGGAAGTAACCTGTGGATAAAACAAGGTCCTCCTAAAGGAGGTTCTTATCTCATGTGACTGATGCGACCTATGAGGGGTTATGGGGAAGGGAAATGCATGGGATAAATAAATAGAATTTAAAATTCCATTGGAAAGAACATGGGGATTGTAAATGGAATTAAAAATTCTAGTAAGGGTGTTGGAAGAATAAAATGGAATTAAAGAATGTGAGAATAGTTGACTAAATGACTGATTATACTAGCTAATGAAGGATTAGAAGAGAGTTAGGTGGTTAATGATGATTAAGAGCCAACTTGCAAAAGTTGGAGGATGTGACACATCCTAATCATGGAGTAATGACGAGATTAGGAGATGAATTAGGATTAAGTGTGGATGAGATATAAAGGGAATTAAATAAGTGGGTTATTTATTTAATTCCTTGGAAGAAAGGGATAAAGGGGTAAGGTATTTAATTATTTAACTAAATACCTTAGGGATTTATAAGACTTTAGGGGTATTAATTAAATAATAGTAACATTATTTAACTAATGTGGATAAAAGGATATTAGATGAAAAGGGTAAATTTGGCCAAATATAAGTGGTCAAATTTAGATGTCTACATTGTGACCCTCTTTGAGATGGTGTTACGAAGTAACATCATTTCAAAGAAAATTAAAACATAGCACCTAGAAAAAGATGGTTAGATTAAGGAAGATGCCCCGTTCATTCGAGGAGTGACTAGGAGGAAATATGATGGGAGTGAAGATGAAGATTAGGGATTAGGATGCCCCCCTCGAGAGGACATGCGGGTTTAAGAGAACATAGGTGTTCTCTCGAAATGGATGAAATGATGCAAAGGTAGATGGGGAAGATGATGCAAAATGATGGATGAGAGATGATGATAATATGAAGGGAGAAGCACAAATGGATTCAAGGACAAATATGATGTTGCCCCAGTCAAGCGACAAGCTAGGATGGACTGATGGTCAATGGAGTGTTGTTGATGAGGGAATGATATATCCCGAAACAACACAAAGATAAGGGAAGAATACATCTCGAAGATGACAACGCAAGTGTTGTTGATGAGGGAAGGATACATCCCAAAACAACACAAAAGGATAAGGAAGGATATATCCTGATGATGATGATGAGGAGGATTGGGTCAAGGCTTGTAGCAAGGCTGGGAACAAGACCAAAGATGTAATTAGATGATTTGTGCTAGATTGAATGGGTTAGGATTGGATGGAGATGCGAGATGGTTAAAATGAATGAAGATGATGGAGGTAAAGATGCAATGCAATGGAAGAGAAGATGAAATGCAATCCTAATGCAATTTTCCATTTTCAGAGCATTGATTTTTGCTATAGCATAAGACACCAGGGAACATGGTATGTGAAACCAAGGCAGATTAGTGTCTAATGCATACACAAACACAACAAACAAGGAGGCTATCCCAACACCCCAAAGTCGCGATAACTTTGGTCGGGCCAGGTATTGGGATAACCACAAACACAAAAGGATGCCCTAGTATAACACAAGACCTTAGGGATCTTGGTGGATACTACGTGGGACAACTAAGAAGACATCAATAAAAAAAGATCAAGATATGCTCCAATGTTAACCAATCAAAACACACCATAATATGACAGATCATGGTGGCCGTGGCGAGTGATGATAGGGAGCTCAAATGATAAATAGAAACCAAAAGCATCAAAAAGTTGCAATCAATTTCAAAACATCCTTTGCCATAGGATCGAGAGGATGGATGGGGTTGATGAGGTATGTTAGGAAGGATACATCCTGTTGAGACCAAAGATGGATACTAAACTAAAAGATCGATTATGACGCCGAAGATTTTAAAACCAATTGAATATCGTGACACAAATGGATCCCATTTGTGAAGAACCAGCTAGATAAGGACATACTTGACAACACGACAAAAGGAACGAGACACAAGACACAAGAATGACACACCCTAAAGACCTAGGGCACACAAGACTGACACACCCTAAAGATCGAGGGGACACAAGACCGACACACCCTAAAGACCGAGGGGCTCAGGGGTTGATCAAAGATTAGCTATGCCTACGTGAAAATGCAGAGCCCTTGTAGTTTGACATAATACCATGGATAAAAGCAGAAAGAGGACAATGGAGACCACGGTGATGGATAAAGACAGACAGAAAAATGCCTTGGGTACGAATCAAATGATTGACCTTGCCTATGTGAAAGCATAGGGGCAATGTAGTTCGACACAAGGCCAAAGACAAAAGATGGAAGATGACATGATAGACAAAAAACAAGGCCCTGGGGGCGGATCAAATGATCGACCTTTCCTACTTGAAAGCGCAGGGGCAACGTAGTTCGACAAAATACCAACGACAGACCACAGATAGGGGATGATGAGATGACCAAGATAAAGAGATACATGGATGGAGTTGATATGATGAGCCAGGATAGGCCGTGTGGATGGGATGGTTGATATGCGTAAGATGTGGATGACGTGAAGCTCAGGGATGGGATAGTTAGAAGATGAATTGGGAGGATGAGACGATGGATAGATGAGTGACAAAAAGTGATGAGATAGTAGGAAGATGTGAGGAATAGATAGGAATGATGATAGTATAATGTATGGCATTGGATTGCATGGGAGTAGCCTATAGCTAGATACCAATGTCAAGGGATTATGAGATAGGAGGAAAATAGAGATAAATAGATGGATTGATAAAGATGGGGAGATAAGAAGATGATAGGATAGGTGGACAGAGGGAATAAGATTTAGAAGGGTGGAAGATATTACATGATGGATGGATAAATGGATGGGGGAGATAAGGATGGGGAGATGGAAAGGATTACTTGGATGGACAATGTCTCCAAGGACTCTATTGCAAATAAGGAGATGCCCCCACTCTAGATGTGTCATGTGTGACGAGGCAAGAGGGATAGTAGGATGGGTGGATAAGGGAGTGAGATGGACATAGATAGGAGATATGGGTAAGGAAGGGATATGGGTGTTGGCATGATGAACATATGATGAAGGTAGATGGATGTAGACAATATGCATGGATCAAAAAATTAGATGGGGAGGATAAGAAATATGATAGTGTATGGATGAGGGGAATATATGCCAAGAGGTGTCCAAAGCATGTATATATGTTTTCCCCTATCTAGGTCAAGATGAAAAGGAAGATGGAGGGAATAGATACATATGGGATATGATGGATATGATGTGGAAGATAGGCAAATGTAGGAGATGGAGGAAGGGAATGCATAGATGGAAGTTTCCCCAAATTGTGGCAGTAAACTAGATGGGGGATTTACGCATGACACCTATTTTCTAGGTTTTCATCATGGTACTTATCCAAGGCGCTTGTTTGCCAAGTTTTCACCATTGGACGAATTATTTCTCTTTACTATTTTTTTTTTATTTCTTTTGATTTTTCTAACTTTTCTCTCTTTTTTGATTTTTTTTTTGAATTTTTTGACCTTGTTGACGAGGATGTGGATGTGGGTTTGGAAGATATGTGATAAAAGGGATGGATGAATGACTCAAGCATCAAGTTCTATATGATATAATAAGAGCCCATGTGTAAAGCGACCATTGGATGTTGGTACAACCTCATTAGAATGGATGGATTATGCAAGAGGATGGATTAAAGGGATTTGATGGGAGAGATATAGGGGATAGTGGATGGGATGTTGGAAAATGTATGGATGCAATGATGGAGTGGATGTGTGATGGGGGAAGGTGTTCAGGACCAACATTAGCACATGTGGTGGATGTGAAATGATAGGAGGGTTGATGGATGAAGAATGTGGCGATAATGGAGGCATTGGGATAGTAAATTTTGGGACATAAGGACCCAAAATAGATTTAGGAGATGGAGGATGCAAATGGTTAGCTTTGGGATTAGCAACTTTGGATGTCTCTAGGGATTTCACATTTGAACGCATGACCTTTTTTTTCTTGAGAATCCACATGGTTTTGATTTTTTCTTTGGTGGGCCTTTGTGGCCTTTGGGATTGTTTGAGCTTTTGGATTTGATTTTTATTTTCATCAACATGTATTTTGAAGGGGACATGAGGAGCTTTAGATTCATGTGGATGTTTGGATTGATGCATTTTTAATTTGGAATCCAAAGTGCTTGTAGTAGCAATGGGACTGGGTAGGAGGCGATGGATGATGTGGAGAAGATGTGGATGGAGTGATAGAGGTAGGCTTTTGATGATGGTGTGTGGATGAAGGATGCAAGATAACATGCATGGAGGGGTGCCTTTGTTGATCCTAATTAGGAGTTATGAATTTAGGATTCTTGTGATGTGTGCTAGGGATAGGTGATGGATGGATGAGAGGATAAATATGATAGGATGGAGGGGGTGATTTTGGGATATAAGGGCCCAAAATAGACTGCACATATGGAGAATGTGTGAAATTTGGTGGAGGGACATAAGGACCCAAAATGGATTTAAAAGATGGAGTAAGATGGACGATTATTTTGAGGCAATATGATAGAGGAGGGGGGATGGTGACAAAGGATTTAGTAGAGTGATGGGCAGTGCCTCTCATTCATTTGGAAGAGGTTTGCTTAGGATGTATGGAGGTTGTACTAACACTTTTGGATTGTGATTCTTGGGAGATATATCCAAGACCTTATGTGCCTGGATGTTCTTTGACTTGGATGGGCTCTAAAGTACCTTGCTCATGAAGGCCTAAACCTTTTCCTTGATAGTTCATGTTGTTGAGCATGTGATCTATGGTAGGATGCTTATTATTTTGGAAGCATGACGCAAGTCCATTAGTAGGTGGAGGAAGATGGGTGGTGCATATGCTTTTTTTTTCTTCTGCAAGGAGACCACCATGGATGAGTGTAATATTACCAAGGTGATATAAAAGTGGTGTTGGGATGGGATGGCTAGGCAGTGATGGAGGATCATGCAATGGAGATGAGGGGATAGTAGCATCTTGATCAGGAGGAATGAGGGATAAGGGATCGAGAGAAGGATTAGGTGGTATGACAAGAGCTAGATTTATGGTAGTGGGTGATAAGGGCTCATGAGATGGGGTGATTGGATTGTGGGTGCGAAGGGGATCATGGGATGGAGCAGACGAGCTAGTGTGATCTTGAGATGGAGTAGATAGGGTGGTAGGATTAGGAGTCAGTTGAGGAAAGGAATCATAAGGTGGGATGGATGGGGGACTATGATCTTGGGATGGAGTGGATGAGATGGTAGGATATGGATTTGGAGGAGGGTATATGCTTGTATGCTTTGGATCAAACCCTTGGCATGGCTCATCATGTGTGGGAGGCACGATGACAAAGGAGTGTTGGAGGGAATCCTCAGGTGGGGGAGATAGGAGGATGGAGGATTCGTGAAGGTCATGGGATTGAAGTTCGGTAGGAATAGGAGGAGTGGATTGGATGTCTCCAATGGATTGGGTGGGTCTAGCAGTAGAATATGGGGATTCAATAGAATTAATGGGTGTGACGAGATCAATCGTTTGGACGATGTTAGGAATGGTAATGGTAGTGATAGGTGTAGGACAGAGGAGGGCCTCATCACTAGTGACTGTACATGATAAAGTGGGAGGGCATTGTTTCACAACATCAAGATGTGGATTTGGGGAAGTCTATTCTATCATGAGTCCTTGGACGAAATTTGGAAGGGATGTAGGATTAGGTGGGGTGATGGGAATGGATGGAGTATTAGGATTGGTTGGAGGACTAGGATTAGGGATTGGTGGATTAGGGTTAGATGAGTGGATGGGATTGGATGGAGGACTAAGAGTGGTTGGAGGACTAGGATTAGGGATTGGTGGATTAGGATTAGAGAGAGGCTTAAGATAAAATGTGGTGAAGGGGGGAGTGATGCAAGAGGATGAAAATGATGAATTAAGATAGGAGGATCTACATGCTAGATTAGGTTGGGAAGCTTGGAATGGTGGGCAATAGTAGGAAGATGTGGATGATGGATTAGGATGGGAAGATTGGGATGATGGAGGAATGTAGGAAAATGTGGACATTGGATTAGGATGGGAAAATGTGGATATGGGTTTAAGATAAGAGGATGTGGGTGGTGGATTGTGATAGGAAGGTGTGGATGTTGGATTAGAATGGGAAGATTGAGGTGGTGGATTACCATAGGAGGACATGGATGGTGGATTGGCATAGGAGGATATGGGTGATGGATAAGGATAAGAAAATTGAGAAGGTGGATTAGGATAAGATGGATATTGGGATGGTGGATTATGATAGGAAGGAGTGGGTGTTGGATTAGGATGGGAAGATTGGGATGAGGGATTAAGGTAGAGATATTGGGATTGTTGATGATGATAAGGATAGGAGTATGGGGATGGTGGATTACTATAGGAGGATGTGGATGTTGGATAGGATAGAAGTGGAGAGGGAGGACATGATGAATATGTGGATGGTGAGGATATTAGATATCCCTTGTCAAGGGTAGCATACAGATTGTTATTAGATGCAAATGAAGGCATGGGGGGATAGTTTGGAGGAGTAGTTGGATTTTGGGAGGCGATTGGAAAAAAGCTTGTTAGCAATGATAGCATCAAGGGGATCTATATTACACTCTTCTTGATCAACAAGACTTTCATTATCGTCATCAACGTAGCTAGGATTCCCCTTGACTACTATTATTGGTTGTGCGGGAGGAGTATAAGGATGCATGACGTTAGATAAAATAGATTCAAATGGGAAAGATAAGAATAGATGATTAGCAAGAAATAATGGATGATGGAAGAGGACAGATTGGAAGAAGATGGGGGAAGAGATTATAAGATTTTTTTGATATTAGAGGATCTTGGGTGTGGATGCACTAAAGCTTAGATTGGGATTTAGGTTAAGCTCAGATTGGGATTAGATAAAATCTCAGATTCAAACTAGATTGAAGCTTAGATTAGGATTAGATGAAAGCTCATATTAGGATGATGGGATTAAAGCTCATATTAGAATTGGATTGGAGCTTAGATTAGGACTAGATTAAAGCTCATATTATGGTCCAAACCAATCCATGGGTGACAGGTTTGAGAAAAACCAAAACTTAAAATTTTCAATTTTTTTTCGATTTTTTCTCTGTTGTAGTAAATCGCGTTTTTAGAGGTCTTCGAAGCAAAATTTGGGGTTGAAACTTGCGTCAGTCCCTAAAATTGGGCAATCAAAGATTCACTATTTCAGGGACTGAATTAGTACTCTTGGAGACCTTTCCAATGGTGTAAACGGTTCTGAATTCTGAGCACCGAGTAGAAAGTTATGACCCCAACAAGTTGGGGTAAACAAATTCCTATTTTTTTTGAAAATTTGATGGTTTGAGAATGAATAGGAAGAGGAAAAATGATTGGATGATGATTTGGATTGAGGAAGATGTAGGTTAATTGTGGTATGAAGGATTGACTCTTTGGATTTTGTATGGGGAGCAAATTTGCCTGTTCTGGGTCAAGGTCACCTATCTTGGGGTAAGGTCGCCTGTTCTGGGGCAGGGCTGCCTGTTCTGGGGAAGGGTCATTTGTTCTAGGGCAAGTCGCTTGTTCTAGGGTAGGGTCGCCTAAACAGCTTTCGAATTTGACTAAGTTTGAAAAATAGTTAAATGATGTCGATAAATGGGGTGAATGGGCAGATAGAACGGGTGAACGGACGCACGAAATGGGTAGACACACAAAATGAGGAAATGGATGCTCGAAACGGGAGAATGGATGCTTGCAATGGGAAAACGACACTCAGAATAGGTGAACGGATGTATGAAATGGGTGAACGGATGCACGAAATGAGAAAATGGATGCTCAGAACAGGTGAATGGATGCACGTAATGGGAAAATGATGCTCGAAACAAGTGAACGGATGTACGAAACGAGAAAACAAATGCTTGAAACGGGCGAACAAATGTACAAAATGGGTGAACAGATGTACGAAACAAGAAAAAAATGCTCAGAATGGGAGAATGACGCTCAAAATAAATGAATGACTGAAAAAATGAAGATGGGATTGATTGTCCATAGGGTAAGGTCGCCCCTTTGTGGGCAAGGTCGCCCCTTTGTGGGAAAAGTCACCCCTTTGAGGGAAAGGTCACCCCTTTGTGGGTAGGGTCGCCCCTGTGAGGGCAGGGTCACCCCTTTGAGGGTAGGCTCGCCTCTATTTGTTGATCTAGACTTGACTTAGGCAAAAACAACTATGAAAAAAGACAAAAACAACAAGCAAATGGCGAAGACTGACTGATAAGCACTGGTTGTGCACAAAGAAGATAATTCAAGCAACATAATCCTAAGATTAGTGTGAAGGTATGCTCAACACGGTCCTTTAACTAGGCTGAACAAGGCAGCTAAGGGAGTCCCCAATATATGCACGGTACGTGGGGTACAACCGTGAACACCATCTCATTTACGGGTGTGAGTCAGGAACTTCCAGCGAGATACTGAAAGCTCAGACCAACTCTTCACATCTTGTCTAGGTATCACCCTAGCTTTGACACTCTGCCAGGCATGACGTGACTCGATTGAGGTACAAATTTCACTCTCCCCCTTTTATATACCCCATCGGTAACATGTGGTTGGGATCGTCCCTTGGGGTGATGAAATCCATAAGCAAGTCCTGCTAAGAAAAAGAAAAAAGGTACACAAGGACTAAGTGGACTATGATTTCTCTTCACCCAGGATTGCCAAATGGTGCAAGGGGATTGGATACATCAATAGTCCACCTTTCAAACATGACAAACAAGTCCTTTGATTCCCCCTAATTAGAACTATGTGCCTAGTTAAAGTGAAAGAAATAAGCAAAAAATCTAACTAATGAAGGTTGTTCTCTCCCCTTGCAACAAATATGTTAGAAGTTTTTTTTTTTTTTTTTTACTTATGGCCTTCAACAAACGTGAAAAAACAACACAAACATTAGCGAAAACCAACACACTCACAAACAAAGTAAGTTAGAGGGTCAATGACTAAGAAAAACAATAATAAATAACCCTAGAAATGAACTTTTAACTCTCTGTTTTTACTTCTGTTACCTCTGTCCAGGGTGAGGCTGCCTCTGTGTTAGGGCCAGGTCGCCTCTGTGTTAGGGCAAGGTTGCCCCTGTCAAGGCTAGGTCACCTATCTTCTTGGCGGGGTTGCCTCTGTCAGGGCCAGGTTGCCTCTGTGTAACCTAAACCTGCAAAATATCAAAAAACAACAAACGTAAAAGATAACAGACCCATTTGTGGGTCCCATCGGGCGTGCCAGAAATGTGTGCAAGTGATTTTCTACTTTAAGCTGCAAAACAAAATGAAATGCAAAAGGAAAAACATAAATACTCAAGATTAGCCTAACTTGAATCCAAACAAAAACAACAAAGAAATGAAAAGTTATAACTTTTGCTTGAATTGATGAGTTGGTTGGCCCTTTGATGATGTTTGGTTGTATGCTCCTTTGATGACAAATGCATGCAATAATGGATACAAAATGGAGGGGAGTGGATGAGGATTTCAATAATGGAGATGGGTATTGTAATGAGAGTGGTAGGTGAATTCAATAAAAGCTTCAATGGTTGCAAATACTAAGTATGCTAATGACTTGAATGCTAGAGAGTGAATACAAAATGATCTAACTCTTGTCTAATCTTTTTAATTTGAGACCAAGTCTTCCAATTTAAAGAAAAACGGACGGCTAGGATTTAGCCATCATGGACAAGATGGAGGGCTGTGGTGAGTTGAGGACTCACAAGTCCTCACATCTTTCCATGTGGAATGCGAGGTGGAAAAATGACAAATGATGTGGAAAAGGACATGTGAGGTGGAGGTACTTGCAAGTTCCTTGGGATTGCGAGAGGATTTCCTCAAAAAGGAAATCTTTGTCCCCATATGGGGCGTGACAAGTGAGGAATTTTAGAAAGTCTTCTCTTGTCACCATGGGGATGGGAGAAGTTGTTGGAGAAATAAATGTGAATTTTAAATTCACATGATTGGAAGTACCATGTGGATAAGACAAGGTCCTTCTAAAGGAGGTCCTTGTCCCATGTGACTGATGTGACCTATGAGGGTTCTGGGGAAGGGAAATGCATGGGATAAATAAATGGAATTTAAAATTCCATTGGAAAGAAGATGAAGATTGTAAATGGAATTAAAAATTCCATTAAGGGTGTTGGAAGAATAAAATTGAATTAAAAATTCTATTGGGATGTGGGAAGAGCTGATTAAAGGACTGATTGGACTAGCTAATGAAAGATTAGAAAAGAGTTAGGTGGCTAATTGATGATTAGGAGCCAACTTGAAAAATTTGGAGGATGTGACACATCCTAATCATGGATTAGGGATGTGTCACATCCTTAATGATGGGATTAGGAGATGAATTAGGATTAAGTGTGGATGCGACATAAAGAGAATTAAATAAGTGGGTTATTTATTTAATTCCTTGGAAGAAAGGGATAAAGGGGTAAGGTATTTAATTATTTAACTAAATAGGGATTTAGAAGACTTTAGGGGTATTAATTAAATAATAGTAACACTATTTAACTAATGTGTATAAAAAGATATTTAGAAGAAAATGGTAAATTTGGACAAATATAAGTGATCAAATTTAGATGTCTATAGTAGTTGTTTGACTAATTTTTTTTTGTTGAGATCTCTTCATCTTCACCTTTGTTGTGTCTAAAATTATCAAGGTGGTGTTTATAAACAACTTTAAGGAGATTTCTAGATAGCTACAATCAAGTTATATTGTAGAAAACATGCACAACCATACAAATGACAAAATATAGTTTTCCCAAAATTCAAAATGACGATAAATGCACATTGAATGACCTTAATTACTATGACACAATAATAGTTCACACAAAACATGTGCCTATTTATTCATCTTGGGATTTGGGATATTTTAAGGATTGAAGGGTTGATATAAGTTTAGAAATGAAACAAAAAATGTATCCAAAAAAAATATTTTATTTCCTTCCATGGTGCTTAAATGTTTCACATCACCATGTTAGAATTAGTTTTTCTATTCACCTTGCAAATAATATGTCTTGATTATTATAATTATTCATGTAGATGATAAATAATGTATAATTTTTAAAAATCATGGAGTGTGTAAAACAAAATGCCAATATGAGAGTAGGGATATTATTTATTGCCTACAATACTTAGAATAATGTGTGAGAGGGAATTTAATAGAGAGGTTACACTAAAAAACCAAAGATGGGAGTTATGGAGCATCTTCTCAAGAGAAGTGCCATGATAAGAGATTAGTGCACTCATGAAGTGCCTAAAATTAAGAAAATGACTTTAATGATGGTTATGATAGCATCTATGATGATTGAGAGGTTTAACAAGAGTTAGCTAATATTCTAAGATACTTGGCCATTGAATATGGTGTACTAGTTTTTGCATGAGAACTCAAGCACCTAGTTTGGGCCAATGGTGTTGTCTCTTATTTTGGGAAACCATTGATGGTTTTCTAATTTTTTATTTCCTATGTATGAAGGCATGGATGAAGGCCGTGTTTCATTTTTTAGGTACTATTATGCTACCAAACTATTGTAACTCAAGAGATTTAAGTTAATTTTGTTTACTTAAATTGTTGAGATTAATACAAGCTTGGAGTTTCTTTAGTGGTGGTGTTTTTAAAAAAAATAATATTTTCTCCACATAAATATAGTGTCATATTAAATGCATTGCTAAATTTTATATGCTTCTCTATTTTTTATTTTTATTTAATGTTTTAATAATATGTATATTAATTAGATCTAAACACTATCTAGTTAGTGTTTCCACTATATTGTTTATCATATTTTAGATATTTGGGATTAGAACTATGATTTTATGAGAGAGTGGGATATCTTTGTTGTATTGTTGTAGGTTTTTCTAGTTGTAACAAGAGCACTTTGATATTATGGGTTTTAAAATCCATGTGTTATTAAGATCATGAAAATCACATCTTGGTCAAAGATTTTTAATTAAAATGGTTCAACATCATCCATTAGTTTTGAGTGCACAACCTAGACAATTGGTCTCTTAGTATCCTCCAACCCAAGAGAAACCTCTTCCACTTGCTAATTATTCAAAAATACATGACTTCCAAAATATTTATAGATGGAAAATTTCTCACGCTATTTTTTTAACCACTTTAAATATTCCATGTCATCTTCCCAAAATCTTGGGGTTTCCTTTGTTCTTCACGAGTGTGAAGAGTGAGGAGGAACTTGGAAACAAGGACCTATGAAGTACCACATGGGTCTTGAGATCTAGGAGGAACCTAGGAGTGAGAACTCAAAAGTTCACAATTTGAAGATAGTATCTAGGTTTGAGTTTTGGAAGGAACCTAAAACTTAGAGTAGAGTTGAAACTATGGGTGTGAGGTCCAAAGAAATGAAATATTGAATTGATAAGAGACTAGTGGATGGTAGGAATGAGGAAGGAATCATATTTGGAAGTAAAATGCATGTCAGAATTAAGATCTGGGAGGGAAAAGGTATTTGGAGCCTTATCTAAGTCCCAATTGGCGGTCAAGGATTCAAAGTCCAACAAGAAATTCAAGGATCAGGAGCAAAAGGGAATTTTTAAGTTCCAATTGGGGCATGGGGTTTGGTAGGATTAAGATAACTTGGTGGAGGTCAAATTTTAGAAAAAAACCAATGAACTAGAGACGAAAGGTTCTAGGATCCTGTTGGGATTCGAGGTCTAATAAGAAATGAACATATCGAAGAAAGATGCTTGAGGAGAGTAAAATTTCTAAAGGAATTGGATCTTGGACCCTGAAGTTCCAAGTTTTAAGTCCCTTTTAAGACCTAAAGTTTGATAATGGGGGAAGGGAAGCATGCAAGGAGTAGACATTGGGGGGCCCAAGAACTTGAAACTTAGGTTATAGGTTCCCATTGAGACTCATGGTCTGAAAGAAAGAGCCATGGAACTTTTGAGATAAAAAAAGAAAACATAAAGGGAAATGCTGATTTAGAAGTGGGAGATGGAGGCAAGTGGTGATCTAAGAAGATAAAAGAAAAGGGGGAGTGTAACAACAACCTTGGTCCAAACTTGTCATTGGGACTTGATGCTTGATAGGGAACTAGAAGGAAAAGTAGAATGGGAAAAAAGGGTGCAAGAGGAAACATGGACTTGGAACCTAAAGTTCCAAGTACAAAGAGGAACTTGAAGCTTGCCAAGACTAAAGACAAACCCTTACATTCGACCAATTTTAGATTTTAGCAACTTAGAGGATTCATTGAAGTATAAGGGTGAAAAACACAAAAGAAAGAGACACTCTTGAACATAGGTTCCCATTTAATATCTCTTGGATTATTTATAAATAATAGGACATAAATTATCAAGACACACATAAAAAGGAAGGGAATCAAGCAAACAGGACATCACAAACCTGAGAATAGGTGACTTGAAATTTCTAACAAAGAAAGAAGAAACAAATAAGCTCTAAATTAGAAGCTAATAGATTTTTTATAATGAAGCATGTTCCTCTTAGGATGTTACTTTCTTGTTACACAAATTTTAGAACCCTTAAAACAAGCTTTTAGATAATATATGCATGCATGCATGCATGCATGTATGTATGTATGTGTTTATGTGTGTGTGTGTGTGTTTGTTTGTGTGTGTATATGTATATATTTTTTTAATTTTGAATTGATTAAGTTATGCTTAAAACTTTGATAAATTTAGGAGTTAATCATGAAAATTTGTAAAAGAAAAATATAATAAATTAAACCAAAATAATGCCTCATTTCACAACCACCTAAATTACTTCCTCAAATATTTCAAAAATATTTTATTAGTATTCTAAAACTCCATAAAACTTATATTGTTATAGTTTATATGGCTTTTTAAATAGTGTGACATGGCCTTAGATGTTCAACTTAATTAGCTATAAATATGTATTGGATGTGTGGTAGTATATTCACATAAAAATAAAAAAAGGAATTTAATTGTCAATAAATAGTTAGGGCATGCATTCAAACACTTTCACATTAAATTTTCTACTTTCACATGCTAGCAATGGGTGTTCAATATTTTTAGCAACTTCCATACTATCCATCAAACACTACTATTGTACTTTGTTTCAAATATAAATATTATTTAAAACTAACAAGAATTACAATACACAAGAAGCTAGAGCTGGCACATCTCCCATGTACCTTAAAAAAACATGAAACACCTTATTGCTTTGGAATAGAATTTTGGTTATGGGAGGATTATATTCTTGATCCATAACTTTAATGCACTCAAATATTGTTACTACTATTGTAGCAACTTCACTTGTGAACAAGAAAAGAGACGAAGAAAACAAATAAAACACAAAATATTCTAACACAAAGAAATTAACCCAACACCTTGTTGTCTCATTCACCTCTGATTGAATGATGATAAGATGTGCACCCAAGCACCTTTGTTGTGCTCAAGATGTGTGATTATGCATTTGAATGTATGTGTTTTCTCTCAAATCAATAACATAACATTAGCATTCATTGGATTATGGATTTGAATACTAAATATTACATCAAAGATTATGTATTGTAAATGATGGATGTGACATTTAATTTATAGATTTTTGGTAGGTGAATGGATGACTTAAATTTAATCTTGGATCATGAGTTTGATCCATGATTGATCTGTTGGGTCTTGAAATAATTATTCACACTTCTAGAGGGATCAATCCACCTCAAAGTAACAAACATGCCATTTCTAGAGGTGGATAAACTAGCTCATGAAAATGTGAGCGATGAAAATAAAATTGTTGAGAGTGAATAAATTCATCACTTTGGGCTCAAATAAACCCAAAAGGGTGTTTCTAGAGGTAATATTTAACAAGATTTAATCATAGCTGAAGATGTGCACAATATAGAAAATTTGTGGTAGTATTCAGATATACACTTTGATCCCATTTTTCTCATCAAACTAAAGAATAGCCTATTGCTATATCATCTATTAAATTGATATGGATATATAGAACACGATTCACCATGATAAGGTACTAAAGCTCATTGAAGATATTTTATTGGATATAATATTGAATCATGGAATGTATATGAACTTGATTCTTAATCCTACTCTTTTAGTGAATTATTTTATTCACTTTAAAGTTCATGGATGGTTAAATAATTTTAAGACTAGTGCCTTATAATGGGTTGTAGAGTCATAGTAAACTATAAGAAACACCACATAAAAACTATGAAAGAGATATGATATTAATATCAATACATGATTAATAACCCCACTCCAAAATTTTAGAAATCCACATGCATTAATACAAATACAATTATAAATGATAACCTACAATGCATTAAAGTGTTGTGACACTTTTCAATTTCTTATTTCATTGGAGCTACAAATTTTAAGAGGTACTATCCATAAAGAAACCTAATGCCAACCACTTGCAAATAATGTGTTGTGCAAGCAATTTTAGAGTGGTTGAAAAACTAAATAAGGAACAATTATTTTAAAATTCAGACATCTTTTACATACATTTTACCAAACAAAAAACAAATTACACTAATAATTTTTTAAAATCAACAAATTTTACATTTTAAGAAATCTACTAAAACAAATTATTTTTCAAAGCACCTTTAATTTTACCTCAAACACAATTATCAATATGAAATAATTATACACAAAGAATACATAAACATCCCTACCACAATAATTATTAAACCAACAAGACATCATTTGGGTGGAGACTACATTTTAACTAGCACTTGCACCATAAAAAAGTGTAATGTTTATGCTCACAACTAATAATATTTTCTATGAAGTATAAAATGAGGGATGCAATAGAAGATAAAGTATTTAATTTATTTAAATTTAATATAAATAAAATGAAATCTTAAATTAGGTGTGTTGGCATTACAAAAAAAATTGTTGTGATCAAATGTACAAATAACAATATGGTTTTTTTATTAAGCTTTCAATTTTGTTTGAATTTGACCAAAATCCACCTTTATTAATTTTAGTTGAACTTGATATCTTGGTAGATGAGTTTAACATGCTTTGCTTCTTTGGAACTCTTTTTTTTGCTAAAAATGAATGCTATTCAACTAAAAAAATGTAGTTATTTTTATTGTAAATCTATATAGTGTAAACAATACAAAGGTAGTTTATCTTAAGTAATGTGAATAAATAAAATAAAATATAGTTTTGATAAGTAAAGCATTTTTTTTGTATTGGATTGCTATTGACAATATCTACTTCCACATTACAAGGTTTCAATGAAATAGTAAGAATGAATATTTTATAAATCATCTATTATAAAAAGGAGATGAAGTGAATAACTGAAAGGATATTTGGAAGAGCTTTCAAATTACAATTTGTATAGCTCAATTTGTTATAATTAGAGTAATTGTAGGCAAGCTTTTTATTTTTTCTAATAATTTTGAATGAGTTTTTTTTTACATTCTAGAGTAGTGCTTGAAAGAGAATGTTGGTTATACATGAAGTCCATTTATTGATTTAACTCTAGATACAATTGTAAAAGTAAGCCTTGTCTTTCTATTTTATCAATATTGATTGTTCCTTTACTTAGTATTCTAGTCATGAGATTTATGTATATAATTACTCATTCCATGAATAGTGGTATTTGTTACGGTTACTTGGGGATATAGGAATCATAGGCATAATTTTTGGGTTAGTTTGGTTTCATGGTGGAAGTTATTATATTTATTAGTTTTTACTACAGCATATAAAGGTAAATTTGGTGGTTCAAAGGCCAAATTTGCAAATATCTATGACCTCTCTAAGAGTTCCATTTACAAGGCCTGCTTGAATGCATAAATTTGTTATTAGTGTTATTCATTGGCCTATGCATAGTAAGAGTTCTTGTGAAAGGTGGTCATCATTAGTATCAATGTTTAATTTTATTGTGTATTTATTGCAATACTTAATGCAACTAGAAGATTTAATAGTTTCAACATTTTTTATTATATAATCTTAATAGACCATTTGTAGTAAAAAGATGTATTGAGTTGTAAAGTTATTCTTTCCCAATTGTTGATAGTAATTTGTTTGTGTGGTTCATTAATGATTCCTAATCATATTTCTCTAGATTTACATTACATATGTTTTGTAATGTTTCACAAAAGTGTGTTTGAGTTGGAGTGTCATCTTGTTGACACAACACTATTTGTAATGTAAAAATTGTTACAAATTTTTAATATAACATTTTGGCATTTGAATGTGATGTATATATAGGTTTGTCCACAACAACCAGTAGCTAGCCAAGGCCACCTATAAGAATTATTGGCATGCCATTAAAGTAACGTTGTTGGTGAGAAATCTCCTCATGTAGTCTATTGTCTATATTTAGTATTATGAAATTCATCTCATTGATGATGATGTATTTTATGTGTTTCATATATTTTTGAAATGTTGTTAGTGTCTATCCTTGTAATGGTTGTATTTTTATTATAATTTTGAAGACTATGCATAATTTAGACATGCATGATAAATGTAAAAAATACTATATAGGAAAGGAGATCCACACAATGAAATGACTAGCAACCTGAAGGTGAGTCAAGTCAAAGTGTGAATCTACAAATTTCCTTTTTTTGTAAGGATGGGGGTCCTGATTAATCAACACTTTGGGGAGAAAGATTAAAAATAGCAAACTAACTCCAAAATGCAATCTAAAACTTGAATTTGGAAGATTAATCTCAATACTGATGGAACCAAAAATCAAAATGTAAATATGAGAAGGGGAAAATGATGTGTACTAGTCACCAAAAGTGTTTTTTCAAAGCTAACTGAGGACTCATTTGTCCTATGGTGAATGGGTTCTGGCTTGGGCTTTGTAAAAATAGTTTTTGGGTTCTCTTCTTCTATGTCTACACTCCTAGATCCCCGATTTTCATCGTTGGACAACTGAAAATAAATCTTGTAGGTGAGTTTTCATGAAATTGCAAGAATGATGACAACAAATGCAACTTTGGAAACTTTTCAATTTTTCTCTTCAAGAGATCTTCCACCTAAAATCTCTAAACACAAATCAAGAGGGAAAAATGTTTTGTTGTTGGTGAATGAGGGTTTGCCTTGGTCAAACCCCATTTTTGTAATTAAACCTTGTAATGAAATGAAATAGCATGAAAGGAATGATGAATGAACAAAGCAATGCCACAACTCACCAAACATTTGTTTGAACCTTAGAATGTAGACCTGCAACTTGCATGAAATGGATTCAATGGATGTAGATCTTGATCTTGAAACTTGATTTGAAACAATACCTTTGAATGCTTGCATGGATCTTGAACACTACATCAACATATTAGCTCAAATAACATGCGTGATGCAAGAATAATTTGACATGATAATAGGATCTTGATTGCTGCAATAATTTTTCACTAAATATTCCCTTGAATGCCTTGAATAGCTCTTGAAATTCTCTAATAATGCTCACTTGAAAATTCTAGGTGCTCATGAAAAATTTCTAGGATGAAACATAGTGAAATGACCTCTTATGTATAGGTATGTTACCATTAATTCTCGAAATTCAAATAACACATGCCAACATGTGAATATACATTTGAAATCATTAAAATACTACCAAAAACATAATTTAAATTAGGGTACTAGGTCTAAGTTGGGCGAATGGATCCTAGGTCACTTACCTAGGACACACATTCTCCAATGATAAATGCTATGTTATGGAATCTATGAATGTCGGATTTTCCTCTTCGAAAAATGCAATTAATTAGGCATAGATTTGAATTAATGGGGAAATTAAGGTAAATTAACCTCAATTAATTAATAAGACCCTAAATGAGTGTGAAAATGTAAAGGTACACCTTACAACACCACAGGTAAGCCGCAATTAAGTCAATTTTATTTAATAAGGCCCTAAACTTAATGTGAATATGTAAAATACATATTACAACACTAAATTAAGGCATCATTTTGTTCATTTCATTATTAGTTAATTCCTAAAATTAAGTGTGAAAAAGGGATACTTTTTCCTACACTACATTTAGCCCCCACTTTAGTAAGAGGATGACCCTATGTCAAAATCACACTAAAGTAGACATTCAAGACACATATGTATGCAACAATGAAAAAGATACTCAATCATACAACATCAAACCCTAGAAGAAAGGGAGGTAGATCAAGCTTCGACTATCCAACATGATGTGGAACACGTCTAGACTATTTGTCCAACATGTTCATAAGAAGAACTCGATTTCCACTATGGAAATGACACACACGCTCAGATGGGCTAATGGAACCTAAGGTCATCCACTAGAAGAGCCACCAACAGGTGGAAAATGATAGAATCTTATTAGGCTCCCATACCATATCAAAGATATCCTCTTGACAACTTCAATAAGGCACCACTATATGAAACTTCAAGCTTCATAAGGATTAACAAGCTATGTTATGCTAAGCACTCGTGAACATGCGAAAGGCTCTACTAGAAAGCATGGTGTGTTATGCTTGGTGGCCTCTAAGGGAAGGGTTTGAGTTTCACAAGGTTAACAAGTTGTATTATGCTAAACACTTAGGGATGTAGGTAACGATTTATTCAAATGGACTTTTCTTAGTTCATGTAAGGTCTCTTCTTAGGGATCATCGTGCCTAATATCTCCAAGAGAGGACAAGTCCAAGAATAAAAAAATCACAACTTAGGGAATGGAACACATAATTCATACGCTAAGAAATATCACGCTCTCGAATGACATCAAACCCAATGACACCACCAAGAAAAGGACACATCACAAGAATAAATAAAATCACATAGTGAAACATGATTGTCGATGTATGCCCCCACTTTAAAGGAATTTCTACACCATTGATGTGAGCAATGACTTTAAAGTAGTGAATAGTCAGGACATGAAAGCTTACTCGGAAAGACCTATGCCAAGTCATATGTTTCCAAATGCAGCTGCATCATGAAAAGGAGTTCCCCTCAAAGTGAAATCCCAAAACACATAAGGGATCCATGAATAAATGGGGTTAGTATATCTTTGCTATAATGTTGTTTTAGAGCTCAAAAACGTCATCATTCCCCAAATGATCGTAGAATAGGAAGAATGACACATAGAGAGTGAAAACAAAGAAAAATATTTCAGGTTAACATGGAAGAGACCTAAATGTCTCGACGCTTTGTGTCATCCCCAGAAGGAAAAGACAATACAAATGAAAAGATAAATGCTAATGACATATAGAATAATGTAGGTACATATAGAGGAATGCACATGAAGAGAGATACATTAAAAAAAAAAAGTATGGGGAGATCACATTACACACATGCAATCACACAAAGGACATGAAAAAAAGAAGAAAAGACTAGTAAGGCACATGCGATTCAACCTATAGCAAGTTATCTGCATCCCAATCTTGTTTAGTATATACGAAAGGTAGACAGCTAGCCAAAGGGACAACATAAAGTGTCGAACTAGGACAAGAACCAAGTTCAAAACTCTTATTAGGAGGATCATTGTTAAGCTCACAAAAGAGGAAAATATTAAATTCAACTCATTGTGCACTTCCTCATCAATCTTTGAAATCTTATTATCATCATCCAAATTAATCACAACGAGAGGTCTAATGGTAATATCCATAGAGGTTTGTTGTTTATGTTGTGGCAAGGGTAGAGAGGTATCATGCCTTGTTGGAGACAAGTTTGGCTTTTGATTTTCTATGTTGTTATTTTATTCTTTTGCTTGTAACAAATGAGCAATAGCATGATGTCTACTCCTACGATCTCTACCATTTCAATTTCTTTTCATTTGATTTTCAAGTTGTGTTTGTGTAGGAGTGGGTTTAGCAACCATAGGTTTCTTTTCTTCCTTAAGGGATGAACAAAAGGAACCATGGGAGGTTGTTCACCCATTTTCTCTTAAGCTTTGTAGGCTTGTTTGACTTTGGGAGGCGCAATGAGATTTGTTCGGTTATCTTGTGGTCTCTTATAAGAAGTAGATGAAGGATTTATCATAGGTTTCTCTTGCTTACTTGGAATGTATTTTGGTTCAAATTTTGTTTTATCTAGGATAGGGGGCTCAATCATGGGTTGAGACATATTGCTAAGAGATAATTCTGCTATGCATTTTGCCTTAAACTTTTGATAGGATTTGAAAGAAAAAGGGTCTAATAGGTTCAATAGGCTCAGTGTAAGACCGACCTCTATGTGACTATTAACATTTTGGTACCCCATGCATGTTATCTTTCTTATGTTGAACAAATTAGTTTCATAGTGCAATTTCATGGATGTGTGATGTGGTTACTATATTGGATGTCATATGGATTCGTTATTCTGTACTTGAACTTATGTAGTAAACATGGTTATTTTGTTAAAGTAAACCTTGCATAGCCCTTTCTATGGATTGCCTATATAGGAGATGAATAGTTCTTGCAATTATTACATGCCTTAAATCATGGTGATGCCAATGAATGCTATGGACAATACTAGGGAATATGGATTATTGAAATTTGAGAAGATGATTGATGTAAGCCATTTAATTATTAGTGTGGAATACGAGATTGTGATTGCTTAACTAAGATTATGATGATGGGTGATTATTTTATAAATGAATTATTTTCAAGATGGGATGTAATGGAATTAGTTAAGTAAAAATTTGAAGACTAATGTGGTATTAAACCCCAGTTTAAAACAAGGTACTAATGAGTTGAATGTTGGATGAAGATACTATTTATACTAGGTTTTGGAGGTCTTTAGAACTTTATAACAATGGAAGGAAATTTTCATTGAGATTGTGTGGATGCGAGTCATGGTAACATTAGTTGAACAAGTGGGTTAACTTCAAGTAGGTGCAGGTGGTAAGTGATGTGTTTACTATCTATTCTTTCTTGATAAAGATGAAATTTGCTAAAGGTAGAACTATGGAGGGTTAAACCAATGGTCATGTTTTCCTTTTTATTTGATGAGATTAAACTGATTATGTGAAATTATTGTTACCCATTTAAGTAAGGAAGTGATCTTAGTGTGAGTAATAAAAGTTGTGTAAATTATGAGAATGGTTAACTATATGCATATTTAGATAATAATTACTAATATTGGGATTGTTGTATAAGAATTTTAGAGCCAATGAGGGAGAAGGGAGAGACACCAAAACCCAGTTAAAACAACTTCATTTGTTGAATTTGTTCATTTTGTTGATGTTAATATGAAAGTTTTATATCTTAAGTTGTCTACTAATATTTGGGATTATTGTTAATTTTTGTTATTTTATTTTCCTTGGGAAATAGTGTGTTAGAGGAAAAAGCTATTTTCTATTTGTTCAATGGAAGGGCATGAAATTTGGTATTAGAGCATCCAGGTTGCAACACCGGGAACTCTGGGATTTGAGTGGGATTTGATGGTTGCATTTGTGAGTGTCCTAGAAGCTAGAGTGTGATAATGATGAGGGTGCAACCTGAGACACATAAAATCACACACAAAACCATAGAATATTATTATATTCAAAATAATGAAATTCTTACATGCAGAGGATCTTAGCCTGATTCTTTCACCAAAGTGTTTATTTTTCTGTCCTGAAGCTTCCCATAAATTTTTGTCTCCTCACGCCTTCAAATTCATGCCTACTAAAAATAGCAGTTGAGTAGAAAAAGTAGAAAAGCAGTTCTGAAAGTTGGTAATTCTTCTTTGAAGAAATGGGTATCCAAAAATGCAACAACATCTACAAAAAGCTAAATGAAAGTAAATATATTTTTGGGTGATTTAGGATTGCCCTTACACCACTGGATGCTCCTACATCAGATAACTATTTTAGACTACGAAAGGAAGTTGAATTAATAATTTGATTTTTGTTGTGAACTTTCCCTTTAATGAAACTCTATTTAATACAAGCATTACACTTTCACTAAGGAAAAGTAAAGGCCAAAGTTATTATTGTTAACTAACTCTCTCACAATATTTTAACCACCATGATTAACTTATTGCAAGTGACCTCTCCTTATGAACTTAAATCATTATTAAGGTCTCATAGCTCTTAACCATAAATGAATAGATAATGTTCCTTGGAACATGCAAAATTTGCAAGTGTGTTTTTGGCTTATAAAATGATATAGACTATAATATAGTTAATGAAAGGAGCACCACCTTCTTGTCTTTCAAATGATGGCGATTTTAAGTTCATAAATCATGGTTAGTTACAAAAGAATAACATAATTAGCTAAGGAAACACAAGTACATATAATAAATATTGTTGTATAGGCCTTTCTTTATACCTCCTTACAATCTTGGGACCTAAAGGAACACGATTGTTAAATGAAAACACAAAAATAAATTGGAGATCTTGGCTAACTAGAGAAACCTTATTCTAACCCCCATAGAAGAACAAATAGTATGACTATCAATAGTAAACAATTAGAACATCCTCCCTAGTCATATTAGGATCTTATTAAATGTCAAGAATGTTACTAAGTACAAATTATTTGAGCCCATTGTAAAGTTACAAGTAGAATTTGATAAATTGATGAAGATTAAATAAGTTTTGATCCTTGGACACCTTGGATTCCTAGCCTTTCAAGCTCCTTTTTAACAACTTGATCATGTTTAAACATATAATTTATTTAGGTGTGTTTCCTTTGAAGGAGATTTAAAACATTATGTATCATGCATTAGAGATGGTGGAAGTTACGAAATAACGAAACTAATAACTTATAAAAACATCTTTTCTCTTACTATTAAAAGTAATAAATAGGATTAAAAAGTGTGCATTGTTTCAACATTGGAAAAGCGATAGTTATAAGACTTCTCATAACATAATAAGTAAGGGAATTATTCATAAAGATTTGAAGGTACCTTAGCTTATTATATGTCGGAATCCTTTGGTATGTGCAAGTAGTACAAAGGCCTATGTGAAGCAAATTGGTGGCGACACAACAACAAGTACTTACTCTTTTATGCAACAACGACAAAGCTAAATCTCAAAATGGTTTTAACCTTTAAAAAAAACTTAGCTCTGGTAAATATGGTGAGAAGGATAATGTTCAATCAATTTGTACGATGTCATCATGTGGTTGTATGGAAATACTAGCTTTCCAAAAAGCATGTATTAATATTGATTTAAGGTCTGCTTCTCCACATGGGTAATTTATACTCGTCTTCTGCATAGTTATTTCCTCAATCTGTGGTGTGCGTGGAAAAATCTTTTCTATTTTGTATGTTTGAACAGGAATCCTCAAGCAGTGGGGATATTTTTGTCCCAGTCAGTCTTTGTGCACAGTGTAGGAGGAAAATAATGGAGTTCTATCCAAGGGACTACAAAATTTTCATGCTAGTTAACGAATGGGAATTGCCAATTTATGAAAAACTTGGAGAAGCGAAGCTTCACCTGGTATTTAAATACATCTGTGAAACTTACAAGAAACATATCAAAAGGGTTCTTGGTACTGAAATATTGTAGCTAGAATCTAAGAGGTTGATCTATCCATCACAAATCATGTCAATTTTCATCTCTAACATTATGGACTTGCTTCAAGATGTCACTTTAGTGGAGGCTATTACCAAAAATGTAGTCAATGAAGAATTTATGAAAAGTGAAGTCTTTAACAAAGCATTCCAGTGTTATGATTTGTGGAAAGTCCACGGTTATGTTGGAGGCCTATTTCTTAGGCATTTTTTGCTTCATCGTTCAACTTATCAAAAGCTTTTCGTTGCAATTATCAAATCTCTGTCGATGCAAAACTCAAGTATCATGTTATCTATACTCAAAAGGTATTCAAGGGAGTTTGAGATGAGGTTTGCAGATAAAGCAGAGGAGAAAGTTCAAGAAATTATGGCCTTGCTCATGCATGAGCATGACCCTCTAAGACTCAACAATCAACAACCACAACCACTTCCTGTCGAATGCAATCAACCACAATAGTTGGGGGAACATCATACTCAAGAAATTGAAGAATTAAATGGCCAACACATGGAGGTAAGAAATGCTAGTAAAGTGATAGAGGATTATTAGGAGTTGGTAGGGAAAAATGTGCAATTCTATGCAAAAGAAATTGAGAAAATAGTAGTTGTCAATAAGTAGCCCCAGGGTGAAAGATTTGATGTTGGTTTCAATCTTAATGATTTTCCTTAGGAGCATGTTGGTGGGTGCTTTGAAGAAGATAAGTGTGGCTACGGTTAGACAATGGGTGGTTCTGCTAGTAATGCATGGTTGTCACTTCCCATTATTGATAGCAACTTGCTAGAAGGACAAGATGAAAATGAACATCCAGTATTCATAGAGATAGAGTAAGAAAATGGGTTGGGTTATTTTTTGAAATTAAAAGGCTCTATAAAGATATTATCATAAGTCTTTTTGCAATGTACTGTGAATGTTCCAAGAGGGTTTTTAGACCTAGTTTGTTTGGCCTAATTTTGTAACGCACAAGAAAGTAAGGATATATAGTATAGGCAGTATGGAACATAACCACCATGGAAGATCACATTACATCTATTGTAAATATCTTTATTTCAATATAAATATATATAGACATTATGCCTTTTGCTTAAAAAAAAAACTTAGGAGTAGCTTGTTTAAAATAGAAAGTAAACGTTTCCTTTGCCAAAAATCAAAGTAGGAAGAGACTTTCCCTTGTAGAGAAAATGTTAAGTTAGAATATGATTAAGAAATTAAAATATCGTTAGAACACGCTATTCTCCCATGTGTTCCCTAGAAATGGAATATCCATTAGTGTATATATGTGAAGGAGAAATTGATAGTTATACAATTGCTAACTTGTTGAAAATATATCTCTTGATCATAAGCTATGAATTTTTTATAGAATATATTATTTTAATATATTATTTGGGGAAATAAATAGGGAAATATGTGATTGAAGTTAAAGAGTAGGAACAATGAAATAAACATGTCAATTTCAAATGATGATGTGTGTGTTATTACCCTGTTGATCAAGGAAACCATACATACATGAATTATGTGGGGAAATTGGGTAAGAATTCTATTTTCTTGGAAATGATCACCTTTTATGTTTATGATACTATGTGTATTTAAATAAAGCTTTGGTATATGTGTGTGATTGTAAAATATGAAAGTATTCAATTTTAGAATGTTAAAAAGTAGAGTTATGAAACAGTGTATTAGATGAAGTATTGGAAAGTTATGCATTAATTATATCTTCCTTGCATTGCAATATTTCTTCTCTTATTCAAATTAAAATGTTGATGTTTCACCTTCAAGTAGGAACATCATTGCAAGATTTTTATAAAATTCTATAGCTGATTTAACACTCAACCATGAAACATGGAACCTTATGAACCTAGTTATGCTAGAAAGGGAACACAATTATGTTGATTATAGAAAACACAATTACCGTACAATATAGAGGTTACCTAATTTGATAGTAGGAAAGGAAAATGTGTAACCCTAGTGAGATTGAGATGTGATTGGAAGTGTGATGTCTTATGCATGTTAAATTTTAAATTGAGACCTAATTGATAGTTAAAACTATGATTGGGGATAAGTTGTAAACATTTAATAAATACAATGGATAAATATGGAAGGCCCCTATGGAGTGAATGAAATGTGTGTATTTTAATTTTGTAATTGGATGTAGTCAATTCCATAGAAGGTATATGTGTTGTGAAATGTGAGAATCCAATAAAATTTGTGTTGTGCCTCAAGTGTGTGATACATAGTATCCAACTTGGGATAAGGGTGATTTGGATGTCAAGTATGATCCACCTATGTCTACCCTTCGTAAAATTTATGTTTAGGTGTTAAACTGCTAAAGTTGTTGTGGTTGTATGCCTATTGATAGGAGATTCTGGACTTGTGTTGTCTTATTTTGGTGTTACTCCCTTAGTGTTGACTCCTTCTTTTGAAAGAGGGCCCACTAATGTAACTAGGGGTTGAGAGACACATGTCCATCTAATAAGAAATTATGAATTTTTGGATGTCGTCCCTACTCTGGATTAAGGACCTACGTCAAAATGTAGTGATTTTTCATGGACGTTGATCATGATCTAATGCCCCTCATATGAGAACCACACTTATTGGTTCATTGTGAAAGCCTAACCTTTAAGATTTTATACCCTATCGGGTTGAGGATGATCTATGATGTGCCATGGTTTGGATTTACTTCTACTCTCAGTTCGGTCATCATTTGGTGCTTTGAGGATATGATTGCTAAATGTAATTCAAACCTTTTGGATATTTGATAGCAACGGGAGCTAGTCAGTAAGTATATGGGTAAACTTGCATCAGCTACAAATCATCAAGAAAACTTTGAAAACAAATTTCATCACATTAAATCATGGGATAAAGAGCTTAGAATTATAGGGACATGCTTGGATTAACAGTTAGATGCACACAAACTTATATTAAGAGGAACAAGAAAGTAATGTTATGGACAGTGATAATGGAACATGGTAGTAATAGTGACAATTTGGTAGCAAGTATTAGTTGTTAAACTTTGGACCGTGAAATAATTATAGGCATTTTGCGTATGGGATATTTCATAACAAGATATTTATGGATTGGATACTTAGCAAGCCCTGGGTTGTGTGGGACTATGCTTTTTATTTAGGATATGGTTACGATGTGGATACTATGTGGTTTGAGACCACCATAATTATGCATGCTATTATATATATTATGTGGTTTGAGACCACTATTCCCCTCCTTCCCTTGGGGTGGCTTTACCAAAGTCACATAGTGCATGTGATGCACAATTTTGTGGAAATGTGGTTTATTGCTATTTTATCTATTTATGAATTGATTTCATTATTTTAAGCCAAAAATATTGAGTTTTAACATTAGGCTACTTAGCCATGTGGGTTTTATTTGGTCCTCCTTGCTCAAGGACTTAATTATTTTTTCTCAATTGGAATGTTGCACCATTTCTCATTTGAGTTGTTGAATTTTACCTTTTCTTACATGATATTTTTTTATGAATTTGGCTTATAATTTTATATTATTGATTGACATTGTTGTTTTGAGGCCTTCTTATGGTTTACAACTATTGGCTTATGTGTCGTAATGTGATCTATGTAAACTACCATATCCAGGAGGGATCCTTGGTAGGTCATATAGGGGAGTAGATGACATGGGGAATCTTATTGTGAGGATGAGAGTTGTAAATGGGACCGATATGGGACGGTCATAATCCATTTCTCCCTATTTTCCTATGTGAGTGATTATTTGTGTACCTTCCCTTTGGAGGCTAAAACACTTACAAAAACAAGGGGAAGGTACTAGGAAATGCATGGAGGGGTCCTTAGAGAAGGGCCTCAAGACCATATTTCGTATTGTGATCATGGAATTAGGGCATGAATTTTCATCAGATATAGGGTTGCATGATGATATGGTACACAATGATGACACATTTACTTCTACTTAGTATTTTTGGTTACAAAATCTATAGTATTGTGGTAATACTGACTATTCATGGGTACTCGACATAGTTCATCCTCATAAAATCTATTGTTTGAGCCTTGTGAAATGACTCTTTTGTCGTTAATTGTGATGTATGTGTTAATAAAAAGTGTATGTGATGTTGGATAATTGTGTGCTAAGTGATAGGGATATGTATAGTGAGATGATACTAATTTCTCCTTGAAGAATGTTGAGAAGTATAATACAAATTCAAAGATGTCTTAGCTAAAATTAGTGTTATATGCTAACTAATGATGATGAGATTATTGAATTATATGCTATTGAAGAGGATCTTAAACACATATGTGTAACTTTACTTTAGATGGTTATGGTATTGGTTTGAAAGGTTATGTGAATGGTGTAAATTTTTTGTGTTTAGTTGTATGGGAACTATAGTCTATGATATGACCTTTTCTTTCTAATGCATGGATGCTAACAATGTGAAAGAGAAACTATTCAAAATTTTTACTTCATTCTTATACCTTGGTTATCTTTAGGATTATAACAAATTAAACATGACATACCCAATAGTGTACACACATGATCATACGAGGTTTATATTTATCGAACCCTAGAGACTTCTAGGAGGAAGTCTACTCTAAGGGGAGGGGAATGCAAGATTGACCTCTATGTGACTATTTACATTTTGGTACTACTTGGCATGTTCTATTTTATGTGTTGAACAAATTAGTTTCATAGTGCAATTTTATGGATGTGTGATGTGGTTACTATATTGGATAGCATATGGATTCATTATTCTCTACTCAAACTTGTGTAGTAAACACGGTTATTTTGTTAAAGTAAACATTGCATAGCCCTTTCTATGGATCAACTATATCGGAGATTAATAGTTCTTGCAATTATTACATGCCTTAAATCATGATGATGTCAATGAATGCTATAGACAATACTAGGGAATATGGATTAATTTTTTTTTGAGAAGATGATTGATGTAAGCCATTTAATTATTAGTGTGGAATATGAGATTGTGATTTCTTAATTAAGATTACGATGATGGGTGATTCTTTTATAAATGAATTATTTTCAAGATGGGATGTAATGGAATTCGTTAAGTAAAAATGTGAAAGACTAATGTGGTATTAAACCCCAGTTTAAAACAAGGTACTATTGAGTTGAACATTGGATGAAGATGTTATTTATGCTAGGTTTTGGAGGTTTTTAGAGCTTTATAATAATGGAAGGAAATTGTCATCGAGAATGTGTGGATGTGATTCAAGGTAACATTAGTGGAACAAGTGAGTTAACTTCAAGTAAGTGCAGGTGGTAAGTGATGTGTTTATTATCTATTCTTTTTTTGATAAAGAGGAAATTCGCTAAAGGTAGAACTACAAAGGGTTAAACTAATGGTCATGTTTTTCTTTGTATTTGATGAGATTAAACTGATTATGTGAAATTATTGTTACCCATTTAAGTTAGGAAGTGATCTTAGTGTGAGTTATAAAAGTTGTGTAAATTATGAGAATGGTTAACTATATACATATTTGGATAATAATTACTAATGTTGGGATTGTTGTACATGAAATTTAGAGCCAATGGGGGAGAAGGGAGAGACACCAAAACCCTGTTAAAATGACTTCTGTTAGAGTAATAGGTTGTTCACTTGATTAATTAATTAAGTCACCTTTACTTTATTTCACTTAAGCTAAAATTAGGAATCTTTATTTTACATTATTAAATTAGTCATGTTGTCTCGTTCATTATGATCTTGACACTTGTCACATGCTAATTTAATCTTCATCTTAGGGTTCTCACTTTAGGTTTCGATCTCCTTTCTTAAGGATTGATCTCTTTGTAATTATTCACTTCTTAGGTAATGCATCTTTTGCTTCATGTTTGTAGAGAAACATTCTTGTGCCTCTTGATCTCCTTTGGTGACAATTATTTGCTTGCAGGTGTTCATTGGGATCTGTGAGGTTGGATTATCAACTTCTACATGGTATCGAAGCTCCAAATCTACAAGCTTCTTGTTCATTTTTTGTGAGATCTTGCCTTGAATCAGTTTTTCAGTATATCCAAGTCAAATTAGACCTCTCTATTGAATCCAGAGCTATCAGAATAGTCAAGATTGACCTTTTTTTTGTCAAATTTGGTTTCTGTTTGTCAGATCTATGAGGGTTTGAAGAAAGGGTTTTTTTGCTAGATCCAAGGGGTGCCTAATTTTTCAGAGCATTTTGAACCCAAACGAACTTCACCATTGCGCTCAAAAGGCCCAAAAACCTCTATTTCTATATATAATTTGACAATTTTGGAGCAGGTCACCTTGGGGCAATTTTTTTTTACCTCACAGGGGCTGTACGACCCCTTGCACACATCTCGAGGTAAAATTTTCGTAATTTTTAAAATTTTTTTTGCAAAAAAGAAATTTCTCCAGCAGTTTTTATAAATTGTAAAAAAAAATTATGTTTTTTAAAAAACTTAATTTTTTTTCTAAGAAAAAAGCTTTTGCAATACTTTTTTTTTGGTTTAAAAAATAACGTAAAAAAAAAGGGCAAGGTACCTACACAGGTACTGCATAGGCCTAAGCAGTGTACCACAACCCTTATGGGGAGTGGTGGGGGTTAGCGCATGTGGCCCCCTACCCACATATATTTTTTTTATTGTTTTTTTAAAATAAGGCAAATTGTAAAAATGTGTTGATGGCCATTTGACCGTTAAATTTAGGCTCATTTTTTTTTTTTTTCGTGATGGCCATATTGCCATCAAATTTAATGCAGTGACTGTCATTTTTCCTCTTTGAGAGCTGTTTTCTTCTAGAGGCCATAACTTTTGCCCATGGTGTCGAAATCGGGCAAACGAGATATCGCTGGAAAGAGGATTCAGATTAATCTCCAATGCTGTAGGTATTTTTTGGATATTTTTTCTTAGGTCCTTGTTATTTCTAGTCAAAGTAAAATCTATTTTTTGAGATTTTCCTTTAGTGTTTTCGACATAACTTTTGCATACGATGTCGAAAATGGGAAAATGAGATATCGTCAAAAATCTAGTTCTGAGCTCTTAGCATTGGTATAAGTGGTTTACATATTTTATTTTTGGTTTTTTTCTAAAAATCCTTTTTCTCAACTGTAGTCATTTTTTGGACATTATGGGCTCACATTGCATGTATTTTTTTCATTTGTAAACATATTGAAATAAAGTCTCTCATATTTGTATGTGTATTATTAGGATTCTTGCACATCACTTTGTGCCTTATTTTACTTGTACTATGTTATAAAGTGCCATGGGGGTTGATGTTTTCCTTTGTTTGCCTTCATACCTTTCTCATGCATGTGTGACTTTTGTTTTCACACCCTTTATATCTGCTTGTACTTTCATGTCTGTACATTCATATGTTCTTGGTTCTTCTTCATGCACTACATTCAAACATTTAATTTCAATGTACCTATCATTTCTCTCCCTTGTCAACATTATGGGGGTGTTTCTACTATTGGTGCTAATGCTTCTTTGGTTTCGTGTTGGAGTGATTTATGTATACAATATTTGTTCCTATGTACTAGGTGGATGCAGCAGCTGGTTACCCATGCATTTGGTGAGATGGGGCACTTACCATATGAACACTCTTGTATTCCTATTTCTGGAGGCAACTTTCCATTTTCACATGATCAGTTCTTTAGACTTTTGGTACTTTTTCCATCTGTATCTTCAAGTTCTTGATGTTTTGCCTTGGTTTGCCATCAGATTCAGGTAGTATCATTGAGGGAACTCATGTAGATTCTTGTCTTCTTGATCCTAATTATCATTTGTTTCAGAGGAGGTTCTTCTTTTAGCCTCATAGCAGTCATTCTATGATAGTGTTTGCAATTTTTTCATGCTTCAGTGGTGTTTTCCATGTTCATCCTTTGTTCCTATCTTTTGGGACAATTTCCTCTTGTTTGGAGGCTTCTTAGTCCTTCACTTGTATTTCTCTCTTTTGGAGAGGAGTTTTTCCCATGAGGTTTTCTCCTGTTGTGAGAGATCTTTTACATTTGTACATGGGTACCTCATCGGGCCTTGTTTGTCGGGACCCATCTTTGCTTTCATGTATTTGTCCTTAATTTTTTAGTTTCTCCCTAAGTTCATCTTAAGGGGGAGGGGGGTGTTAGATTAATAGATTGTTTACTTGATTAATTAATTAAGTCACCTTTACTTTATTTCACTTAAGCTAAATTTATGAATCTTTATTTTACATTATTAAATTAGTCATGTTGCCTCATTCATTATGATATTGACACTTGTCACATGCTAATTTAATCTTCATCTTAGGGTTCTCACTTTAGGTTTCAATTTCCTTTCTTAAGGATTGATCTCTTTGTAATTATTCGCTTCTCGGGTAATGCATCTTTTGCTTTATGTTTGTATAGCAACATTCTTGTGCCTCTTGATCTCCTTTGGTGACAATTATTTGCTTGCACGTGTTCATTGGGATCTGTGAGGTTGGATTATCAAGTTCTACAACTTCATTTGTTGAACTTGTTCATTTTGTTGATGTTAATGTGAAAGCTTTATATCTTAAGTTGTCTATTAATATTTGATATTATTGTTAATTTTGGTTATTTGATTTTCCTTGGGAAATAGTGTGTTGGAGGAAAAATCCATTTTATAATTGTTCAATGGAAGGGCATGACACTTAGGACAAAAGAAATCCAATGAAAATTTCCCACGGGAAGACACAAGATTAAAGCCACTATGATGCATAGTAAATATCTCATTGCCAAATGGAAAATTTAAGCATTTATGCACAATCGATGAAACAAGATTAATGGAGTGAAGCCATAGATAGCCTAACTTCACAAAAAATTGGTTTGACGATGAGATTATCGTGAATGAGATAGTTAATTCTTTTGGTCCAACCTTGAGAGGGAGATTTATCTAGCCAATCATAGGGCACACAAAAACATTATGCATTTTGATCCATACTTTCGGTTTTTTATATGTATCTTGATAAAGTTCATGCATAAATAGGAATTTTTTAGTGATCACATTCTCTACATAGACGATATCAATTAATATCCCATTAGAAGGCTTGTCATTGATTCTTCTAGCTATGTAAAGAGGACCATTAGGTGCATGTTTAAGTATATCTTGCTATGAGAAAGCAATATCAAGTGACATCTTAGTTGGGTCTTTACGAGGTTTAGCATCAACAAACTTGTCTATGGTATGTATATTATCATTCTTATTATTTTTTAAGTTCTTGTTAAGGATGGGTGATCCCACAATATTGGTTTACAATTTTTGGCCAAATTGGACATTGAATTAAATTTTTTAACTAAATCTTCACTTTTGGGCACCTATAGCTACTAAACCAGAGGAATTTGAAGATGATGTGAATTAGTGATTTGTGAAATTTTTTCTGTAGATTCTAAATATATATATATTTTATTTTTTTTGAATCAGATTGCATTTCTTTTTCCATCTCCTTCGAAAAATAGTTTTTATCAGTAAACATCATTTTTCAGGAGTGATGCTCACTGTAAACAACATTGCTTTTTTTCTATGAAGGATAAAATTCTTTTTTTTTTTTTAATTTAGATTTGTAACTATGATATCTAACAAGTTCATTTGGTTTCATAGTGTTTTATTGAATATTTTTCCTTAATCAAGTTTCAAAGTCAAACTAATTACAATTCAGACATAGGCAGACCGTATACAACATAATTTTTTTTTGCATTATCAAAATTCATTTTTTCTTTTTACTAGATCAAGGACATCAATACCTAGCCTGAGCATATTTTTCAGAATTTTATTTTGATAATCTACTATTTTTCCACATGTGCAAAACATAGAGCTTGATTTTTGGTGAAAAACCTATGTTTAATCAAACTAAAAATATACATAATAGAACCAAAACATATTAAAATTCTATTCGATGGATAGATCGTTCTGAGGACTACCATCACCTAGTTGGGTTTGTGAATTCTCCTCCATTTTCATCCTCAACCCGAGCTTTGAAAGGAAATTTTTTGTAGATATTTGGTAGAAGAGGAGGGGAAGGGGGATAAAGGGAGGTTCGTATGGACCCTGGTTCGATCGAACCACCCATTTTTTTGAAATTTTCATTGTCTTCATTTTAAAAAATTTCCAAAAAGTGGGCCCCATCATTAAATAGGGTTCGCTCGAACCAGGGTTCATAGAAATCCCTTTTTGGGTCCATACAAACACCCCAGTTCGTGCAAACCCCTAAAAACCAATTTTTTTTCATGGGAGAGTTTTTGCAATTTTCCTTCCTCAACGAAATTGTAAACCTGTATTGTGGGGTCACCTAGATGTAAGTGAGGCTACGAAAAATTTCTATTCCTTGTTCATTCTTAAGCAGCTTTCTTATGTTATCTAACATAGGAGCCGCATCAAGACTCACAAAATTTTGCAATTTTTCTATTTCTTCATCTATCCTTCTTATGTTTTCTTGTGGGACATTAACGACATCATTCACATTATTTTTAGGTAAGGGATTCATTGGAAATGAGGTATGAATACTATGATCCATAGAGGGTTGATTATCAACACTATTAGTGAAAGAGTTGGAGAACCCAAGATCCATAGTGAATGGTGTATTGCGGGATGACATGCGTCTTGAACTACATCTCACAACAATATTGCTAATAGGACACCAAGTTGTAAAGCTCATACAAGTTTCACAAACTTAATGTAAACCCAAAATGAAAAGAGGGTGAAATGTAATACAATTTTTAGATTTCAAACAAGAGAATTTTTTGATTACACAATGCAAAAACCTGAAAAATGATATATTGTAAATGCAATTTTGAAATCACACAATGCACTAAATTTATCAAATGAAGCTAAATATGATCAATTTCACTTAACAATTTTTTTGTAAACTGTAATAGAAAACTGAAAAACAATAAAATGAAATGCATAAATAGATGTTTTAATGCCCAAAAAATCAGTAAATGACCCTGATTAGGGACTCATTCACTCAAGGGCGAATGGGTCCTAGGTTAGGGATTTTAAAAATGTTTTTGCAAATTTCTGAGATGATTCTAATGGTTTCCAGATTTTGATTAGAAATAGTAAGTTATGGTTTGATTTTTTCATGAATTTAAAGTTGAATGCAAGTGTAAAATGTGACAAAATGGCAAACTTGGAGACCTAATTTGATGTGAAATTTTGTTTCAATTTTCAAATGCAAGTGAATGATAATGCAATGCTATGTAAACAATTTGCAAAATGACTGATTTTTTTGTACTTTTTAGATTTAAAGAATGTAAAGATGCAATCCTAAAACCTTTAAATGAAATACAAAGTTAATGCAAGTTATGCTACCCTAAATGAGACTCAATTCAATGTAATGCAATACAAATGAATGCAAGATCTAAATCTAGGGTGCAAATGAACTCCAAAAAAAATAAAAATGTAATGATCAAACTCAGGTTCACCAAAATGAAACATAGAAAAATAATCTTTTCAGATGGGGTTGGAAAAGAGGGCTTCACCAAAATGATAAGAAATGGACCTATTCTTCTTTATTTAATTAGGAAAGGAGATCCATACAATGAAATGACTAGAAACCTCAAGGTGAGTCAAGTCAAAGTGTGAATCTACAAATTTCCTTTTTTTTTTTTGCAAGGACGAGGGTCCTGATTAAACAACACTTTGGGGAGAAATATTAAAAATAGAAAACTACCTCAAAAATGCAACCTAAAACTTGAATTTGGAAGATTAATCTCAATACTAATGGAACCAAAAATCAAAATGCAAATTTGAGAAAGGGAAAATGATGTGTACTAGTCACTAAAAATGAATTTTCAAAGCTAACTAAGGACTCATTCACCCTATGGAAAATGGGTCCTGGCTAGGGCTCTGTAAAAATGTTTTTTGGGTTCTCTTCTTCTGTGTCTACACTCCCAGATCCTCAATTTTCATAGTCGGATAGCCATAAATAAATCCTGTAGGTGAGTTTCCATGAAATTACAAGAATGATGACAACAAATGCAACTTTGACAACTTTGCAATCTTGCTCTTCAAGAGATCTTCCACCTAAAATAGCTAAACATAAATATAGAGGGAACAATGTTTTGTTGTTGGTGAATGGGGATTTTCATGGTCACACCCCATTTTGGTAATTAATCCTTGTAATGAAATGAAATATCATGAAAGGAATGATGAATGATCAAAGCAATGCCACAACTCACCAAACCTTTGTTTTGAACCTTGAAATGTAGATCTATAACTTGCATGAAATGGTTTCAATGGATGTGGATCTTGATCTTGAATTTTTTTTTGAAACAATGCCTTTGAATGCTTGAATGGATCTTGAACACTACACCAACATATTAGCTCAAATAACATGCATGATGCAAGAAGAATTTGACATGATAACATGATCTTGATTTCTACAATAATTCTTCACTAAATATGCCCTTGAATGCCTTGAATTGCTCTTGAAATTCTCTAATAATGCTCATTTGAAAATTCTAGGTGCTCAAGAAAAATTGCTAGGATGAAACATAGTGAAATGACCTCTTATTTATAGGTACGTTAACATTAATTCCTGAAATTCAAATAACACAAGCCGACATGTGAATATACATTTGAAATCATTAAAATACCACCAAAAACATAATTTAAATTAGGGTCCAAGGTCTAAGTGAGGACCTATTCGCCCTTGGGTGAATGGGTCCTAGGTCACTTACCTAGGACACACATTCTCCAATGATAAATGTTATGTTATGAAATTATGAATGTCGGATTTTCATCTTCAGAAAATGTAATTAATTAAACTTGGATTTGAATTAAAGGGGTCAATTAAGGAAAATTAACCTCAATTAATTGATTAGGCCCTAAATGAGTGTGAAAAATGTAAAGGTACACCTTACAACACCACAAATAAGGCACAATTAAGTCCATTTTATTTAATAAGGCCCTAAACTTAATGTGAATATGTAAAATACATATTACTACACTAAATTAAGGCATCATTTAGTTCATTTTATTATTAATTAATTCCCTTGAATTAATTGTGAAAAGGGATACTTTTTCCTTCACTACATTATTAAGACAATTATACATACATACATATATAGTTTTTACTTAGTACATAGTACACAAACTCTAGTCATGGCCTAGTACATATGTGAAATTATGTCTCACATACACATGATATAATGCTAATAAGTATTATTAACAAATATTTCAATGAATTGAGAAAAATATAATGATATTAAACTCATCTTTAACACATGTTTTAAAGATTTTTAAAAAGTATAATTAAATATAAATTTAAGATTTTTAAAATAATATATTAATGATAACCTTAAATAAGTGTATTGATGTTAATCACATTTATATATATATTTGAAATTTTCAAGAAAATATTCTAGAAAAATAAAAGTATATAATGTATTTGTAGGATTTTTTTTGATTAAAAATATAGTTTAATGTGATCAAGTAGCCACGACATTGGAAGATAAAATGCATTTTATTTTCATTTGTGCACTACAGAATAATATTAGACACAATTATATGTATATTTGCAACCACAACCTTATCATAGTATGGGAATTACATGCATAATATTTGCATAAATAAATTGTATTCCTAGCATAGTACATTATAAAAGTTGTTTGCACTAAATGCAACAAAGGTGGTGGTGGGATATAACAAAGATTGTAAAGTTTCTTTTGATACGTTAATGTGACACTATGGGGCCATACCCATATATTGATTATAAAAAATGGTTTATATTAGGAGCCTCTTAATAGGCTTATATACATGATTACATTCAGACACACCAAAATATAGGGCCACAAAAACTAAAAAATTAGCTCTGACACTATACTACTTTCTATTACCTATTAGAATTCTTTACATTCTAGTTGCCTTTCTTTAACTATGTCTACTACTGCACTCCATCATTTCCTTCCTCTAGATCATCATTTCCCTCTTGTATCAAGAAAAATTACTAGTTCCCATCTCCCACCTCCACTTTGTGAACATAACCCTTCGAAAAATTGATGCCTGCTTGTACCTAGTTTCTCCTTCCTGCCACATTCATGTTTAGACCCCATACCATGAACTGTTGCAATGACCCATTGTCCATGCTATACAATTTCAGAGTGGTTTTTCCATTTGGGAAAAACCTCTTCCTGAAATGGTGTGACTAAGATAACCTTTCATTCCTCCTTGTCAATGCGGCCACACCAGATTTATCATCAACATAAGCTTCCATTTTTTTCTTCGATTCTCTAGCATCTAAGAACATTGCTAGGAACATGGAAGCTATGTCCATGTTACCATGATAGTGACCATCGGATGTAGGAGAATCCAATGGTGTAATGGACATCTTGCATCACCAAAAAATATTGTATTTTCATTTGTTTGTAGTTTCCTTAGTTGTCTTGGGGCCCATGGCGACTCATGTAGTCTTTGGGATAGCTAGAAGTTTGAAACAACTAGAAATAGTCACCTTCTATTTTTAGTAAGTCAACCTATTTGGGTCATATGGACATGAAACTTGAACCCAAGGAGTGAAATTAGAAAATAATATTTTTGGTGAAAGAAACATCTCAAAATCCTGTACCATTTGGAAGATATTAAAATCTCATCCTGGGGAATTTCTCTAATAAAGTTTAAAACTGGAAATTGAGGCCCTTGGGAGCCCTAGAATAGAGTGCAAAATATTCGATCTTTCAAATATGGAAAAATATGGTTGTAGATCTCTTCACAAGCTTTCCAATTGAAAATATGACAATGAAATCAAAAGTTATGGCCTTAAGAAGTTGTCCAACTAAAAAATGAATTTCATTAAAATATCTTCCTAGGCAAGAAATCAAATGGTGGGACTTTCGGCGCCAAAACAAAATGGAAAGTACACTTTCTAGAACATTCTAGGGTAGTTATTGGGTAAAATAAAAGGGTTAAGTAGGGGTTGTAGAAGGTGGTTGCATTAGTGCAGATTGTGGTTTCGAATAATAGATTTTATTTGAGAGTTAATTTTGCTATAATGAACCAAACCCATGAGGCTGTAGCATTGCAATTTATGAATATGTAGATTTATTTTATGAAAATAAATGAAAGTGAGTTATTTTTTGTCTCACATATTTTATGTTGGTATCTATTGTTGTGTTTTGTGTGGTTTTTGAGTGGTGTAGCCCTCATCAAGTGGTATTAGAGCAGGTTTTCTTGAGTGTGTAAACATATCGCTGAACATGAGGCACTTTACATCAAGACTTTTGGTTGTGGGTTTATGAGAAAAGTGATCAAAATGCCTCCACGAAGAAACCGTGGTGGTGGAAGAAATGTTATTGTACTAGAAGAGGGTTTTAGAGCCCTACAAAGACAAGTTCAAGCACTACAAGAGGAGCCGTGTTGAGGGTTTGAGCCAAGAAGAGGAGATGAAAGTGAAGATGAAGTTGAAAATGAGGAATAGTTCAAAGAAGAACAAGATGCAGTAGATCCAGAGCAAGTCATATTATTTAAGGCCATCTCTAAGATTGGGAAAAAGGTCAAATATCGATGTTTCTAATTTTTTTGGAATTATTAACCCAAAAGAGTTGATTGATTGGATCAATGATATGGAGGAGTACTTTGAGCATGAGGAGGTGGAAGATCCTGAGAGGGTCAAATTTGCAAAGACCAAGCTAAAGGGTCATGTGAATATTTGGTGGAAAGAGGTACAAATAGAAATAAATCAAAGAGTAAAATAGAAAATAACCAGATAGGACTGGATGGTGGACAAATTAAAAAAAATAGTTCATTCATGTGGAGTATGAGCTAGATTTGTTGAAGAAGATGTAAGGGTTGAAACAAGCGGAAAAATATGTCAAGGAGTATACAAAAGAATTCTACGATGTCCTAATTAGAACATGCCATTTTGAGGCCAACAAGGAAAAATTTGCTCATTACATAAATGGGTTGAAGCTAAGTATTCAAGAAGAGTTGGGTCTAGTAAAAATGTCTCCCATTGAAGATGCATATCAATTTTCTTTTAAGGTAGAAGAAAAGTTGAATAAAAGGTTTGAAATCAAGCAAAGAGGTGGGGGTCATGGTGGAAAGACCAATGGATGGTCATATGGAGTTCAAAATGAAGATCAAAAGAAGGGTGAAGGATCCAGTAGCAGCCAAAACTAGAAAGGAGATAACACCTACCACCCTCGTGATCAAAATAGTGAAGACCAAAGAGGAAGAGGAAGATCTGGAAGAGGGCCAAGAAGAGGAGGCTTTCATGGAACTTGTTTCCAGTGTGGAGAAGGACATAGAGCCTATGAGTGTCCTCAACATCAAGGAAGGAAAAATAGATGACCTAAGGGTAATGCACGAGTTGCACATGTAGATGAAGATGTTGAGTCTTCACATTCTGAGGATGCAAAAAGAGGAGAGGTCCTTGTTACTAGAAGAGCCTTGTTGAATGAGGAGAGAGAACCAACTCAAAGGGAGAATTTTTTCACACCAGATGTAAGTGTGAAGGTAAAGTTTATAATGTTATTATTTATGGAGTTAGTATTGATAACTTTGTTTCATAAGAGATGGTTAGTAAGTTACGGTTAGAGAGAAGAAGGCATATGAATCCATACTAGATTGCTTGGTTGTAGAAGGACCATAAAGCTTTGGTAAATGAACAATGTCTGGTAAAGTTCAAGATTGGAAATTACCATGATGAGGTATTGTGTGATATTATGCCTATGGATGTTTGTCATATGTTGTTAGGTAGACTGTGGAAATTTGACTAGTGAGCGGTGCATGATGGACATGCTAACACCTATTCCTTGACAAAGGATGGTGTTTGTCATAAGTTGAAACCCTTGAGGGAGGCATAAGAAAAGGTATGTAGTAATGCAAGAATTTGTTTGGTTGATGGAAGAAAATTCTTAGAAGGTATGAGGCATGAGCATATGTGTTTTTCATTGATCCCTAGAGTTGATAAAGAATATACTAGTGAGGTACCTGTAGAGGTTTCATATTTTTTGAATCTCACTAATAGAATTTGGAAAATAAATGACTAGGTGACTAAAAATTTTAGTCACAACAACTAAAAATGACTAAATTCTACTCATTTTTTGCAACTCAGCTATAAATGAGTAGATAAATGACTAATCTAGTCGTTGACTAAAAAATTATTTAGTCACAAAATAAAAAATGACTAAATAGTTAGTCATCAAATCCAAATTAGACATTTTTTTTTTAAAAAAGGGCCTATTATTGGCGGGATGTATTGGCGTGATTATTCACGTTCATTGTAGATTCATTCATCTTGCTTGACCCCACTTCATTCATTCATTGTAGACCTCACTTCATTCATTAGCTTTGCATGGGTCATTTTGATCAGTTATAGTAGCTACTTGCATGGGTGATAAGGATTTAGAGAGGACCTAGAGACTTCTGAAAAGGTGGGAAAAGGCAAAGAATTCAAAGTTTGCTGCAATGAATTTGAATTCACCAAGGCCCTCTATAGCGGAATCGGATTTGGGGGCACCCTCTGCAATGAATTCAGAGGTAATTCGAAACCCATATTACATTAAACACAAATTCAAAACGCTCATTACAATCTACTATTCTTAATAATGTTCTATTACTCTTAATAATGTTCTTTAACAATCTTGCCACTATTCTGCTTCATAATGTGTTCGAGATAAATATAATAAAATTTGGGTGTGAGTGCCAAAATAGAATTTCCTCAAACAATTTTGGTATATTTTCACTACAAGTGCAAACTATCATTGTACAAAGTAAACATGTCCTAGATTTATCCACACATCAGACATAAAAAAAAGATGTTTCCTGCAACAACTTCTTGTACCTGTGTAAATATTTTCTTTGCAATATCAAATTTACCCCTTTCATCTAGCAAAATGGCTGCCCCATTTGCAACATAAACATTTCCTAGTGTCTATGCCAACACTTTGCAATGGCTGCCCCATTTTCAACATAAACATTTTTACTACAAGCATAAACTATCCTTGTGAAAAGTAAACATCTGCTATATTTACCCACATCATGCATTTGAACAAATATTTTTCCTGCAGCAACTTCTTGTACCTATGTAAAAATTTACTTTGCAATATTAAATTGACCCCTTTCAGCTAGCACAATGGCTGCCCCATTTGCAGCATAAAAATTTCTTGGTCTTTGTGCCAACACTTAAGTGGACCCTTTTATGACATTAAGATCCTCTTGAGTTGTTATTATACTCCTATTTTCCAAGAGAAAAATCCCCAAGGCCCATGGGAAATGAACGATGAGCATTTGAGTTTCAACTTGGTTTCATTTCGAAAAGGGAGCATTACATTGTACAAGATTTGTTTAACAACAAAATAATTTAATACACCTATTTGGGATTGTAAAAGAAAAATAAATGAATTATTCTATTTTCAATTATATGTTCTTTCAATCTAGAATCTGATAGAAAGATAAAGCATAATACATTGAAGGACACATAAAATGTTCTAAAATAAAGACTAAAATAGGTTGCCCATAAAAACCAAGAAAGAGTAAAAATGAAAATATAACATACAAATGATTCATTTGAGGTTTTTGATAAGATCTCATTTAACTATGTCAAATGGATTTGGAAGGGACAAAGCATATTTGATTGATTGAAATTTTGAGGTAGCTTATCCATCGTCATTGTATGCATCTTCTCTTGGAATCCGTTTCTACAATGTACCAAGCCTAGAATTGATTGGGGATGCACTTAAGGTGAATAAAAACTCATCAAATGCTTTATGTATGATTGGAAACATGGAACTGAAAATAAATGATTGGCTGATGAAGCAAACATGCCAACTTGTCTTGGCTGATGAAGCAAAAAAAAAAGCTGATGAAGAACAAAGCATTTAGATGGAAAGGAGAAAGCAAGAGGAAGAACTTCGGCAGGTGATGCAATAAGAGGAGTAATTTGAACATATGAAAGAATTATGGAAGAGTAAGTGTAAGGACAGGGATGATGACAATGATGAGGTTGGTTAGTCTGAGAAGAAACAAAAGAAGGAAAAGAAGAAAAATAAGAAGGATAAGGACCGCAAGGCTTATGATTCTTATATGGAGGAACTTGATGTTGCCATGGAAGATGAGGAAAATTATGAGTCATAAGGCACAAGATGATGTAGAAAATTCCCAAGATCTTCTTGCAACTGCAAGTCTAGAAGACTTTGATGATGGTGAGACAAATTCTCTAGTTTCAACAAAATCATGAAGGAGACATGCATACTCTGATTTTGAAGATGATGAACCATTGCAAAAGAAGAGTCTGAGAGAAGATGATCCATATGATGATGATGTCTAGGATTCCTGAGCTTTAACCAAACCTAGCTCCTATTTTCCAAGAGAAAAATCCCCAATGCCCATGGGAAATGAATGATGAGCATTTGAATTTCACCAAATTCCAAGAGAAGATGATGCATACAATGATGATGGATAGGCTACCTCAAAAGTTTATTCAATCAAATATGCTGTCCCTTCCAAATCCATTTGACATAGTTAAATGAGATCTTATTAAAAACCTCAAATGAATCATCTATATGTTATATTTTCATTTTTCCTCTTTCTTTTCTTTATGGGCAGCCTATTTTAGTCTATTGAAACTCAAATGCTCATCATTCATTTCCCATGGGCCTTGGGGATTTTTGTTTTGGAAAATAGGAGCTAGGTTTGGTTAAAGCTCAGGAAGCCTAGAAATAATCATCATATGGATCATCTTCTCTCGGACTCTATTTCTGCAATGGTTCATCATCTTCAGAATCAGAGTATGCATGTCTCCTTCATGATTTTGTTGAAATTGGAGAATTTGTCTTGCCGTCATTAGAGTCTTCTAGACCTGTAGCTACAAGAAGATCTTGGCATTTTTTGCATCATCTTGTGCCTTGTTGTCCCTAATTTTTGACTTGTCAAAAATAGGGATAACCTATCAAAATTTTGAATAAAATTATAGTTTTTCTTTCTTGAGTCACGTTTTATGAGATGTAGAGGTTGAAAGTTTTTGGTTTTGAATCAATGATCTCCTAAGATATCCTTTTTCATTCAAACCTGTTCATTTTCATAGGTTTTTGAGTCATTTTTCTTATGATTTTGGTCAATTTCGGGTTTTAGAGGCATTACTACAAGTAGGGGTTTTAGTCCTTCATTACAAGTGAGTTATAGGAACTTTTTGTATAACTTACAAGTGAGTTGTAGGGGTTTTTTGAATAACTTACAAGATATAGGAATTTTTTTTTGAAAATGCAAGTTGTAAGAAAAGTAAACTTGTAATGTGCTTTAAAAAAACCCGATTTCTTTTAAGATTAAAAAAACTTCTCAGAGGCCTTAAGAAGTTCGATTTTAGTCATGTTTTATTTTCACTTGTAAATGAGGTTTAAAAGCTAGATTGAGAGAAAGTTGACCCATTCACTTGTCTTGGAGCTTAAAAAACCCGTCACCATGAATGATGAGAGCAGTTTGTGTTTGAGTTGATTTGTCCTCCTCTTTTTATGGAGTTTTCATAAATTTTTGAGCAGAAAACTCGGATTCTTAGCTTAAATAATCGATTCTTCTTCTTTTGCTGAGTTTGTGCAAGGCTCCCAAGGTTTCCTTCTTTATTTTGGCTTTCAAGTGTCTCATTTTCAGGTATGTTGTTTAAATTTATTTCTTGTTTGATCTTTTATTGATTTTTGACGTTTCTCATGCTGAATCGCCTTTTTTTTTTGTAAAAGACGTCATGCCCTTGTGAAGTTGCATTCATTTCTCATGCGAAAAATGTCACATGCCAAATCACATTTGTGAAAAAGGGTCATATCTCTTGCCAAATCGCATTTGTGAAAAAGCGTCATATCTCTTGCCAAATCACATTTGTAAAAAAAATGTCATATCCCTTGCCAAATCATATTTTTTGATAAAAACGTCATTTTAAAATGTGAAATCATTTTTGTGTAAAGACGTCATGCCAAATTATATTTATCTCAAAATGCATTGTCTCAAATGCCCTGGTTACAAATTTGAAATCTTCATTTAAACGTTGTTGAGAAGTAGGGATGTCCTTTGGAAGTTGGGTTTTGTTCTTTCTGCTACAAGTATAAATCCAAGTCGGGTTTTCATTTGCTGATTGCAAGTGTTATTAAAATATACTTGTAATTGGGTTTTCACGATCCAATTACAAGTAGGAGTTTTTCATTATGATTGCAAGTTGAAGCTTGTAATAACCTTTCATTTTTCCTACCCAAGGCTTTGAACTTGTAATATTCCTCAAAAAACCCGATTACACACTTTATCTGCAGTCTACATCCAAAAACTCGAAATTATTTAAAGTGCTCAATTTCAGACTTTTTAGACCTGTTTGCAAGTGCAAGTAAAAGGTTATATTTTGTAGTTTTCTAAGATGCAACCAAACTCTTCCATTTTTCCATGAAAATCATATGTTGCTTTCACTTGCAGTCCGTCCTCCAAGATCCAAAATTGTTCATATCCCTCATTTATATGTTCTTTGAAGTCATTTCATTCATCTTCCATTTTCATACAACAAGTGGTCATAGTAAACTGAGTCTAAATTTTGTTCTCTTCATGCTAATGAATGCCATGTCATCACATGTTGATGATGATGATGTTTTAATTCTATGGGGTTTTCATCACAACCTTGCAAATTCTTGTTCAATGACAGAGGAACCAACTTCTCTGACAAATAAAAAGATGAAATATAAGTATGAAAAGTATCAGAATGAGATTTCTCCATCTCACATAGTCTCAAATATTGAAGAAATCAGAGATACTGAGATTGGACATGTTGATATGTCTGAGTTTCTTCAAAGAGATGAGAAGTCGACTTCACATGATATGCAATTATTGCTGAGAAGTCATATTCATATGGTTTCCACTTTTCCTATTGTTTCCCTAGAGACAAAATTTGTTCTTGCATGTGCAACTCATTTTGATAAAGAATATAGAACTATCAGAGATGATGATAGTAACATGGTTATTAGACTTGATTCAAAAACCATTAATAAGATCTTTAGGGTTCCTGATGCTCCTGTATATTTAGACATTTCAATGAAGAGTGCTCATGACCATTATGAACAAAAGAAGAGTGATTGTGTTAGACACATCAATTCTAAATGGCTTCTAAAACCATGATCTTGTATATCCCGGATGCCCAAGCTATACTGATCAGATTTTAAGGAGGAGATTAGTGATTTGATCACACTTCTGAGCAGAGTGATGGGGTTTGAAGTACTCCAATGTTTTTGAAACATGGATGTATAAATACATAGTGGTCATAAGGAAGGCACAATATCCGATTTTTTGGGGAGAAGTGATTACTGATAACTTGTGTGAACAACTTGCATGAGTTCCTACCACTCTCACATTTTACATGAATTCTTATTTGGTCTACATAACAACATCGCTAAGGCAGTTTCCAGGCCTTTCTACCAAAGGTGATAGATTGCTAATAATAGTGTGGGAGTATTATGATCAATTGACTTTGAGACCAAACTGAATTCATTACAGAAGGGTTCAAGATGCTTTCTTTGGTCATTTCATGTGCCTGTTTGATAAAGCATTAAAAAACAACAGAGTGTCTGAAGTTGCTTGGAAGAAGGTGAATGAATATGGATGTCTTTTTCTTCAGTTTCCCACTTTCACTTACATGAGAATTGGCTATTTTGAAGATCAACCTTACATGCTCCCAAATATCCAATGGATAAAATCATTTTGATGGAGCTATCAAGGAATTTAATGGTGGTACATGTACGACAGGCTACACAACATAAAGCTGGGGTTAGTATTTCATCTCATAATCCATTGCAAATTGGGAGGTATTCTTTGACAACTTCTTCAAAAGCTAAGGCAATGGAAGCTAAACTTCAAGAAATCAAATTGAAGAAGTTTAAGACAAGAAAGGATTTTGATTACAGTAGAATGAAGGATAAGATAAAAAGATATTTCACTCATGTGCATCGCATAGAAGACATTTGGGTGGACCTTTGGATTGAGAAGGATATCCGTAGGATGGATTACTATAGACTCACAATAGAACAAATTGTTGATCTTAATATAATCCTGATCCTAGAAGGAGTACTTGATGATGGACAAATTCTAGACCCATAGTATGAAGAAAAAGGGGTTGTTGATACTCCTATTCCAGCAATACAGTGGTATCAAAAGGAGTCTACTTCTATTTTTGATAGATTTCAGTCAATTTTAGCAAATACTAATACTTGGATTAAGAGTAGAGGTATTAAGGCCATTGAAATCAGAATTGGAGCTAAAGATGACTCAGTTGGACCTGTTGGACTGAAATCAGAAGTGAGAGACCAAACAAAAGAAGGAGCCTCTTCCTTAGGAACCAAAATCAAGCTAAAGGTAAGTCGAGCTGTGGAGAGACCTATGGAGAAAATGAAATTGAAAGGGAAGGAAGTTAGAGAAACTCATATTCAGGTCATTGATCAACAAGAGGAAAATGTTCTTGAATCTCCTACTATCCTAAGTGTGGAGTCTCCTCATGTAGATGTTCCACCAATATATGCATCATCCCTTATATCTCCAGTAAACAGTGATGTTGATTCTTTCTCAACGGTGTTTGTTCCTCCTATTGCACTCACGGAGAATTTTTATAATACTTTAGTTGCATCAACATTGAACACATCTATGGATAGCTTGCATAAAAATTTGGAGAATGTCTTTGAATCTAATCCAACGTATTCTATACTGTCAGAAATGAAAATTCTAGACATAAACACATCATCAATAAGTTTTGATAAATTCATGACTAATGTTGATCATAATTTGTCATCAGAACATGCCCTTGTTGCTATTCAAACTGAGGCTTCTCCTAGAATGACAACTATGGTACAAAAATAATCCGTTTCTACACAAACCACAGTTGCTATTTCAGATGCAAGAACATTCGATCTACCTCCATGATTGAGTTCAATCACTCCAAAAAGGAAGAAGCAAGAGATCTCTCTTGACGTGTTTGATTTCTAGCAGCTAAGAAGATCTAAGCCAAAGGTTGCCAAGAAAGCTAAAACAGTCTCACGGGTGATTGTGGACAGCAACAAAATGAAATATGCTGAGGTAGCAAAACCTCTTACAGACAAGCCACAAGAAGAGATGCAAGTGTCTGATTACAGGTTCACTAGAGTGGAATTGGGAAAACACACATATCAATATGATCCAAGATGCGCAAAATCCTATGACAGTGTTAACACAAAGTTATAATGAAATCTTGGTCAAAAAAGAAAAGCTTAAGGAGGAGAATGCACATCTTATTTCAGTCATTCAAAAGATTAAAAAATATTCAAATATGGTTGATTCATTATCTTCTTCTATCTCTGGAGAGTCCATAAAATAGATTGAGAAAGCAGGACAAAATGCAAAGGCATTAGATTCTTGGGTTGATTAGCTAATAAATCAAAGTGCTCAAGTGGTGAAAAAGGTTCTTGATGTGTTGGTTAATGTAAAGGTAGCAAAGCTAAAACTGCGCTAGGCTTCTGACACTTTCAAACAAAGCTTAGAATCTATGGAAGGTGATTTGAAGAGTTGGTATGCTTTGAATAAAGTGCAGCTAGAAATCTTATGTGTGAATGCATTGATACCAAATAGAGATATGTACATTGAAACTGAAGAGATCTTACTAAACAAAACATTGGTATTCAAAGAGCTTATTTCAGATATACAGGCTGCTCAAGAGATGGTGGTTGAAGTGGAGACAAATATATTTTCAAGTTTTGAAAAGGAATCTTGCAAGATAGAAGACCAAAATGGTGAAATACTCCTTGAGGATGCTATACTTTCAGCATTAACAACAAAGTTTCATCAAGAGCTAGAAGCTGAAACTTTCATGGTGACATCCATCAGAAAGTTTGTAAATCATCACTCATTCCTTGATAAGATGTAGATTGCTCTAGAAGAATACAAATTATCAGTGATAAGATGTTGTGACACCATCATCAAAATAGTTGTTGTTGCTAAGAACACCCAAGGGCCAAAATCCGATGAACTGCAAGAGTCCATTCATAGGACAACAATGCAAGCGGTTGAAAATGCTATCAATTTCTTAGTTTTCTTTCCTTTTTGAAAAATTACATGTAATGTCAAAAATTGTAATTGCAAGTAATCATATCACTTGTATTATTGAAGATTGTAATTACAAGTCAAAATAAATTAGGACTGTAATTTGGAATAAGTCAATTGCTAGTAGTTAGTTGTGGAAAAAGTATTAGTTAGTTAGAATTATACCACATTTTTCTCTTAGCATCTCTCTTATAAATACATGAGGGTTCTCTTTGTATTAATCATCTTTTTGGCTATAGAGAAAACTCTGCAAAAATTTACAACAAATACTTTGTGATTTATGTGTGTAAACTTGATTTCCAAGCAATATAAGGAAGGCATATGAGATTTCAGACTTTGTGTTGAGTCTTGTTGCATGTTATTACTATGTTCTTGTGTCATAGTAGTGCATTTTTTTGAGTTCTTATGGAATTGTGGAGCTATTGTGAAAAGACTTTGGTCTGATTTCTTGTAGACTTTGTGCTGCAAGATTGAAGGATTGAATTAGAGATAGGTGAATTAATGAAAAGAAATATAATAAGAGAATTTGTGCTTACATTATCTTTCTTGTCTACAACTTAGAAGTGCATCTAGATAAAGACTTTGTGCTTTATTTTTCTACTCAATTTTATATTATTGGATTAACGGAAATCATATCTCAGAAGGTTGATAGGAAGGTGAACTGTGAATACTTTTTTGCTCCAAGTGGTATCTCCCCATCCCGAGAAGAAATGGAAGACTTTTTCCTTTCATGAAGATTTTCTTCTTTCAAAATCATATCAAATTTTCTCTCTATGTAACTATTTCAAAATAGTTAAATAGCATAAATTTTCCCTTTACTATTTTGAATTTTCTTTCTTGAAAGGAGGAGAGATTAAACATCTATTCTGAAAAAAGAGAATAGGATGAGTAACACCATGAATTATAGCATATAATTAATATAGTCTACCGTTTTCTCAGAAAATAGAATAGTGAACCCGAGGGGGAGCCTTCCCTCATATAAATAGGAGAGATTTATTCTCATACATTGTGGCTGAAACCACCATTTTGCTAAACCTCACAAGTTTGCAAAATTTTCACCCAACATGCCTTATCGCTCATATAATTTTCCTCATCTTCCATGGAAACATTAGGTTCCTCCATATAAGAATCATAAGCCTTGTGGTCCTTATCCTTCTTCTTTTTCTTCTTTTCCTTCTTCTGTTTCTTCTCAAATTGACCAACCTCATCATCGTCATCATCCCTATCCTTACACTTACTCTTCCATAATTCCTTAACACATTAAAATTTATCCTCTTGTTGTATCACCCACTTAAGTTCTTCCTCTTGCTTTCTCCTTTCCATATGAATCCTTTGTTCTTCATCAACTTTTCGTTTTGCTTCATCAGCCAAGCCAAGTTGGCATGCTTCTTTAATTATTTCTTTTGATTTAATCCAATCATCTGTTTTCAGTTCCATGTTGCCAAGCATACATAAACCATTTGTTGAGTTTTTATCCACCTTAAGTGCATTCCCAATCAATTCTAGGCTTAGTTGGATCTCATTCTGAGCCCAAGCCATAACTACAAGATGTACATATGCATCCATATAATCAGGAAACTTGAACAATTTTGGCCTGTATAAAAGATTTTCTTTTTCAGTATAATGTAGTTGTTCCAAAAACATAGCAATATTAAACAATGTTGTGACTTTATCCCATGGTAACCCAAGTGAAACACCACCTTCTTCTAGTCGATGGAAGAATTCCATATCCTTAAAGTGCACAATTTTTTTTGCATAATTGGCACTAGGGCTTTTATTTATGAATTCAACCCAAATACTATTTCCTAATGCCTGCATAAAAGTTTGTTGAGCCAACTCTAGTTCATCACGCTCAAAATGAAGAACCCCAATGTTATTTAACAATTCAATGAGTACTTCTTCTCTACTCTTCTTTAGAAGAGACCTTTTTGTTGTAAGAGAATCTAACATTGCACTGGGGTTTGTCGATATTAATAACTCACCCATATTGATAAATGCGTGGGCATCACATGGATCTATGCAAGTTTCCTTTATTAAAATTTGGAAATCCTTCTCTACCTACCCTTGGTGAGCATATATATGGCCTAAAACTTTTAAGCTGTCGCACTTCTCAGGGTGGACCTCCATAACCTTTTCAAAATTTGAGAGAAAACTCTTAAGATCTCCTAGCTTCAATTGAACCTGTCGACAAAATCTTGTGGCCTCTGGCTTTCCTTGATTGATGCCATGTAGTAGTAGCCACTGGTGTCATAATAACATTTACTATGATAAGATTGTGCAAGATTATAATATGAATGAGATTTCATGAGAGGGTGGTCAGTTGAAACAAGAGTTGTCTTAGTCAACTGTACCACAAGAAAATGTTGCCTTGTGAGGAAAAATGGTTTGCTAAATGATTCAATGCCATTGCATAGTATGGGTATAATTCAAAGGTTCTATGCATCTTTTCCATTCCTTCATGAACCCTACCTTTTTCACTAACTGCGAGAATCCTACAATTAAAAAATGCACAAAATTGAACACAAATATTTTTCCCCATTTCAAATAGCAAAATTGCCAAAAAATGCAAATAAAATCATGTTGATTTACGCGCCAAAAAAAAACCATGAGACCATAGCTTGTTTTTTACTATTATGCTTTGATATATTTTTCCCAAGCATCCATAGCTTGTTTGAAATCACCTATTTTAGGATTTTAGCCATAGCAACAAGGTAGTGATCTGTTTGATAAAATGCTTTGGTAGACATGTATGAAAAATGTGGTAGCATAGACAAGGGAATGAACTTTGGAAAAAATGCCTCAAAGAAGTGTGGTTTCATGGTGATGGAATTCCATGATGAATTCCATGACAAGAGAATTTTTATGGAATGGCATGCCATCACCATGAGACCACATTTCTTTGAGGCATTTTTTCAACTAGTTCATTGCCTTGTCTATGCTATTGATTAATATTATGCTTTGATAGATTTTTTCCAAGAATCCATAGCTTGTTTGAAAGAACTTGTTTTAGGATTTTAGCCATAGAAACAAGGTAGTGAACTGTTTGATAAAATACTTTGGTAGACAATATGTATGAAAAATATGGTAGCATAGACAAGGCAATGAACTGTTTGAAAAAATGCCTCAAAGAAATGTTGTCTCATGGAATGCCATGACAAGAAAATGCAATTGGAAGCTTCTCCTAGTTATTAGTTGTGCAATGTGAAGTAATTGCATAATTTCTTAGGTTGACTTTGTAAAAACTACATTGTAATTGAAATTTTGTCATATGTCAACATCTAGTTATTAGTTATGCAATGTGAAGTAATGCTTTGAGTTTGAAAGATGTGCAATGCAATGTAATCAACAATGCAAATGATTATGAACATATAATTGATATCAATTCATAATATACCCCTATATTCCAGCCTAAAATACATAAAAATCCAATCATACACAGTATTATCAACAAATAATTGAGACCAGAATTTGAGCACCAGATTAAATCTTCTTGTCCATTGATTGCTTCAAATAGATATTACAATATAACATAAGTCTCCTCATATATGTTTCTATAAATTACTATGAAAATATCAAAACTCGGTCTTGGTTTCTCTTTTATAAGAGGAGCAACAATCTTTAGGCCATTACAAAATATGACATCTTTTCAAAATTCATGCCTCTTCGTATAAACTAGACTAAACATCAGTTTTTCTTAAAACATAAAATAGAGAAAGTAGATAACTAATGAAGTCCGCAACACTTGTGACACCATAGTTTTTTAATCTTCATAAGGCACATGTGATCACTGAAGATTTGTTCAAGGTCCTTTCTCCATATTAGTGTATCTGAATGTGCAGTTCTTCCATTGTGATAGCCCCAAGGCCTATTATTCAGGGGGAGGACCCATATACCTCTGCTCCCACTCGTACACTATATGATCATGTGGCCATTTGTATTCTTGAATTTTCAATATATTTGCAAGTTGAATTTTCCATCGGCTATCTAGTAACGCCCTACCATCCATGATAAACTTAGAATATCCAACATCCAATGCTATTACTCCATCCATGATTAAGTCGAGCCTGCCAAGACTCAACTCACCATAATTTTGTATGTGAGTGATGCACTATGGAACAACCTGGCCAAATTCACTCTTCCATTCATTGAGGTCCTTCAAGTGGTCACCATCTTTCAATAGTTTTGGAACAAACCACTGATTCAGAGTATGAAATAAATCTATTCTTGTTCTGATCTTTTGGTTCTCTCCTTGCATATATTGGAATTCATCTATAACTATTTTGGCCATGTGCTCTGTAGGTTTTAATGCTGCAAGAGCCTCAATACTCCTTTGTAAGATTCTACACAAGGTTACCAATGTGTGGTGTATGAGCTTCTAGTTCTTAAAAATGGGATCCAATATGTGTAGATGTGTTTTCATCTGATCAATTTCCTATGCTAGTGAGTTGTAGTAATCATACACACTTTCCAACTTATCCATAATTAGCTTTATCCTATGCTCAGGGACCTTCTCTAAAACATTACAGATTTTCTTATTCACTCCTTCTTTACCCTCATTGTTTTCTTTGTTTAACTCTTCAATCTCCTATCTAAGAATGATCACTTATTCAGTAGAAGCACTTTCTATATCAACTGATGGAGCAGGAGGATGCTGGTATAACATTATTTCCTTGTTCTGTGAGGGACTTGCTCCTATCAATTGTTCCTTTAACTTCACATTTTCCATGAACAATTTATTGACTTCATCATTAAAATTTTTTTTTTCCTTTTCGTACTCTCCCAATCTAGCTTCCATCTCCTTAACTGCAGCTCGGGTGAACATAACTGAATGCATTTTCATAGTTGTAGCTTCTAGAGGAGATGTATCCTTTAATGTTTTCACCATAACTGTCCCTTTCATTTCTTACAATACATCTAGTAACCTTGGTTTTTGTATACTCTTTTGTTTGGCCCAAAATGCCAAGGTTTCAATATTCGGGTTACACCCTGTGCCACTTACCCCTTCATCTAAGTTAAACTCAACAATCAACATTGGGTCCTCCTGTGTTCTCACTTGATCAAGTAAAAACATTTTCTTTAATTCCATACTAGGGACAATAAGTATATTAATTTTAAAAATCATCTCTCTAGCCTCTTGTGGGCTGACATCAATATTATCAATCCTTAATTCATTAAAATTTTGGGCTACTATCTGGTCATGCTGGGATTTCTCAGCTCCCATCTTATTTATTTCAATCCTCGCTTCAAACTCTCTCATTTTCATCTTAATCTAAAAGTCTTTAAATTCAGGGGTTTTGATAAATTCATCATCTTCCAAGAAATTGTGAACTACAACTACATTGTCATCCTCATGAATTTTTCTTTCTCCTTGTACCTTAATATCAACTCTCGCTTCAGGATTGTGGGATTCAATTTCAAGCATAGGTTGGTCCACTTCAACATCATCCTTGAAATGTCTTAACACATTAATTGCTTCTTCTATATCTCCAACCTCCTCACTTATTTTATAGGAAACAAGTGCCTCTATCTCTTGTGTCTTTTGTTTCTTAGAAGGTGGTTGTTTAGGAGGTGATTCTGGAGAAGCATGACATACTAAAATAGTATCTGGAGTTTTTTATGTAATTATAATATCACTCGGCCTTTTGGGACATGATTTGGAAAGTCTCCCCATATTTGTTGTAGTCTTATATAATTCATGAAACTTATCAATTATCATATCAATCCTCTTGATAGGATCTACTTCCTCTATGAAATAACCTAAGAAATCACTATGCTTCATCTTTATTTCTTCCTCAAGCCTTTTCATAAGTTCCCATTTTCTCCTCCTATCATATACTTGTTGAGGAGCAAAACAATTTCTGATTACATCTTCTTCATAATCAATCTGGTGAGTTACCATAGCCTTGGTAAGGATGGTGTATCTTAAAAAATTCCTGTGACCCTCAGGCTCAAAATCTCTTTCCTTTCTAGACTATAAAGAGTACCTTGATTTTAGATAATTCTACAACTCTTCAAGTGTATCGGATCCCACTGATAGTTCCCAACATATTATCAAATTGGGTAGAAATGTACCCTTCCTTTGTTTACTCATGACATCCTTTTTCATCCATAGAATCTTCCACATGAACTCTAAAAAGGCTAATCGAAGGGGGAAAAACTTTGGAAGTATATGTGAGGCTTGTGGGCATCCATAAATCTCGATTATTATGGTATCTGGTAGAAAAAACTAATCACCAAAGTTATGAGTATGGCCTTGCTCAGGTTTCAAAGCCAAAGGTCTTAACAATTGTAGCACACGTGTGTGTAGTCTTGGTGGTTGGTGGCCAAGAACTCTCATAAATTTGTACACAAACTCATCATAGAATATCACATAATTTGAATTCTTACATTTTCTATCCCATATATAACACCATAGTTGCACTGGAAACAAATTACCCTACTTTTCAATTTGACCCAAACACATCCTTTTGCTCCATCTATCTTTATTCTGGTATAATATCAGGTGGCACAACAAAGAATATTGGCTAAATGTTATGGGGGCTCTATTTTCCCTAACTTATAGAAATGCTTCATGCAATGCTTTCTTAAGATATGAGGCAAAATCATATTCAATGTTCGTCTCAGGATTTTGGATCCTCATAGCCATTATCATTAAACTAAATAGAATTCTCTCTTCTGCATCTATCTCAAGTACTTGACAAAGAGAAAATTAGATTTTATTGAAATAGAATTGGAAATATAAGACTTCAAATGGTTCAATAGCAGAAGGGGATATAGGAATCACATTGTTGTTCACATCCCTTTTCATGTAAATGGGGACTTCATCAATTCTATGGGTTTTACTCAATCTAGTATATTCTTCTTTACTTCTTTGCAAATCAATTTTAGTTAGGGATTGTTTGCTTAGGTCAAAACATTCAATGATGGACGCTTTAGTCAACACAACTAATGGCGAACCATCTAGAAATCTCATAGACCTAGTAGCAAGATGATAACTCTGAGCCAATACTCTGATGAATTATACATCTATAAAAGTATTTGGGATAATTAAATTGGCCAAATTTAATGCCCATGGATTTGACACTAGAAGCTTGCCCTCCCTTTTGTCATAAAAGTACCAGAACAGTTCCCACCTGAAGATAGGGATAAGGGAATCTCTACAACCATGATCCACATTATTAAAAACATTCTTAAATCCTCTCTTAATTGATTTAGGGAGTATATCCATGATAGACTAGTGTAAGGACCTCTTTTTAACCTTAGATTCTTCATTTTTAGTTTGAGGTTCTTTCTTCTTGGGCGTCATGATGTCCTTTTTAGTTTTAGGTTCTTTCTTCTTGGGTGGCTTGATGTTTAACTATCTTACTTCTCATAGTGTATCTAAAATACAAAATTCCAAATAATCTTGTACTCATAAAACTTAATTCATAGTTTAACTATCTTACTTCTCCTATACTTCTAAAATGCAGGATTCCAAGCAATCTTGTACTCGTAAAACTTAATTCATAAGAGTTATGCGTAGTTACCCAGGTTATGATGGTTGCAGAGCTTAACCTCCTCAAACTTCTAACTCCCCGCACGATAGAGTGCAAAGAGAATATTGAATTCTTGGTTTAATATATTTTGAGCTCAATCATGTCAACATTAATATCAACCTTACACCAGATATTTTTCTTGTAGTTCAAGTTTAAATATGCACCATTGATTTTACAAGATCTGACGGTTGATGTGATTCATGCATTTAATACCACTTTGTCACCACCACTTTCTATAACTATCATGGGATAGAGGGGTATACACTACTATACCACATGTTTCTTTGCATTTCACCACAGGGTAGCGAGATCCTTACCTGTATACCGCAAGCTTGACTTGTTTAACCCATGGTACTACAGTTTACATTAATGGGTATTACCATACTGCATGCTTCGTCACATCCTTTTGTGGTATAGTGGTTCCTACTACCTTACCACATTCCTTTATGATCTTCCTCACAGAATGGTGGGTTATTCCTCGCTATACCACACCATTCATTTTTCCTTCTCGTGGTATGGTGATTTATGATGTATTTAAGTTCTCTCATACCACACAACCACGTCCTCATCATAATACTTTTGCGGTATGGTGGTAAACATCTTCATGTTGTATGTTACACAACACCAACCCACCAAGGGTTTAGATTACTGCTATGGGATTGTGGTAAGAGACTGCTAAGGGATTTGGAATGTTTTTAGCTGGACATGTTTTTGCTTAGGTATATATATGATGAATTTTTGGCTTTGTATAGGTCTTTCAGTGTCAGTCAGACCAAAAAAATTTATATGTTCAGTAAAAAATAAAAAGGAATATAAGGGTCAAGGCTCAGGTCATGGAGCTCAAGGTTAATTGTGATAATGGAACTAGGAATTTTTTTAAGGTTCTAACACACCTCATGATGAACTAGAGTATGTTTTTCCTTCATCTTTCTTGTGTTATGTTTTTATGAGTTCTTCTCTTGTGAATTATCCCTAAGGAAATTTTTTTTGATACCTGTAATTGTAAACATCTTCTTGGTTTTTCATGGCAAATTGTTTTTAATCTATAAATTGAATTCTATTTTAATTTTGCATTTACAATTATCAATGAATTGGAAAGTCAAAAATTATCAACTTATGGACTCAATAAAGTTTTAGTGATTCAAGTTTTTGATTTATACATTATTGTTTATTTGGACTTCATGAAATGAAGACAGGGACTGTAAGGCACAAATTAATTGATAGTGATCATAATGTTCAAATTCCAGAGACAAATTATGAGTGCGTGTGTACTAAAAAAGTGGCCAAGAATAATGAATCTTTTTTGAGTCTTGGTTTGAAAAGGAAAGTTGTAAATCCACTAAGTAGTATATTATTTGTTTAATAGTGTTTACTCAAATTTTATAGGCAAGAGCTTTATGTTTATAAGACATAATATGATATTTTTTTTGTTTTATAGGCAACAAAAAGAGTGCAAAAAAAATGTGGAGAAAAAACAAAAGGAAAAAAATATATAGTGTCGCCATGTCGTAGAATCCAATGCTTTTGTGATTCAACAAATGCAGTTGGTGAAAATGATAGTTGTGATGATGTGCAGCCTAATATAACACATGGTGATGTGCAACCTAATATAACACATGGTGATGTGCAACCTTAGATAGCACATGGTGATGTGCAGTCTGATATAGCACATGGTGATGTGCAATGTTGTGATGATATATTAGGACTAAGTCTAAGAGAGATTATTGAAAAACATTAGGGAAAAGGAACATTAGGTCTGCAAATATTTTTTTCATGATGAAAGGATGTGTTTAATAATGTGGAATCCAAGGAGATTGGTACTGATCTACCTACTCATGCCACACATGAAGTGGCTAAGGAGCATGAAATTCTGGTTAATAAAAGTCATGAAGAGAGACCGCTTGCATCTATTGTTCCTCAGAATGCACCTGTTACATCTAGAAATTTTGATGGAATTAGTGGATCAGCCAAAAATATTGGTAGTGGTAATTTAATAGAAGATGTGGATGCTTTTTTCAAAAGAAAAATATTGAGTCAAGATTTGTATAGATCTACTGAGAGGAATGCAAAATAAAGAAAATTAGAAGGCAAGAAGCCATTCTTTCTTGACGTATCGAGAGATGGTGAGCCCATTGGGCCAAATGCTGCAAAGTGGGCCACTGAGTTGGGTGTAAGATGTAGGGCCCATTTGGATATTTGCAAATCAAATTTTGTAGAGCAAGATCCACGAGATGTGGAAAATGTTATACAAAAAATGGAAAATGCTTTTGAGACTGTTGGTGGACAAATCTCTAGAAAATATTACAAGAAAAGGATGAGAATTTCAAATAACAATTATAGATATAATTGCATAAAAAATAATTATGTTGGGAAAAGAGAGGTTTGACTCCTGTCTATCTCCCAAAGAGTGGGAGGCATTGAGAGAAAGTATACATTCCAAACAATATTTGGTAAAGAGTAACAGAGTCAAGAGAGCAAGAGATAATGTGAGGGCTGGATATACATTTGGTCGAGGTGGGTTGCATGCCAAAATGGACAAATTTGTAGTAAGTGTATGGATTTTTGGTTCAATTTACATTGTGTTATTTATTTTGATTTTTTATTGAACTGACTTTGGAATTGACATTGTATTTTAGGTGGAAAATAGTAACAGAGAAGTAGGTGCAAAAGATATTTCCAATTATATGGAAACACTAGATGCTAGTAAATATAAGAGTATGATGAAGTTGAAATCTAGAACTCTTCAACAAATATTTCATAGACATCTGTTCAATACCCAGTAGGAGCCTCTATAAATCATGTCAACTCATATGAACTAGGGTACCTAAAGGTAATGAGTTACATATTAGGTCTAAGTTAGCAAGTTACACAATTGATTGAAACTATTAATCCTATGGTTTCTGCATGGAATGAGCATAAATCCATGGATTTAGATGAGGTAAGAAGCTCTATTTATCTCATTTCTTCTTGTTTGGTAGTTCTATATACAAATGCCTCTAAATATGTAGATTATTGAAATCTTAGAGTAGGAGAATCCAACCCAGTTTCTTTATTGTTGGAGTGATCCAAAAAATGTTCTTTTGGACAAATTTATAGCTTGCATTCTTTACTTGACTATTGAATGCTTTGTATATTTTTTTGCATGATGGTTAAACCACATGCAGAGTAGTTTTTTCAAAGAATGAGGAAAACAAAATTCCTTCAAGGTGTCAACAAAGCTGCCGATATTGATAGTGATGAAGTGGACAAGAATGTGCAACACAATCATCTTAGTTGTCCTAAATTTGAGGTAACTAATATAATAGTTGTCAGTTATCTGTCCCAATGTTTGGTCATTCTTCATGCTTAAATTTTTCTTTTGGACAAAAAATTATAACTTTTGCTTCTTTACTTGACTTATATTCATTTTTGTATGATGATTAAACCACATGATGTAGATCAATTATATGAAAGAATGACAAAAAGAAAAAGGTCCTATCAATAGATCTCTCCGGAAATATGTACTACTTAATGTATGCAATGGCATTGATAGTGGTTATGATGATGAACTCAACGAGCATGAACATGATATTCATAGTGGTAGTCATGCTGAACTTGAGGTGAGTGCTATGAAACCACATGCAATTAAGTACTATTCAAGTAAGTAATGTTTGTTTTATTATGTAAATAAGGGTAATCATTACCTATTTGATAGAAGCTAGATGTTAGAATAGTAGTGAAGTGTAATTAGCTAGTATACATAGATTATGGAATTAAGGGAGAACATATAAATTACATATGGAAGCTTATAGCTTAGTTGTAATAGAGTGTTTAATTGATATGTTCCAAGGCATAAGACATTACATACAACTATCAAAAACAATATAATTTTGTTTTATATCTCAATATAATGTGTTTTTGTTTGTTTTTGCAGACATCTATTGATAAAATCCAAGGGGATACAGTTGAGGTGTTCGATCCACATGATGGTGCTGTTGTAGGCATTGGGCAGATTTACTCACTATCTATTGTACATGGACTAAAATTGAAAGGAATAGAAGATGAAAATGTATGTATTTTACAAGTCTCAAGTAACATATCCCTTCCTCATCCAGACAAAATAGATGGAGCTATCCATCTGAAAGAGAAACTAGGGACATTCATATGGTGGCCACTAAAATATTTGAAAAAAATTAAAGAGAGTTAGCCGTAAGTGAAAAAGAGATAAAGAAGGGTTAGCAGCAGTAGAGTGTGGAGAGTGAAGTTGTAGACAAAGAATGTAACGAGCTTGAATTAGTTGTGCCCAAATAAAAATGAGAAGATTTGATTTGGGTGTACATTCTGTGAGTAGAATAAAGAATGTTCATCTTACTGACTTGTAATGCAAAACCCCTTGATTATGTTTTTATCTTTTTGTTTGGGTTCTTCTCATTCAAACTGGTGCATTATAGAAGAGGGGATATGTTGTTTTGTAAGCTATAGATGCAAAGAATAGGGGTGCAGAAAAATAAGTAAATACATAGCAAATAAAGAGGTGTAGAGAAAAGGAAAAGTTGCAGAGAGTGCAACATACATGTATGTGCAGTTGCAAATAAGTTGCAACATAGAATTATCATCAAAATTATAATATCTTGCATAACAAAAAAAAAGGCATTGTAACTCAGTTTTCTCAGTCACAACACTGAGAAACACACTTTGTAACAGTACATTTTTCAAAGAAAAGACACATCTCTATCTTGTATCTACTGTAAGAACACGTTTTCTCAATGAAATTTTAGTATTTTGCCTTCTTAATAGCCGTTTCATTATATGCAAATGAATGATTGATTATATTTTTTTGTGTTTTTATATGTTTAACTCAATTAAAGCATTACCTCATTTCCAACACTTATAGGAAAAAATCAATGAACAAAAATAATTAAATAAACTACCAATTGACTAAATATACTACCAATTGACAAAAATCAATGTTAATAAATATGACTTAATATAATTATTATGCAATTAATAAATATGTATCAATATACCTATTAGTTGATAGAAATCAGTGAGCAAAAACAATTAAATAAACTACCAAATTGATCAAAATGATGATTAAAATTAATGACTAAATACACTACCAATGGACAAAAATCAATGAATAAAAATGACTAAATAAGTGACCAATTAACATCAATCAATCAATAAATTAACAAAAAAAATACCAGTGAATAAAAAATGACTAAATAAGTGACCAGTTTAAAACATTGAATGACTAAATTAATGACTAAATTACACACTGCCAAATCAATCAAATTAATGACTACATCAACAACCAAATTGATCAATTAGACGACTAAATTAATGAGCAAGTCAATCACTTAGACGAATAAACCAATGACCAAATCGATCAATCGAGCGATTAAATTGACGACCAAATCGATCAAATGAATGACTAAAAATGGTTTAGTTACTAATTCAGTTGCATTATAAATGAATGGAAATGAACTACTATTGGTCACACGACCATGCTCAGTCATTTATAAGCAGTTTTTAATAGTTTTTTTAGTCACGTATTGTTGTTTCTATACTAGTGTGTGTTTCAAGCTAATATCTCTGATAACACACCTAAAGATTAGTCATTAGATGGACCTGATTCATGGAGCTAGTTTTCAAAATAAGGGATCTTGTCATATCACTCCAGCAGAGGGTGAAGAGTTGAACAAACAAGTGCAAGAGTTGTTGCAAAATGTATTGATCAAAGAGAGTTTGAGTCCATGTGTAGTACCTACAGAACTAGTGCCAAAGAAGGATGGGGAATGGTGGATGTGTACAAATTCTAGAGACATCAACAAGATCACCATCAAGTATAGATTTCCTTGCCAAGGAGCGAAGAGTTGAACAAACAAGTGCAAGAGTTGTTGCAGAAGGGATTGATTAGAGAGACTTTGAGTCCATGTGCAATACTTGCAGTACTAGCACCAAAGAAGGATGGGGAATGCTGGATGTGTACAAATTCTAGAGCCATCAACAAGATCACCATCAAGTATAAATTTCCCTTGCCAAGGATGGATGACATCATGGATTGGCTGAGTGGAGCTGAGTACTTCACGAAGATAGATCTGAAGAGTGGTTATCACCAGATTCAAATTAGAGAAGGAGATGAATGGAAGACAACCTTCAAGACCAAAGAGGGCTTGTGCGAGTGGCTAGTCATGCCCTTTGGAATAAACAATGCACTGAGTACCTTCATGTGGCTCATGAATGAGGTACTAAAATATTTTTTGGGTAAATTTGTCATTATTTATTTGAATGACATTTTAATTTTTAGCAAGAAATTGGAGGAGAATTTGATGCATATAAGAAAGGTTTTTGAGAAGCTAAGAGAGGGGAAGTTGTTGATCAATTTGAAGAAGTGAAGTTTTGTGAAAAGATAGTTGGTATACTTGGGATTTGTTGTCTCAATAAAAGGTCTTAAGATGGACCCAGAGAAGGTAAAAGCTATCATTGAATGGCCTACACCAAGGAGTTTTACTGAGGTGAGATATTTTCATGGTTTGTCTAGCTTTTATAGGAAGTTTATCAAAGGTTTTAGTAGTATTTGTGCACCTCTAATAAAAAAATTGAGAGGGGATAGAAAAGAGTTTAAGTGGAATATAGGAGCAACAATTTTTTTTGATATGTTGAAGAAGAAAGTTACAGAGCAACCTGTTTTGGCACTTCCAGATTTCAACAAGGTATTTCAGGTAGATTGTGATGCTAGCAGTAGTGCCATTGGATCTGTTTTAAGTCAAGAAGGTAAACCTATTGCCTTTTTTAGTGAGAAGTTAAATGATGCTAAGAAGAAATATTCTTTCTATGATCAGGAGTTTTATGTTATAGCTCAGGCTTTGAAGAAATGAAGACACTATTTGTTTCTAAAATAATTTGTTTTATATACTGATCACAAGGCTTTGCAATCTCTCAATAGTCAAGGAAAGTTAAATCAAAGACACTTAAAATGGGTTGAGTTTTTGTAGAGATACTTTTGTTTTGAAGCATAGGAGTGGAAGGTCAAACAGAGTTTCAGATGCCTTGAGTAGAAGGAAATTTTTTTTGATAGAGATGAATATAGAGGTTGTTGGGTTCAATGAACTCAAGAGTTTGTATCTCGAAGATCCAAACTTTGCAGAAGATTGGAAGGCTTGTTTGGAACCTGTTACATTGGATAGGACAAGATGGTTGGATTTCCTATTCCAAGATGGGATGCTGTTTAGAGGAAGACAATTGTGCATTCCACAAAGTTCTATGAGAGAGAATATAATCAAGGAGAAGAGTAGTGGAGGATTGGTTGGACATTTCGGTCGAGATAAGACCATTTCCCTTGTTAGTGAGAATTATTATTGGTCATAGTTACAAAAATATGTGAAGAAGTTTGTATAAAGTTGAAAAGTATGTTAGATGGTGAAAGGAACAAGTTAGAATACTAGATTGTATTAGCCATTACCTATACTTGAGAGGCCATGGGAGGACATTAGTAATATGGATTTTGTCATTAGATTGTTGAGGACACAGAGAGGGCATGATCCCATTGTTGGAAAAACAAGGATAGACAACTGAGAGGGGGGATGAATTAGTTGTCTTAGATTATTCAAAATTATTAAAATTTACTCAACTTATTCTCAGATCTGATGAAAGAACATTAAGCATAACAATCACCACATTAGAAACATAAATAACACCAAGATTTTATATGTGGAAACCTTGTTAGGGGAAAAATCACGGTGGATGTCAATCCGCAATATTATACCCTGTTAAAAGTATAGAGATGAATGATGGGAATGCACATGCATTCAAGCACACTGCCTAGAGCTCACTGCTCAAAGAAGACACACTGTCAAACAAAGAAATTCAGATTAAAACCATTTGAAGGATTTGAATTGAGAAATTAGCTTATGCAAAAGCCTGATTACAGTTCTGATTAAGCACAAAAACACTTCTTCACACTTCGCTCAATCTTCTTCACACTCTTCTCTACAATTGAATTATCTAATATTTATTCACACATAGCACTCACACACTTCGTATTGCACTTGAAACACATACCAAAATGAATAAACAATCACTCTTATATATTTGCTTCATGGAATTACATCAACAACTTTTTCGGCCAAAAATAAGATAATAGATGAATACAAACTATCGGCCCAATTCATGAAAAAATATCAATGCACACCAACCAAAGTTGTTCACAACATAATGAAGACCTAAAAAAACATCCTCGAATGCGCCAAACATTTTCAAAAATTAATCAACGAGGATCCACAACATGCTACAACCACCATGTTGGCCAAGAACATGAAATCTCGAACATGCAAAGGAAAAATATCAGATCACAAGCACACCGATCAATGCGGACATGCAACAAAGATAGAGCATGATCTAGAAACATCAACAAACATTGTTGGAGCATATGCAACAACTCAAATTACCAAAATTACATTCTTTTCTTCCAGAAACACCAGCTACAGTAATAAAATAACTGTAGGAACACGGGAATTTACAACTTGCTCAAATCGTGATGTGTACCTTTGAAAATTTCGATAGATAAAATAGATAGGATCAGAAACAAACCCTTTAATCTACAACTTTTGATTACTAACATACTAAACTTTCCAACACTTTGAGCTTCACAGCTTCACTAACAATCTTCAACATATTTATTGTAATTTTATTAATATCCTTGACATATACAACCTTCAAGGCACCATTGCTAATAGTGTTGACATCAATGACAACCACATATCAAAAAAACAACCACAACATCCAACAATCTCCCCCTTTGGCATTGATGGAAACACATGACGTGGAAAACACCATCAAAGCAACTCTCAATCAACACTTACTCCCCCTTAGGTTATGATTCTTCTCTCAAGACTTGTTCTCCAGCTCTTCATACTTTTTCACATTATTCTTCTCCCCCTTTGACATCAATGGAAAAGGTACACATAAGCTATGAACCATATATTTGAATCATCAGACTACTCCCCCTGAGTAGCAACCACCATAACATCAATCCGAAATAAGATATGACTTGTAAATGCATAGACTAATGCAAAGACTTGCATCTTATTTCTAATTAGGAGGGTAAATCATCCCTAAATTCCCTCAAAGATACTCAAAATTTTCCTAGGCAACAACTTAGTAAAGATGTCTGCAATCTGTTCCTTAGTAGGCACATACTCCAGTCTGACTTCTTTATCACTCACCTTGTCTCTCAAAAAGTGATATTTGATAGATATATGTTTTGTCTTTGAATGCAACACCGGATTCTTAGAGATGTTTATTGCACTTGAATTATCATAGAATATAGAAGCAGGCTCATCATACTCGATTCTAATATCTCTCGACATCTGCTTCATCCATATTACTTGAGTACAATTTTTTGCAGCATCAATATATTTTTCCTTAGTAGTAGATAGGGAAATATAGTTCTTCTTTTTGCTTAACCAAGACACCAAATTCTTCCCCAAGAAGAAGGCACCACCACTAGTAATTTTCTTGTCATCCACATCAATTACCCAATCTGTATTAGTAAAGGCACTCAATGTAAGATCATCATCTTTAGGATACCAAAGGCCAAAATCAACTGTCCCTTTTAAGTATCTGAAAATTCTCTTTATAGTAGTCACATGGGATTCATTTGGATCATCTTGATATCTAACAACCATGCATACAAAATTCATGATGTTAGGTCTGGTCTGATTCAAATAAAGTAATCCACCGATCATTGATCTGTATCTTGTCTGATTTTACTTAGGAGAATCATCATTCTGTGTTAATTTTCATCTAGTTACCATGGGTGTACCAATAGGCTTTGAATCTTCCATGCCAAAATTTTTCAACAACTCTCTTACATATTTGGACTAAGATATAAAATTCCATTATCTAATTGAGTGATTTTCAATCCTAGAAATAACTTCATCTCTCCAATCATAGACATTTCAAATTCACTTTTCATTTCATCAGTAAACTTCATACACAAAGCATCATCACCTCCAAAAATGATGTCATCAACAAAGACTTCAATAATCAACTCTTTATCATGATCCATCTCAAAATATAGATTACTGTCAACAATACCTTTATTGAATCCAAGATTCAAAAAGTATTTATCCAGTCTAGCATACCAGGATCTAGGGGCTTGCTTAAGTCCATACAGTGCTTTGTTCAATCGACAAACCATATCTCCCTTATCAGTCAGTTGAAATCCATTTGGTTGCTCAACATATACTTCTTCTAGCTCACCATTTAGAAATGATGACTTTACATCCATTTGATAGACTTTGTAGTTCTTAAAAGAAACATAAGCAAGAAACAATCTTACAACTTCAATTCTAGCAATAGGGGCAAAGGTTTCTTCAAAATCAATACCTTCCATATGTGAGTATCCTTTACAGACCAGTCTTGGTTTATTCTTGATCACTTCACCTTGTTCATTCAACTTATTCCGAAAGACCTATTTATTTCCAATCACATTTTTATTTTGGGGTCTAGGAACAAGAATCCATGTATCATTTTTCTCTATCTGCATCAGTTCTTCCTTCATTGCTTCCATCCAATGTTCATATTTACATGCTTCATTGACATTGTTGGGCTTAGTATTGGAAATCAGACAATACTCTTCTACAATTTTTCTTCTAGTTTGCACACCTTTTTCTTATCTCCTATAATCTGATCTTCAAAATGATTTAGCTTTACATACCTCAAAACTTTATGATTCTCTCAAAATTTTGGTTCTTTGGTTCTCTCTTCTGCACTTCCACTAGCCTCTCCTTCTTGATTCATCAAAATAATTCGAACTTGATTCTATGTCTGAAAATTCTTTCCTTTATCAGTACTATGATGTTGGTCATCTGAATCATATCCACCTTATCTAGATGATCTAGCAATGTCTTCATCAACTCTGAAATTTGCACTTTCAACCATTTTCCTCAATCTTCTATTATAGCACTGGTAAGCCTTGCTTTTAGTAGAGTAACCCAGAAAGATTCCTTCATCACTCCTAGTATCAAACTTGCCTATGTCTTCATCTCTCTTGATATAGCATCTACTTCCAAATATTTTGAAATATCTAACAGTAGGCTTATGAACAAACCATAGCTCAAAAGGAGTCTTACCAGAATTACTATTGAAATTTACCCGGTTGATAGTATACACAATAGTGCTTACAACTTTTGTCCAATAGATATGAGGAACATTACCTTCCAACACCATAGTTCTACCAACATCTAGAATTGTTCTATTCTTTCTCTCTACAAATCCAGTTTGTTGAGGAGTCCAGGGAGCAGATAACTATCTCTTGATTCCATGCTCTTCATAGAAAGAATTGAACTCCCAGGAAGTGAACTCACCACCTCTATCTGACCTTAAGCATTTAATATTCAAACCTATCACATTCTCAGCCATAGCTTTGAAAATTTTGAAATTCTCTAATGCCTCTATTTTTCTCTCAAGAAAGAAACCCATATCATCCTAGAGTAATCATCAATAAGCAACATTAAGTACCTTTCTCCTTGTAGACTTATGACTCTAGAGGGACCACACAGATCAATATGCACCAACTCAATAAATCCATTAGAATGATGATGTTTTCTCCAAAAATAAACTCTAGTCTTCTTTCCCATCTGACACTCCTTGCATATGGTGTTAGTAGGCTTCACTAACTTAGGAAGATCTCTTACTGCTTGAGTGCAGCTTAGCTTGACAATGTTATCAAAATTCACATGACACAACCTCCTATTCCATAACCAGCTTTCATCAACTTGAGCAATTAAACAACTCTCACTAGAAACACTTAGGTGAAAAATATTACCTCTTGTCTTTGTACATGAAGCAATTACATTTCCAAAACTTCCTAGTATCCTGCACTTTCCATCTTTGAACTAAATATTGTATCCCTTGTTGACCATCTGTCCAACACTCAACAGATTATGCTTCAAGCCTTCTACATAAAGGAAATCATCAATATTATGTTTACCACCAAGAGAAATAGTGCCTCTGCGACAAATCACACTAGCATTATTGTCTCCAAATATTACAACACCACCATCATATTTCTCCAAGCTTACAAACTTTATTTTGTCATGAGTCATATGATGTGAGCATCTGCTATCAATCACCCACTCATCCTTTTCTTCAATTTGGGCTGCAAGACCTTTCTCAACATTCTTATTACTAGAAGATTCAGTGGCCACCGAACCATTTTCCTTGATAGCAATGAATACCCATCCATGCTCATTTCCATTTTATTTATCAGATTATTCATCAATAACACCTTCAACATAATAAAATTCTTTTGAAATCTAGGCTTGTCAAGTTTGGACCTAAGAACTCTTTTCAGACACCTTGAAGAAAAATGACCTATCTTATTGTAGGAGAAACATTTAATAGGAAAATTTACTTTGTACTTACCTTGTCCTCTGGATTCTCTTTTCACAATCAATGCTTCCAATTCTTCTACCTCTCTTTCTTCATCTTCAATCTATTTCATCTCATCTTCATACTTGAATGTCTTTCTAGAGCTTTCTCCCAGATCATATCTCTATTTGTTTCTTCTGCATAAAGTAGCTTTAAATGCAGATTTTGTCTTAGTGATAGAGTCACCAAATCCACTCAACTCAAACGTAGAAAGCTTACCAATCAACATATCTCTTGTCACATGTGTTACTGTCCTGAGCTCTTCAATAGAATGAGTTTTCATTTTGTAAGAAGTAGGAAATTATTTGAGCACTTTAGCCACAATCTCTTCTTCATCCAAGGTTCCAATGGAACATATAATACCCATCACTAGTTCATTTAATTTTTGCATGAAAGAAATAAAGTTTTCATCTTCGCCCATTTTCAAGTTTTCTGACTTGCCTTTCAGAATTTGTAGCTTAGCAACTTTCACTTGTGCATCTCCTTCATACAATGTTTCCAGCTTCTTCTAGATCTCAAGTGATGTTTTAAGATCCATCACATTTGTCATCTCTGAATTTGTCAGAGCACTCAATAATGCTTCTATAGCCCTGATATTAGTTTCAACTTCTTTGATATCATCAGGAGTAGAGGGACCATTATGAGGAATAATATATTTGTTCTTTGTAATCTTCCAGAAGGGTTCACCAATGCAATTCAAATGACACCCCATTCTAGCCTTCCACAAAGAGTAGAACTTGTTCCATCGAATTTAGGACTATCCTTCTTGTATGATGCCATCTCGGATCACCTCAAGCTATTAAAATTCTTCAGAGGAACCTACTTTGATACCAATTGTTGGAAAAACAAGGATAGACAACTGAGAGGGGGGGAGGTGAATCAGTTATCTTAGATTATTAAAACTTATTAAACTTTACTCAACTTATTCTAGGATCTGATGAAAGAAAATTAAGCATAAACAATCACCACATCAGAAACAAAAAGAACACCAAGATTTTATACGTGGAAACCCTATTAGGGGAAAAACCATGGTGGATGTCAGTCCACAATATTATACCCTGTTAAAAGTATATAGATGAATAATGGGAATGCACATGCATTCAGGCACACTGCCTAGAGCTCACATCTCAAAGAAGACACATTACTTATAGAGACATTCAGATTAAAACCATTTGAAGGATTTGAACTGAGAAATTAGCTTCTGCAAAAGCTTGATTATAGTTCCTGTTAAGCACATAAACACTTCTTCACACTTCGCTCAATCTTATTCACACTTTTCTCTGCAATCGAATGATCTAATCTTTATTCACACATAGAACTCACACACTTCGTATTACACTTGACACACATACCAAAATGAAGAAATAATTGCTCTTATATATCTGCTTCATGGAATTACATCAACAAATTTGTTGGCCAAAAATAAGATAATAGATGAATACAAAATGTCGGCCCAATTCATGAAGAAATCTCAATGCGCACCAACCAAAGTCGATCACAACATAATGAAGACCTAAAAAAACATCCTCGAATGTGCCAAAAATTCAAAAATTAATCCACGAGGATCCACACCATGCTACAACCACCATGTCAACCAAGAACATGAAAACCTAAACATGCAAAGGAAAAATCTCTTATCATGAGCACACCAATCAACACGGACGTGCAAAAAAGATAAAGCATGATCTAGAAACATCAACGAACATTGCAGGAGCATACACAACAACTCAAATGACCAAAATTACATTCTCTTCTTCTAGAAACATGAACTACAATAACATAATAACTGTAGGAACAAAATAATTCATAACTTGCTGAAATTGTGATGCGCAACTCTGAAAATTTTGGTAGATAAACTAGATAGGATCAGCAACAAACCCTTTAATCCACAAATTCTGATTACTAAAATACTAAAATTTCCAACACTCTAACCTTCACAACTTCACTAACAACCTTCAACATATTTATTGTAATTTTCTCAATATCCTCGACATATACAACCTTCAAGGCACCATTGCTAATAGTGTTGACATCAATGACAACCACATATCAACAACACAACCACAACATCCAACATCCATATTTGTGGTGGTGGATAGATTTTTAAAGATGACACATTTCATTTCATGTCATTAGACTAGTGATTTTGTTCATATTACATAGTTATTTTTCAAAGAGCTGGTGAGACTACATGGTCTACTGAAAAGCATAGTTTTAATCAAAGATACCAAATTTGTTGGTTATTTATGGAGGAAATTATGGAAGAAGTTGAAGATAGATTTGAAATTCAGTTCTATGCACCATCCACAAATTGATGGAAAAAAAGAAGTAGTGAATAGGAGTTTGGGCAACCTGTTGAGATTCTTAGTAGGATATAAAAAATGGATGGGATTTGATTTTACCACAGGAAAAGTTTTCTTATAATAATTCTGTCAACAGGAGCACTAGTAAATCACCATTCTATATTGTAAATGGAAGTAGTCCAAGGAATGCTTCTGAACTGAGAAATATGGATAAAGGAGAGGAGATTAGTGTTGAGGTTGAAGATTTTGCTGAGCACTTGAAGAATTTACATGATGAGGTGAAGAAGCATATCGATAAGATGAACTATCAGTATAAGGCTAAGGCAGATCAAAAAAGGCGGTATAAGGAGTTTCGGGTAGGAGATGAAGTCATGGTTCATTTGTGAAAGGATAGGCTTCTAGTTGGAACATACAATAAGTTAAAGATGAAGAAGTTTGGACCATGCAAGATCCCGAAGAAGCATGATTCAGGAAATGCATATGAGGTAGAGTTGTTGAGTGAGATTCATGTTTCACCTGTGTTTAACATTACTGATTTGACATAATATCATGAAGGAGTTAAGGAGAATGAATTGATAGAGGCACGATGGAGCACTCCGGCACCTACATCAAAAAAGGAAGAGATGGAAGAAATTCTATATAGCCATGTGGGTAGAAGTACAAGAAATAGGAAATATGTAGAGTACTTGGTGAAATGGAGAGGAAGGCCTATTGAAGATTCGTCATGGTAATCTGAAGCTTGGATTAACCATCTTGGTTTCCCTCTAACACCTAGGAAGTGACAGGGCCACTTTTCAAATTACCTTGGGTGTATGATGCAAGGGCATCCAGTGGTGTAAGGGCAATCTTACATCACCCAAAAATATTGTATTTTCATTTGTTTATACTTTCCAAAGTTGTCTTTTAGCCCATGGTGACTCATGCAGTCTTTGGGATAGCTAGAAGTTTGAAACAACCAGAAATAGTCACTTGCTATTTTTAGTAAGTCACCCTATTTGGGTTGTATGGACATGAAAATTGACCCCAAGGAGTGAAATCAGAAAAAAAGATTTTTGGTGCAAGAATCATCTCAAAATCTTATACCGATTGGAAGATATTAAATTTTCAAATTGGGGAATTTCTCTAATGAATTTTAAAACTGAAAATTGAGGCCCTTCGGAGCCTTAGAATAGGATACAAAATCTTCGATCTTTAAAATATGGTGAAACATGGTTGTAGATCTCTTCACAAGCTTTCCAATGATATATTACAATTGAAAATATGACGGTCGGATCAAAAGTTATGGCCCCGAGAAGCTACCCCACTAAAGATTGAATTACATTAAAATATATTCCTAGGCAAGAAATCAAACAACAAGACTTTTGGCATCAAAACAAAAGGGAAAGTACACTTTCTAGAACATTCTAGAGCGGTTATTGGGTAAAATAAAAAGGTTAAGTTGGTGTTGTAGAAGGTGGCTCCATTAGTGCAGATTGTGGCTCCGAATAATGGATTTTCTTTGAGAGTTGATTTTGTTGTAATGAACCAAACCCACGAGGCTGTAGCATTGCAATTTAAGAATCTATAATTTCATTTTCTGAAAATAAATGAAACTGAGTTTTTTTTGTTGCTCATCTTTTGTGTTGGTATCTATTGTTGTGTTTTGTGTGATTTTTGAGTAGTGTAGCGCTCATCAAGTGGTATAAGAGCAGGTTTTCCTGAGTGTGTAAATAGATCATCGAACATGAGTTAGTTTACACCAGGACTTGTGGTTGTGGGTTTCTGAGAAAAGTGATCAAAATGCCTCTGTGAAGAAACTGTGGTGGTGGTTGTACCAGAAGAGGGTTTTAGAGCCCTGTAGAGACAAGTTCAAGCACTGCAAGATGAGTTGCATTGAGGGTTTGAGCCAAGAAAAGGAGATGAAAGTGAAGATGAAGCTGAAAATGAGGAATAGTTCGAAGAAGAACAAGATGTAGTAGATCCAGAGCAAGTCATATTATTTAAGCCCGTTTCTAAGATTGGGAAAAGGTCAAATATCAATGTTTCTACATTTTCTTGAAATCTTAACTTAGAATGTTTGATTGATTGGATCAACGATATGGAGGAGTACTTTGAGTATGACGAGGTGGAAGATCCTGAGAGGGCCAAATTTTCAAAGACCAATCTAAAGGGTCATGTGAATATTTGATGAAAGGAGGTACAACTACAAAGAAATCAAAGTGGAAAAGAGAAAATAACTAGATGGGACTGGATGGTGGAAAAATTAAAAATAAAGTTCATTCTTGTGGAGTATGAGCTAGATTTGTTGAAGAATATGCAGTGGTTGAAACAAGCATAAAAATATGTGGAGTATATAGAAGAATTTTACTGTGTCCTAATTATAACAGGCCATTCTGAGGCCAATAAGGAAAGAGTTTATCATTACATAAATGGGTTGAAGCTGAGTATTCAAGAAGAGTTGGGTCTAGTAAGAATGTATCCCATTGAAGATGCATATCAGTTTGCTTTAAAGGTAGAAGAAAAGTTGAATACAAGGTTTGAAAGCAAGCAAAGAGCTGGGGGTCGTGGTGGAAAGACAGATGGATGGTCATATGGAGGTCAAAATGAAGATCAAAAGAAGGGTGAAGGATCCAGTAGCAATCAAAACTAGAAAGGAGATAACATCTACTACCCTCATGATCAAAATAATGGAGACCAAAGATGAAGAGGAATATTTGAGGAGGATCAAAAAGAGGAGGCTTTCGTGGAACTTGTTTCGAGTGCGGAGAAGGACATAGACTCTATGAGTGTCCTCAACATCAAGGAAGGAAAAAAAAATGACCTGAGGGTAATGAACCAGTTCCACATGTAGATGAAGATGCAAAGTATTCACATTTTGAAAATGCAGATAGAGGAGAGGTCCTTGTTACTAGAAGAGCCTTGTTGAATGAGGAGGGAGAACCAAATCAAAGGAAGAATTTGTTTCACACCAAGTGTAAGTGTGAAGGTAAAGTTTGCAATGTTATTATTGATGGAGGTAGTACTGATAACCTTGTTTAAGAAGAGATGGTTAGTAAGTTACAGTTAGAGAGAAGACATATGAATTCATATCTGATTGCTTGGTTGTAGAAGGACCATAAAGCTTGGCTAAATAAATAATTTCTGGTAAAGTTCAAGATTGGAAATTACCATGATGAGGTATTGTGTGATATTATTCCTATGAATGTTTTTCAAATGTTGTTAGGCAGAATATGTAAATTTGATTAGCAAGCAGTGCATGATGGACATGCTAACACCTATTCCTTGACAAAGGATGGCATTCAACATAAGTTGAAACCCTTGAGGGAGGCTGAAGAAAAGGTATGCAATAATGCAATAATTTGTTTGGTTGATGGAAAAAAATTCCTAGAAGGTATGAGGCATAAGAATTTGTTTTGCATTGATCCCTAGATTTGATAAAGAAGATACTAGTGAGGTACCTATAGAGGTTTCAGATTTGTTGAATGAGTTGCAAGATATTATTTCTGATATCATACCTAAATGTTTGCCTCTAGTAAGAAAGACTAGTCATCAGATGGATCTGATTCCTGGAGCCATTTTTCCAAATAAGGCAGCTCATCGTATGACTCTAGCAGTGAGTGAAGAGTTGAACAAATAAGTGCAAGAGTTTTTGTAGAAGGGATTGATCAAAGATATTTTGAGTCCATGTGCAATACCTATAGTACTAGCACCAAAGAAGGATGGGGAATGGTGGATGTGTACAAATTCTTGAGCCATCAATAAGATCACCATCAAGTATAGATTTCCCTTACCAAGGAGTGAAGAGTTGTTGTAAAAGGGATTGATCATAGAGAGTTTGATTCCATGTGTAGTACCTCTAGTACTAGCACCAAAGAAGGATGGGGAATGGTGGATGTGTACAAATTCTAGAGCCATCAACAAGATCACCATCAAGTATAGATTTCCCTCACCAAGGATGGATGACATCATGGATTGTTTGAGTGGAGCTGAGTACTTCACCAAGATAGATCTGAAGAGTGGTTATCACCAAATTCAGATTAGAGAAGGAGATGAATGGAAGAAAACCTTCAAGACCAAATAGGGCTTGTGCAAGTGTTAGTCATTCCCTTTGGGCTAACCAATGCACCGAGCACCTTCATGTGGCTCATGAATGAGGTACTGAAAGAGTTTTTAGGTAAATTTGTCATTATTTATTTGGATGACATTTTAATTTTTAGCAAGACATTGGAGGAGCATTTGATGCATACAATAAAGGTTTTTGAGAAGCTAAGAGAGGAGAAGTTGTTGATAAATTTGAAGAAGTGTAGTTTTGTGAAAAGAGAGTTGGTATACTTGGGATTTGTTTTCTCAACATAAGGTATTAAGATGGACCTAGAGAAGGTAAAATTTATCATTGAATGGCCTACACCACAAATTTCTATTAAGGTGAGATATTTTCATGGTTTGCCTAGTTTTTATAGGAAGTTTATCAAATATGTTTTTAGTATTTGTGCACCTCTAATGAAAACAATGAGAGGGGATAGAAAATAGTTTAATTGGACTACATGAGCAGAAAAAAGTTTTGATATGTTGAATAAGAAAGTTACAAAGCAACCTGTATTGGAACTTGTATATTTCAACAAGGTATTTCAAGAAGATTGTAATGCTAGCGGTAGCTCCATTGGATTTTTTTTGAGTCAAGAAGGTAAGACTATTGCCTATTTGAGTGAGAAGTTGAATGATGCTAAGAAGAAATATATTGTCTATGATAAGGAGTTTTATGCTATAGTTCAAGATTTGAAGAAATGGAGACACTATTTGTTGCCTAAATAATTTGTTTTATATATTGATCACGAGGATTCGCAATATATCAATAGTCAAGGGAAGTTAAATCAAAGGCACTTAAAATGGGTTGAGTTTTTGTAGTGTTATACTTTTATTTTGAAGCATAGGAGTGGAAGGTCAAAAAAAGTTGTAGATGCCTTGAGTAGAAGGAAAAAATTATTGATAGAGATGAATATAGAGGTTGTTGGGTTCAATGAACTCAAGAGTTTGTATCCTGAAGATCTAGACTTTGCAGAAGCTTAGAAGGCTTGTTTGGAATATGTTACATTGGATAGGATAAGATGGTTGGATTTCTTAATCTAGGGTGGGATGTTGTTTAGAGTAAGCTAACTGTGCATTCCATATATTTCTATGAGAGATAATCTAATCAAAGAGAAGCATAGTGGAGGATTGGTCGGACATTTTAGTTGAGATAAGACCATTTCTCTTTTTAGTGAGAATTATTACTAGCCATAGTTACAACAAGAAGTGGAGAAGTTTGTACAAAGTTGCAAAGTATGTCAGATGGTGAAAGGAACAATTCATAATATTGTATTGTATCAATCATGACCTTTACCTGAGAGGCCATGGGAGGACATTAGTATGGATTTTATCCTTGGATTTCTGAGGACACAGAGAGGGCATGATTCCATATTTGTGGTGGTGGATATATTTTCAAATATGGCACATTTCATTTTATGTCATAATACTAGTGATGTTATTCATATTGTGGAGCTATTATATAAAGAGGTGGTGAGACTACATGGTCTATCGAAGATTATAGTTTCAGACAAAGATACAATTTTTTTTGATTATTTATAGAGGACATTATGGAAGAAGTTTAAGATATATTTTAAGTTCAGTTCTGCACACCATCCATAGACTAATGGAAAAATGGATGTGGTGAATAAGAGTTTGGGTAACTTGCTGAGATGCTTAGTAGGAGATAAAACAAAGGGATGTGATTTGATTTTACCACAAGAGAAATTTTCTTATAACAATTTTTTCAACAAGAGCACTGGTAAATCAACAGTCCAGATTGTATATGGAAGTAGTTTGAGGTATGCTTCTAAACTGAGAAATTCGGATAAAGGAGAGGAGAGTAGTGCTGAGGGTGAATATTTTGTTGAGCACCTGAAGAATTTTCATGAACAGGTGAAGAAGCATATTAATAAGATGAAATATCAGTATAAGGCTAAGACAAATCATAAAAGGAGGTATAAGGAGTTTCAGGTAGGAGTTGAATTCATGGTTCATTTGCGAAAGGAGAGGTTTTCGGTTGGTGAAATGGAAAGGAAGGCCTGTTGAAGATTCGTCATGGTTATCTAAAGCTGAGGCTAATCATCTTGGTTTCCCTCTAACACCTAGGAAGTGACAGGGTCACTTTTCAAATTACCTTGGGTGTTTGATGCAGAAGTATCTAGTGGTGTAAGGGAAATCTTGCATCACACCAAAATATTGTATTTTAATTTTTTTGTAGTTTCCTTAGTTGTCTTGGGGCCCATGGAAACTCATGCAGTCTTTGGGATAGCTAGAAGTTTGAAATAGCTAGAAATAGCCACCTGCTATTTTTAGTAGGCCAGCCTATTTGGCTCGCATGGACACAAAAACTGACCCCAAGGAGTGAAATCAAAAAATAAGATTTTTGGTGAAAGAATCATCTCAAAATATTGTACCGTTTGGAAGATATTAAATTTCCATCTTGGGGAATTTCTCTAATGAAGTTTAAAACTAAAAATTGAGGCCCTTTGGAGCCCCAAAATAGGGTGCAAAAACATTGATTTTTGAGATCTGGTAAAATATGGCTATAGATCTCTCCACAAGATTTCAAACGATATATTACAATTGAAAATATGACAGTCGGATCAAAAGTTATGGCCCCGAGAAGCTGGCCCACTAAAAAGTGAATTTCATTAAAATATCTTCCTAGGCAAGAAATCAAATGATGGGACTTTTGGCACTGAAACAAAAGGGAAAGTACACTTTGTAGAACATTCTAGGGAGATTATTGGGTAAAATAAAAGGGTTAAGTGGGGGTTGTAGAAGGTGGCTCCATTAGTGCAAGTTGCAGCTCCAAATAATAGATTTACTTTGAGAGTTGATTTTGTTGTAATGAACCAAACCCATGAGGCTGTAGCATTGCAATTTATGAATCTGTAATTTTATTTTCTGAAAAATAAATGAAAGTGAGTTATTATCTATCTCATATATTTTGTGTTGGTATCTATTGTTGTGTTTTGTGTGGTTTTTGGGTGGTGTATCCATCATCAATTGGTATCAAATTAGGTTTTCCTGAGTGTGTAAACAGATCGCCGAACATGAGGCAGTTTGGACCAGGACTTGTGGTTGTGGGTTTCTAAGAAAAGTGAGAAAAATGCATCCACGAAGAAACCGTGGTGGTGGAAAAAATGTTATTGTACCAAAGGAGGGTTTTAGATCCTTGTAGAGATAAGTTCAAGCACTACAAGAGGAGCTGCATCGAGGGTTTCAACCAAGAAGAGGAGATGAAAGTGAAGATGAAGTTGTAAATGAGAAACATTTTGAAGAAGAACAAGATGTAGTAGATCCACAACAAGTCATATTATTTAAGGCCATCTCTAGGATTTGGAAAAGGAAAAAGATTAATGTTTCTACATTTTTTGGAAATATTAACCCAGAAGAGTTGATTGATTGGATCAACGGTATGGAGGAGCAATTTGAGTATGAGGAGGTGGAAGATCCTGAGAGGGTCAAATTTGCAAAGAACAAGCTAAAAGATCATGTGAATATTTGGTGGAAAGAGGTACAACTATAAAGAAATCAAAGAGGAAAAGAGAAAATATCTAGATGGGACTGAATGGTGGAAAAATTAAAAAGATAGTTTATTCCTATGGAGTATAAGATAGATTTTTTGAAGAAGATGCAGGGGTTGAAACAAGTGGAAAAATATACCAAGGAGTATACAAAAGAATTCTATCGTGTTCTGATTAGAATAGGCCATTCTGAGGTGAGCAAGGAAAAAGTTTCTTATTACATAAATGGGTTGAAGCCAAGTATTCAAGAAGAGTTGGGTCTGGTAAGAATGTCTCCCATTGAAGATACATATCAGTTTCCTTTGAAGGTAGAAGAAAAGTTGAATAAAAGGTTTGAAAGCAAGCAAAGAGGTTGGGGTCATGGTGGAAAGACCAATGGGCGGTCATATGGAGGTAAAAATGAAGACAGAAAGAAGGGTGAAGGATCCAATAGTAGCCATAACCAAAAAGGAGATAATACCTACTGCCCTCATGATCGAAATAATGGAGACCAAACAGGAAGAGGAAGATCTAGAAGAGGGCTGGGAAGAGGAGGCTTTCATGGAACCTGTTTCGAGTGCAGAGAAGAAGGACATAGAGCCTATGAGTGTCCTCAACATCAAGGAAGGAAAAATAGACAACCTGAGGGTAATGCACAAGTTGCACATATAGATAAATATTTTGAGTATTCACATTCTGAGGATGCAAAAAAAGGAGAGTCCTTGTTACTAAAAGAGCCTTGTTGAATGAGAAGAGAGAACCAACTCAGGAAAAATTTCTTTTGCACCAGATGTAAGTATGAAGGTAAAGTTTGCAATATTTTTATTAATGGAGGTAGTACTAATAACCTTTTTTCAGAAGAGATGGTTAGTAAGTTAGAGTTATATTGAACAAGGCATCCGAATCCATACCAGATTGGTTGGTTGCAAAAGGACCATAAAGCTTTGGTAAATGAACAATGTCTAGTAAAGTTCAAGATTGGAAATTACCATGATGAGGTATTATGTGATATTATGCCTATGGATTTTTTTCATATGTTGTTAGAGAGACTATGGCAATTTGATCAGCGAGCGGTGCATGATGGACATGCTCACACCTATTCCTTGAAAAAGGATGGTGTTCGTCATAAGTTGAAACCCTTGAGGGAGGAAAAAGAAAATGTATGCAGTATTGCAAGAATTTGTTTGGTTGATGGAAGAAAATTCCTAGAAGGTATGAGGCATGAGTATATTTGTTTTGTATTGATCCCTAGAGTTGATAAAGAAGATACTAGTGAGGTACCTATAGAGGTTTCAGATTTGTTGAATGAGTTTCAAGCTATTATTTTTGATAATGTACCTAAAGATTTGTGTCTATAAGAAAGATTAGTCATCATATGGACCTGATTCTTGGAGCTAGTTTTCCAAATAAAGTAGCTCATCGTATGACTCCAACAAAGAGTGAAGAGTTAAACTTGAACAAGTGCAAGAGTTTTTGTAGAGTGGATTGATCAGAGAGAGTTTGCGTCCATGTGTAGTACCTATAGTACTAGCACCAAAGAAAGATGGGGAATGGTGGATGTGCACTAATTCTAGAGCCATCAAAAATATTACCATCAATTATAGTTTTCCCTTGCCAAGGAGTGAAGAGTTGAACAAAAAGGTGCAAGAGTTTTTGTAGAAGGGATTGATCAGAGAGAGTTTGAGTCCATGTGCAGTACCTCTAGTACTAGCACCAAAGAAGGATGGGGAATGGTGGATGTGTACAGATTTTAGAGCCATCAACAAGATCGCCATCAAGTATAGATTTCCCTTGCCAAGTATGGATGACATCATGGATTTTTTGAGTGCAGCTGAGTACTTCACAACAATTGATTTGAAGATTGGTTATCACCAGATTCAGATTAGAGAAGGATATGAATGAAAGACAACTTTCAAGACAAAAGAGAGCTTGTGTGAGTGGTTAGTCATTCCCTTTGGGCTAACCAATGCATTTAGCACCTTCATGTGGCTCATGAATGAGGTACTGAAAGAGATTTTTGGTAATTTTTTCATTATTTATGTAGATGACATTGGAGGAGCATTTGATGCATAATAGAAAGGTTTTTGAGAAGCTAAGATAGGAGAAGTTGTTGAATAATTCGAAGAAGTTAAGTTTTGTGAAAAAAGAGTTGGTATACTTGGGATTTGTTGTCTCAACAAAAGGTATTAAGATGAACCTAGAGAAGGTAAAACCTATCATTGAATGGTATACACCAATGGGTTCTATTGAGGTGAGATCTTTTCATGGTTTGGCTAGTTTTTATATGAATTTTATCAAAGGTTTTAGTACTATTTGTACACCTCTAATGGAAACAATGAGAGGGGATAGAAAAGCGTTTAAGTGGACTACAAGAGTAGGAAAACAAATTGATATGTTGAAGAAGAAATTTATAGAGCAACCTATTTTGGCACTTACAAATTTCAACAAGGTATTTCAAGTAGATTGTGATGCTAGCGGTAGTGCCATAGGAGCTGTTTTGAGTCAAGAAGGTAAGCAGGTTGCCTATTTTAGTGAGAACTTGAATGATGCTAAGAAGAAATATTCTATCTATGATCAGGAGTTTTATGCTATAATTGAGGGTTTGAAGAAATGGAGACACTATTTGTCGCAGAAAGAATTTGTTTTATATACTGATCACCAAGATTTGAAGTATTTCAATAGTCAAGGAAAGTTAAATCACACTATAAATGGGTTGAGTTTTTATAGAGTTATAATTTTATTTTGAAGCATAGGTGTGGAAGGTCAAACAGAGTTGCAAATGCCTTGAGTAGAAGGAAAAAAATATTGATAGAGATGAATATAGAGGTTGTTGGGTTCAATGAACTCAAGAGTTTGTATCCTAAAGATCCAAACTTTGTAGAAGCTTGGAAGGCTTGTTTGGAACTTGTTACATTGGATAGGAAAATATGGTTGTATTTCCTAATCCAAGATGGGATGATGTTTAGAGGAATCCAATTTTGCATTCCATGGAGTACTATGAGAGAAAATCTAATCAAGGAGAAGCATAGTGGTGGATTGAATGGACATTTCGGTTGAGATAAGACCATTTCCATTATTAGTGAGAATTATTACCAGCCACAATTACAACAAGATATGAAGAAGTTTGTACAAAGTTTCAAAGTATGTCAGATGGTGAAAGGAACAAGTCAGAATATTGGATTGTATTGGACATTACCTGTACCTAAGAGTCCATGGGAGGACATTAGTATGGATTTTTTCATTGGATTGTTGAGGACACAGAGAGGGCATGATTCCATTTTTGTGGTGGTGGATAGATTTTCAAAGATAGCACATTTAATTTCATTTCATAAGACTAGTGATGTTCATATTGTGGAGTTATTTTTCAGAGAGGTGGTGAGACTACATGGTCTACCAAAGAGTATAGTTTCAGATAGAGATACCAAATTTGTTGGTTATTTTTGGAGGACTTTATGGAAGAAGTTGAAGATAAATTTTTAGTTCAACTTTTTGCACCATCCATAGACTGATGGGAAAATGAAGGTGGTGAATAGGAGTTTGGGTAACCTGCTGAGATTCTTAGTAGGAGATAAATGAAAGGGATGGGATTTGATTTTACCACAAGAAAAAATTACTTATAATAGTTCTATCAATAGGAGCATTGGTAAATCACCATTCTAGATTGTATATGGGAGTAGTTTGAGGAATGATTCTAAACTGAGAAAGATGGATAAAGGAGAGGAGAGTAGTGATGAGGCTTGTTGTGCATTTTTTGCACACACACCTGCTAAAGGCAGGGACCCCCTTTTTCAAGCTTTCTCCCTTGCTCATGTTGGTTGTCATTTTCCTAGGTCATCAGATTTGTGATGATTACGTACCCAAAACCACAAAGTCAAACTTACCCAAGCCATTGGTCAAGTTCTTCAAAGTTTCAAACTTTTGCGGAGAATTCTTTGCAGGTTTCCTCTCTACGAAAGCTCGCCCTTGCACGACCGTTACACCAACAGAAAAACCTTCACATTGTCCTGCTTCGTGGGCCCCACCCTTGCCATAGCCGCAAGTGAATTAGAACCATCGCGTTGAGAAATTAGTTAAGTATTAGTTACCCTATGGGATGCCTCATGTGGCCCGTTGTGACCTCGTCACCTTCTCTCAATGATAAAGCCTTCATGTCTTCCCGAGTTGCACATTCCACATTTATTACCCATGATCCTAACCTTGGAGTTTAAGGTGGAAAAGCCACTAAGTCAAAATGAATCGGCAGGTCCACCCTTGCAGGTGTCCTCCATGGGAGAGTCGTCACCTAGTGGCTCTTGTGTAAATGATGGGGCCCTTGTGTCATTCCACCCTATGGGTTCCGCATGTGTTGTTTCCTCAAAAAATGTTCCAAGTTCACCAACAAACTATGGGTCATACAACCTTTGTGGGTCCACCCCTGCAGATTTCTGTCGGTGAGAAGCCGTTACTCTTTGACCGTTTCTCAATGGTGAAACCTCATTGCTTCCCCGCTACGCGGACCTAGAGCCCACCAATGTTGTCAATACGAAAAGTGCACAAAGACAAACTTTAAAGTAGGTCTCTTTAGTGAGTCCGCTCATGTGAGCCACTATCATCGAAACACCATCCTTATAAAGCCGCTCCTTAGCGGAAAAAACCCAACTGAAACCCAACATGCGGACCTCGAACTACTCGACTCCACAGTCCATAAATCACAACTTGAGAGAACTTAAACAGACTTATCCAAGCAAAACGACCATGTGGGTTTTGCTTGTGAGATGTTATTTGGCCGATGATGTCCTCCAATGAAAAAAAACTAATGACGGCCCCACTGACTACCTCCGCATCCACTCAAACCATGATGAAGGCATATAAAAAAAATTCTTACTGTGAATCCTATGAACGACATTCCAACTTTGAAGGAAAACTGGCTTTGATGATTTTGAAGGTGATAGTGATAAAACAAATATGTGATGAGACTCGACATCAATTGAGGTAAATATGGCTTCAAAAGTACCTTGGAAATAGATTAATTTGTGCATCATATTTCAATTTATTCGTGATGGTATGCAAATATTTCTACTATGGAGCTTTTACTCATACCATCGCGGACTTGCCTCATCCCTGCATTTAACATTGATCTCGCGTCTTCCTTTTGTGGGCCTTCAGTGTGTGAATTCCATCCTAATTTATGTTGGCAGAGTTTCTTATGTAGGTTTATATTCCTTCATCATCATTTTCTATAGCTCTCCTGCCTACGTCTCTCACAAGCAACGTTTCCACACCTTTCTCCCTCAAATGGTGTTGATTCTTAATATTCCTGCCCTAATGAGATTTTTGCGAATTCCAAATTTCACGTGATACATGTATATGGTCATTATATTCAAAGGACATGGGCATGGAGGGTAGATGCAAGATCTTGGATCAACATCATTCAATATCATCCTAGCAGGGTAGAAACTTTAGATCTGAAATTTCATGAGATCATTGTCAACACCCAATAATTGAGTGCGAGAATGGAGAAGGGGAAATAAATATGAATTAATGCTAAAGGATCACTATGAGTCATAGCTTGTCCAATATGAATTAATTTCAATACACATTGAAGTAACACTATGAAAAGACGTGGGCATAGTCCATGAACATTATAGGAGGAAGCCATCAATATTGGCTACGAGATCTTGCATACAAGAGGCTGAGAGACTGTGGCTGCCATCTCCATCATGATTGGTGCCATATTGGAAGGAAACAACATGCTGTATCTATAATGACATGAGTTATCTTTTGGAGTGAGGCAGGACCAGATTCACATTTGTGAAGTTCTCACTTAAATTTAAAATAATGATCCTATGTTTGAAGTAGCATCGAGCCTTAAGTGATGACTGTCAAGTGAATTTGATGATAATGACTTGCGCCAAGGTGAGTTAATCAGACTGGGAATATGATCCTTGATTTAAATATTAAAGTAAAATCACAATGCTAGAAATTGGGGTAACGTACTTAGTATGATAGGATTTTGAGTATGAGATTTGGTGTTGTGGAGGCTATGGCCCTCGGTGCCTTTATTTACGACTTCCCTGAGCAACATTCCCACCAAGGCCTTCCATGACCTTTTATTTTCCATTTATCTATGTGGGTCTTTCATTTGTGGGTGCCACTACCTCCTCTATCATCCAAAGTGACACCATTCTACACTGCCTCCTTGTGTGGCATCTCCACACTCTTTTCTTGCAAGGATTGAACGTACTTCATTCCCGCGATGATCATCATGATTTATAGGCCGAGCATATTGAAAAGAACCCAATCAAATCGATACATTAAATATTTTTAGGTCTATGAGTATGCGATAATTGAATTCATGAATCTTTACAAGGTATTCATGGGACTCGCTACTAGCATTTAGCATTTGTGCAATGCTACATTCTGGCGCTTGTTTTGTTTTCTTTGAATATCAATTGAATGTGTTTTTGATGCCAGTTTGAGTCTTTGAGGTTTCTCTTTTGCATCGATAAAGTCATGAGAACCATTGAAATGCACCTATCATCCATAGCTATCTTCATCAAGGATTGTCATATTACAGGGATATCTATTGTGTAGCCATTGCTATGAATGCCGTTTTGTTATAAAATTTTTGTAGCGACTTCCTGCATCCTTTGGCCCGCACTTCAATATTGCGAAGGCCATGATAAGAATTTTCATTTAACAGCTTCTCTAAATGGCTTTCCCACAAGTACTTCTTAGCAAAAGGCATGAGCATACCTGAACTGAGCTATCACATCCCTGCAATTTCGACGTATTTACAAATGCTTTGGGGGATCGAGAGAATTTATTTAAAATAATTTTGCATCTTCAACATAAATTATTCACATACATAGGTTAAACATTTAATAATTTAAGGCAGGTCACCATAGTAATGGGGTTCAATATTTTGAGAGAAAGTGAAGACATTTAGTAAACCAGTGTAACAATGAGGATTCACATGTGAGGTATCACTTCCTTGATGAAATCCATGAGAGTAATTATAGGAAAAGGTTCAATGAGGGCCATATCTCTGGCCACGACATTGTTGCCCTCCACCTAACATCTTCCACATCTCACCATTGTGGAAGTTTTGATTGTAAGTTTCATGGCCTTTTGCACAATCAAAATGGTAGCTCCACCTAATGTCTTCAACATGGTCACACGGTCCACCGAGGATAAGGTAAATTATTGAATCAGATGGGTGGTCAATGAAGTTGGATTGTGGTAGGATATAATATCTCAGTAATCCCTATGAAAGTATCGAATGGTGCAAAGGGAGGGGGTTGAAGCAACTTCTAATGAGCTATTCTCATCGTGCACATGGGGTTTATGAAACAGTCTTTGGAGCTTGCTAAGTCCAAAATATTTGCACCTATATTACTCAAGCTTTACATTATTTGGCTACGGGCTGATGTCTCCTCACACATAGGGAATTCTATCCCTTGATCATCATTGGTGTAATGGTCTCAACATAATTAATGATCTTCATTCAGGACTCCGATGGTGACCCAAAATTTTAAAATTTTGGCGCTAAAAAAAATGATCTATAGGAACTCCAAGCATGGGCACAATGAACCTCTTAGTGCAAATCATCTAGAATAATAATTGATGCACCATTCTAACAATTCTCTTGTGATACAGACAACATCTTGATGGAGTATTAAGGATGCGTCACCCTTCAAAGGATGAGAGCCGAGTGAGTCATTTATCTTTACAAAGGGAGTATGTCGCTATGGATTGAGAGTGATTTTACATGCTGTCAGGGAGTGTATTAACATGGGGGTTTCACAAAGATCAACACCTTGTTGCACCACTGATGAACCAATTGTTCCTTTGGTTAAAATTTAGTAAGCCACAACCATGATATTGGTTGACAAGTGAAATATTTGACTACTTATGGATGATCACTTGATGGAGATCTCACTCTTCCAATCACACAATTTATATCAATAATTGGATTCTTATGGAGGGTGGATCCAATGCATTTTGATGGTGTAATGCCTTGCATAACCACCCCATATTTTGCCTTGGTCAAAATGGGTTCCCTTTTTATGTTTTTATCCTTGGTTGATTTTCAAACAAAGTTTGGAGTCTTTCTTTCCCAACACTTTGTTTTTCTTTGGTTTAGTTTGTCGAAACCAGAATCGGAACTGAATCGGGTTTTGAAACTTCCTTTAAAACTCGATTCGATCCCCATCCCAATAGTCTCTCTTTTGAACTATTTGTTTTGTCTTTGTCGAAGCCGGAGCCAGAGTGGAAGTTAAGTCATTATTTATTCAAAATTTCAAAATCAAATATCATTTCGCCTCCGCCTCCTCTTTTTGGACTTTTGTTTTAGACTAAGTTTTTATGTTATGTTTTCTTATGTGGGTAGTTTTGTTTTATTTTGTCATTTTGTTTCTTGTCGGTTTGTTTAAACATGGTCATTTTCACGTTTTAGCCGTGACCGAGTTGCGGTGCCCTAATTTTCAAATGTTTATGGTTAAATGTTGTTTTTACAGTGAGTAGGGTTTAGAAAATGGTAGTTTTTACTTAGAATCTTTTGCACACTCAGTCTGGTTAGTTTAGAAAGGGTTAAATTCATGCCCTAGTTGTTTGTAATCGAGGGTTTTTTGTTTAGGGTTTCTTGGTACATTTTTATGTTCTTGTTTAATTTAAATATGATGCCCTAAAAGTACAGTCGCCTCACGATCATATGGGCATGGTCTTATAATGTTATATTTAAGCCTCTTTTCATTTTAATATGACCTAGTCCTTAATCATGAAGTTATGCATTAAACTGTTAGAATCATTTATGATGTCATGGTCAACCTAGGTGGAAGTGGGATTAGAATTGATTTAGATTTTGGGCATATTTTATAATTAGTGTTAATTCCATTTTCCATCCCGTCTCTAGCTCCGCTTATAGTGAGAAGCTTTATTTCAAAATAATGATAACCTAGCCGGAAGCGGAGGTAGAACCGAAATGGAATATGAAAATAGAAAATCTGAAAGAAACCAAATCCGATTCCATTCCGGTTCTGGTCCTAGTTACCATTCTTGTCCTGACTCCGGTCGTGCTTCTTGTTAGTGTAATCTCAATTCTTGTTTTGGCTCCAAGCCCGACAGTGTGTTAAAAGGGGATTGTTTAGGATGTTTTCTACCTGGTGTCGCCTCCGATGTATGTATGAAAGTTATGATTTTAAGGCATATTTTGTGATGTTTATTCAAGGATCTAACTAGAGGTTTTGTTGCAGGAAAGCTAAAGAATGTCGGGAACATCAGGAGAAGCTGTCCAAAGGAACCGGCTTGCAAGAACATCAAAGGTAGCAGCTAAGCCCAAGAAGATCAAGCCAGAACAGTTACCCTATACCTTGAGGTATAACCATAGGGGTCCTGTGGTCACAACAAGCAAAGTGGAATTAGATTGGTCAGACATCACCAACACCAATCTGGGATCATACAATTTTGAGGAGCTGTATTCAAAAACATTTGTTGAAGATATAACAGGGAAAACACAAAGAATTGTTGAGTTTGGTTTGGCTCATATCACCTTATTTTCTTTATTTGTCTAGTGCCCGGAGTTGATTATGACAACAGAAGGTGCCTACAATCCAACCACTAGGTAGTGTATGGATGCACAAGACAATGTTATTATTGATCTCACTCCTCAAATGTTTCAAACTATGTTTAGTGTCTCGGATCCAAGGAACTTGGTACAGTTAAAGGAGGCTGAAGCTTTGGAGAAATATAGAAAGTATAAAGCATCCAACAAGGCTCACTTGAATAAGAAATGGTTGAGAACATAAAATAAATCTCTGACTAAGCTTCATGATCAACCGAAGAGGACAGAGTTTTACAAAGTAGTATCAGACTTGATCATGATGTTGTCTAGAGTGTTTGGGAAGAGGGATGCATTTCACTTCAAGGAGTGGATGTTTCCCTTCATTCAAACCATCTTGAATGGAAAACAACAATTTGATTGGCCGATGGTGGTGTCTGATGCTATACATGACCAGTTGACAAGGATAAGGGAAACCAAATGTTTCTTTATGACTTCTTATGTTATTTATGCAGTTGCTAGAGGAGGTATATTTCTAGGTTTAAGGAGAGTGGGAATATTGGGAGAGCCAGATGGATAAAAAAGGTGTGGGACCATTATGATCAACTATCTCTACAAGTATCTAAAACACAACTTAGAAGGGTTAATGATGCATTTCTATATGTGATCATTAACCAACTGAATGGAGATGGAGGGTATAGACTCAGCCAAGAAGCTATGGAATTTATCACGGAATGGGGATGTTGGTACATTCAATACACCAAGTTCAAATATTTTAGGCTAGCTAGATTTGAAGGTCATCCACATTTGCTGCGAAGATGTTGCAACAATAGTATAGTGTTGATGGAATTTGTATATCAAGCTCTAGGGGTTAATGCCTGGTTTGGATTGAAACACAAACCAAGATGTCATAAGTTCCCCATGCAATTGGGTGAATACAACTGTTAGAATTTGGTGAGAGCTAAGGTAGTATGTAGTGAGCTAACACATCTAAAACTAGGATTGTATACAGCTCAAAACTACTTTGACCAAAAGAAGAAGATGAATGCCTTGCTGCCTTCTATTTTTGATAAAAATTTCAATTTGTTGGAAGATTTTTGGAGTGACCTACAAGATGAGTATGCCCTTAGGAAGAAGAATTATGAGAGGTTACCCATCTCACTCATAGTTGAGTTTGGAATCAAAGATGATATCCTAGACACATTAGTAGATGATGGAGTGGTATTAGATCCATCATATGAGGCATTAAACATTGGCACTAAGAGCTTGGATCCGGTGGACTGGGATAGTGAGGAAAAATTGACATAAAGCAAATAGGGAGGACAATTTTGGATAGAAGTATTCATTGGGTTATCCCGAGAACTAAAAATCCTCAAGAACCAGCTCCTAAGAAGGGGAAGGGCTACAAGAGAATTAAAAGGAAATTACCTTCCAAGGAGCCCTTGGAATTCTTTCCTCCAGATATTGAAGAGATCGAGCTTGAAGTAGCGGCTCAAGATGAACTAGAGACATAAGAGGGAGATGCCCAAAAAGGATCTGTAGTTTCAACACCTGCATTAGGTGAGTTCTCTACTCAAGTACCATTTGCAAAGAAACAAAGTGAAGAAGTGCAGAAGGGGACCCTTCATAATATTGTTGAATCCATGAAGGTAAAAGGAGTGGAGGTAGAGGTCCATGATGTTGGAACAGATTCTGATGAGAGTCTGTCAGAGAAGGGTGCACAAGAAAATATGCCTCTAGAGGAGGATACTGAGTAGGTGTTGACAGAGGAGGATCAGTGGGTGTTATTTGAAGAGGCCAAGAAGGCTGCTAATGATCAAGCATACGCTGTAGCAATGGAGAAACATAAGGCAATTGATACCAAGATACAGGCTGATGGCTTACTTCAGCAACAACATATAGAAGCTAAGCTAAAAGCTGATGAAATAGAGAAGCAACAGAGGCAAAAAGAGCATGAGCTCAAGGTCAAGGAAGAGAATGATAAATTAGAGTTGATACAGAAAATTCATGACCTTGAGGAGGAAAAGGCAAGACATCGAAGGGAGAGAGAAGTTCTGGTGGATAAGTTAAAGCTTGCTAAAGAAGCTCATAAAGAGAAAGAAGATCAGAACGATGCTAAAGAACCGATCAAGAAGCAACAAAAAGAAAAGGAAGATGCAAAAAAACTTAAGGAATTAGAGGAAGAAAGAAATCAGGAATTGGAGAAAAGAAGATTGTAAGAAGAAAGGTTGAAGAAGGAGGAAGAAGATAAGAGAATACAAGAACAAAAGGACACGGAGGAAGCTGAAAAGATTTCCAAGGAAAATATGGAGCAAGAGCAGCAAGAGAAACAAGGGGTTGATTCTCAACCTCAAGAAAATGTGCAGCCACCCTCTACTACTGCCTCTTCTTCTTCAACCATGATGATTGGTACTCTAGGTGCTCCTACTTGGTTGAAATTGGATCTTCAGAAGAGATCATCGACACCTTCACAACCTCTCAATTGGGAGGATATGATGAAGGAAATTGAGAAATAAAGGCCTAAAAAGAAGGCCAAGATCCTACATTCTGCTAGGCTAATTGACAAAGGAGAAATTGTGGCTGAATGTGCTATACCCATAATAGACAAGGAGGCAGGAGACATGCAATTGAAAAATTATTAGCTAGGCATTGTTAATTTGGGGAGACCTACCAGAGATCAACAAATGAATTTAATTGATGTGGTAGCATCCTCAACCAAGTCAAGGATGCTGAAGGATAAACAAAGGAAGGATGAGCTTAAGGCTTAGTTGGATCAGTTGCTTGTTTTCCTAAAAAGTGTTTGCACTCTGAGGACACAAAAGGTTGCTACTATTGAGAACCCAATTTTGCTGAGTAAGAAGGAAGTAGATGATTTGGTATAGGTGAGGGGCAAGGAAAAAATGTTGGATTGGTGGGTTAATAAATTGAATCAAGAAATAAGCGAAGTACTAGAAGACAGTTTTGGGGTTTACAAAATGACTGAGGAACTGATAGAAGAAATGAATCAATATGTTAAAACACTAGAAGAACAGGAGGAGGAGTACAAAGGATATAACCAAAAATTGAAAGAAGTTAATAAATTGCCTAAAACTACTCTTCTGGAATAGTCGATACTTGAAGAAGATAATAAAGATTTCTTGGAAAAGACTTCTTGCATACTCTGATTTAGATCAAACTTTCTATATAAACATAAAAATGGGGTTCAAGATTCTGTTAAGGATTTGAATGAAAAATTTGAGGAGTTGGAGGCCATTATTGCTGTTATAGTAAATGTTGATTTACCAGTAAAGGAAGGCCTACCTTTAAGCCAAATAAAGGAGAAGTGGAATGAAAGGTTTAAAGAGGTTATGTAAAGAGGAAATGATGGTGAAGATTTGCTGATAGATCGATTGATGGACATCAAAGAAGAGATAAGGGCAGCTAAGAGAGAGTTGACGAAGCTGAAAGATATGAGAGGGTTTGCTGCAGTGGAGTTGGAAATAATTAAGTTTGAAGAGAACTGGGTGGATGGGCTGGAATTGGACATACTACAACAAGTCTTCTCCAGTTTTAATGAGTACATTGTAGAACAAACTTCTCATGCATAAATATCATGAATGCATGGTTTTTTCTCGTCTTTGCATGTTGCGTGCAAGACTGGCAGTTTTTGAAGCGCATGGCTTTCTTCTATTCTTTTCTCTTTTTCTTCCAGTTTAGCTGAGTTTCCAAGATAACTGTAATCCCTAAAAGGGTGGGTCGACTTAAAATAGAAGAGGACTTCAGATTTTGTATTTCTATAAATACCCTTGGGGTATCATATTGTAAGGGTTGGCTGATAGAGAATAGAATTGGCCACCTGATATTAGGAGATAGAATTTTTCATAGTTGTTATAGAGATACATTGTTACTTCATTTTTATAGTTAAATAAAATTACAAGTTTTTATGCAATATGTTATTAGAATTAAGTTTTACTTGATAAGGTTGATGATTTGTAGTCTATCTGTATGCCAGTGATTGTGCTGAAGCATGATTGTTTCTTATGTGATGAAAGGCATTATAAGAAGCCGAATTTAAGGATTATCTTGTTAGATTATCGATGAATTGAATTTATTGAGGTCTGTTGATCTATGATCTTGGTAATGAATGAATGTGTGTTCTTTTGGAATCTTTGAAATAGTTGTGATATGTGAATTGTGATGTTAAAATAAGCACCTTAGATGCTTGCAATAGTATGGATTATTCTATAAATTGTGTCATGCTTTTATTTTCTTGATCTGTTGGAAAAAATTCATTATTGAAGATATATGTCTAGATGTTAGATAAGTTTGATTCATGTTTATTGATTTACCCTCTGATCTATCTTTTTCTTTTATTTAAAACCCCCTTTCTTTAATAAAATAGCTTGATGAATAAGTCATTGCTTGTATTCTTTGTTACTAGCACATGCCCCTTGAACATTACAGTTGTATGGACTGATTGAGTGACACCAGAGAGTTGAGAACCAACTACTAGGACCTTGGGAGTTAGGCTACTATATGCTGTCTTTCTTTTTGAGGAGAAATAGAGTAGAAATATTCTGTTTAAATGTTCTTTGTGTCATTTTCACCATCAACAAATCTGGTGCTAGAAGGAGGGCCTGAAAGAACAAGCTAGCTCGCATTGTGTCTTTCTCACCAGAGAAATATGGGAGGATTCTCAGATCCTCTAATAATCCTTAACCATTAGAAGAATTTCAAACCCCGATCGTACCTAGACCCCATGCTCGTAAGATATTGATACCTACTTTGCCACCACCACCTACTCCACCTGGATTTCCTCCAAATCCACCCACACCACCACCAGTTCAACCTGCATCACCACCTCCAATTAGGCCTGAGTCTCCACTAATTTGGCCTTCATCACCACCACCTACTCAACCAATCCTACCCATGGCTTACTTTGTGAATAATCCATGTCCCTTAGGGACTATTCCAAGAGGAATCCATGACTTACCAAAGAACCCATAATTTTTTTGTCCTAAGTACATACATGGTGAATCAAGAAGTGCTGAGGAGCATATACAAACATTCAAATATGATTGCACATGACCTCAAGTTTCTCATTAGGATGTGATATATAGATTGTTTCCTTATTGTTTAGGAGATATGACATATAATTGGTATTTAAAGTTTCCCTGAGGATCTATCCTAGGTTGGACAGATTTAGAAAATGCATTTATTAATCAATTTCGAGTTTATGTGGACCTTGCCATCTTGTATCACCAGTTTGCCACAATAAGAAAGGAGCATCATGAGCCACTAACTTTGTTCAATACTAGATTCCAAATAATGTTTCATAGGTTGCAAGACCCTTACTTGGTATCTGAGAATATTGCCATACAAGCGTATTTAAGAGCTGTTGACCCATTGATTGGCCCATTCTTGCAGAGGACTTATCAACCTAATGAGATTAAATCTTTTTCTAAATTTTATCATCTGGCCATCAAGTTGCAACAGCATATAAGTCTACAATCAGGAGGTTTAGAGGTAGCTCTTCCTCCCATGAATTATCATATGCCTAACCCACCATTGTACAACACTATCCCAAGGATGTCTTACTCCTAATATGGACCTATGTTTGAGTTACAAGGTCCACCTACCATGCCATTTTTTGGTAATGGCATGCAAGATTCTTCCCAACAACCTCAAAATCAACAACAACAAGCAGGAGGATCAACCCATGTTCATTCCCCAACCATAGTGCAGAATGTGCAAAATGAACAAACTATTCAACTGACTAGTGAGCTAGAAACTCAGAAGAATATTTTATCTCAAATGTCTAATGACATGGCATAGCTTAGGAAAAACCCTCCCCACAATCAAAATAAGAATTATCAGAACCAAGGAGGTTACAACAATCAGGGAAATTACTCCAATCAAAATGGGAATAAGAACACCAATCGAAACTTTCGGAATCAAAATTCTTCTAACCAAAATTACCAAAATCAAAACAGAGGATATAATCAGAGGTTCAATAACAACAACAAAAACAACAATAGGCAGTGGAATACTGGACCTAACAATGGGGGAGTTCCCCATAACTATCAGTCAGGTGAGGAGAGACCACATACTGCTAATGTAGCTAACCTCAATTTCATGACCAATTGGTGCAGGCTATACGATACTATAACACATTCTGAGGTTAATTGCCCTGAAATGGAGAAGATTTTAAAGATTACACAAGATGATGCTCATCCTCCACCAGGAAATTCCAATCAGGATAATGGGCCAGTTAGTACTACTATGAATTATGAGATTATTGAAGAGAAATACCAATTTCCTATGCAAGGAGATAATGAGCTAGAGGAAGATGTGTATGATGCCCAAGCTTTTTAGTCCAGAGGAGGTCACTTTCTCAGAAATCAGAATAAGTGCTCATTTAATAAATCTGCACCCCCAAACAACATGGTCCCACCAAATCAAAATGCAGATAATAATCCACCACCACCAAAGGGACCTTTTGACCTTCAGAATAGAGGCAATCCGCCTCCTTTTCCTAAGTATCAAGTTAGGAATGATTCAGAATTTGACTTTATTGTAGAATTGCAGAGATAAAAGATGTCCTTGTCATTATTTGACATCATCAAGTGGTGCCCAGCTAAATGTGAGGTGGTATTGAAAGCCTTGGAGGAGGCAGATCGCTTAAAGAGAAAAGGTAAAGTGACTCCAACAAAGGAGACAAATGCAACCATTTATAAAGGTAAGAATAGTACCCCACCTTTTTTTTTAAGTTTAAGGATTTTTGGAAAGAATTTGCACAATTGTTTATTGGACTCTGGAGCATCGAGAAATGTTATGCCCTTTTCAATATGTAAGAAGTTAGGATTGAGTCCTATCCTGACCAATAAGAAAGTGATTCAGTTAGATAAAACCCAAGTCAATGTTGTAGGTGAACTAAAGAACATGCATGTACAGGTTGGATCAGATCCAAGGATCCAGAACTATATAGATATCCAAGTGGTTGATATCCCAGAGACATATGGTATGCTTCTAAGTCGGGAGCTAATGAAAAGTATTGGTGGATATTTGTCCTTGGATTTCTCTCACATGTAGCTACCCTGGAAGGGGGTTGCAACATAGATAAGGATTGAAAGTGAACCAAGAATCAAGCATATGATCATAGAATATGATGCTTCAAATGAAGTAGCATATTTTGAGACTGAGATAAGAGTTTACAAACAAGAGGAAGTCCTTACTTTTTCTATAGTTAGTCTAAGGGATACATTTCCCCTAGAACAAAATGACCCAATGATCTGCATCAACCAATAGGTTCTGATAAAGAAATTGCAACAAGATAGGATGGTTTTAGGAGAAGAAACTGATTTGAGTAGTTTATTGCTTCCTAATTGGTGTAGGATTCATTATCACAATCATTCAGAATTAACATGTCAATCATGTCTAGATATCTTAATTCATGTAGTTCGGCCTCAACAAATATGTCAAGAGGAACCCCAAACCCCTATCAATAAGTTTTCTTTCAAAGTTAAGGATGCTACCATTCATACACGGGCTAGTCTTTCTCAGGAGGAAGGTTCCTTACCAATAGAGCAGACTCAGGTTTTATGTTCTAAAATCCAAGAAGAAGTTGAGGTGTCTCAATTCCTATTCAATACACCTGCCCTAAATACTTTGCCAATACCCAAGGCATTGATGAGAAATGAGTTCGATTGCAATTTAACCTAAGAGGTTGTTCAAGAAGTGATTTTTGAGCAGGCTGAAAACATAGAAAAATCTTCAAGTGAGCTTTGTCCCGAGTTAATTTCTGATAACCAACAAAAGTCTGAGCTGCCACACAACCAAAGTAAGTCATCCCCTGTTATCCCTAAAAAGAAAGAGCTCCTAGCCAAAGACCAATTATGGACTCTTAAATTTGATGGTTCCAAATCTAAAGCCGAAAGTGGAGCGAGGATTGAGCTAACTAACCCAAAAGGGAAGGATTACTTTGCTTCTTATAGATTGCAGTTCGGTTGCACAAACAATGTGGCTGAGTATGAAGCACTTTCTTGAGGTCTTATGTTTTCTCATAAGAAGAAGGTTACTGCTCTCACAATTATGGGAGATTCTGAGGTGATTGTAAAGCAGGTACGTAGCCAATATACATGTCATAACAAAAGATTGGGTGCGTACATAAAAAGAGTTTGGAATTTAATCAAAGATTTTGATGCTTTTGGGATTAGTCTGATCCCTAGAGAAGCTAATCAAAGTGCAGATGCACTTGCTATTGCTGCTAGCACATTAGAACCCATGCAAGATTCTGATCTAAAGAGATTTTCAGTTGAGTTGATTTCAATCCTAGCTGTTCCTGATAATGTTCGACACTTTCAAGTATTTGATGATGATCAACATATATTGGCCTTTTTGGAAAGTTTTGATGTTTTTCAAGGACAAATAATAGATGAATTTGAAAGAGATTAGGGAGATTGGGATTCTGAGAAAGAGAGTCCAGAAGGGATATTGGATTTGAAAAGTAATAGCATTCCAAAAGGGATGGTTGCTTTAGAGAGGATATTTGACTTAGACCCACAGGCTCGTCAAAGGGTGCCTATAGAGAGTGATGGAGGGAAGTATGAATCTGTTAATTTGACTCACTCAGGCCCAGAAAGGAATGTTCTTATAGGAAAGACTTGTCCTCAGGAAATTAAGGACAAGATAATCAAGGTCTTGGAGTAGAACATTGAAGCTATTGCTTGGAGTTATGATCTAAAAACTTCTGACACTTCAGTGATCACTCATACCATACCTCTTAAGCTAGAAGCCAAGCCTTTTCGCTAGAAGCAATGCCCGGTCAATGCTTTAATTCAGCCCTTGATCCAGAAAGATGTGCAAAATATTTTATCTGCTAGAATAATCTTTTCGGTTAGACATTCTACTTGGGTGGCTAATTTGGTTCCTATGCACAAGAAGAATGGTGAGATCAGATTGTGTGTTGATTTCAGGAATCTAAACAAGGCCTCTGAGAAAGATAATTATCCATTACCTTCTCTTGATGAAGTATTACAAAAGGTTAATGGATCCTAGATGATGTCATTCTTGGATGGTTATTCTAGATACAATCAGGTCCTGGTTAGTCATGAGGACAGGATGAGGACTGCTTTCACCACTAAATGGGGCACATTTGCTTACAGGAGGATGCCATTCGGTCTCATCAATGCTAGAGCTACTTTTCAAAGGGAAATTGATGTAGCTTTCAAAGATCTGATAGGAAAATGTATAATCATTTATGTAGATGATTTAACCATCTTCTCTAGGAATAGAAAATACCATGTTGCTGATCTGGAAAAGGTTCTAAAGAAATGTGTGTTTGGAGTATCTGAAGGGAAGCTCTTAGGTCACATTATATCAAAGGAAGGGATTTCTATAGATCCTGACCAGTGGAGGCCATCTTGAAATTGACAAGGCCGGGCAGCAAGAAGGAAATGAGGAGGTCCTTCTTTGGAAGGATCAATTTTGTTAGGAAATTTATAACAGGGTTTGCGGAGATTGTCAAACATCTTAATGAAATGATAAAGAAAGATGCAAAAATTGAGTGGAGTGAAGAGGCTAAGTCTGCTTTCTCACAGATTAAACAATCTATATCTGAGGCACCTATTTTGATAAGCCCAGACTATCTTACACCTTTTTATATCTATTCTTTTGCATCTGACCATTCATGTGCAGCCGTTTTAACGCAGCGAAGAGAAGAGAGCGAGGAGAGACCTATTGCCTTTATGAGCTCTCCATTTAAGAATGTAGAAGTAAGGTATTCACCACTAGAGAAACAAGCCTTTGCATTGGTACGAGTAGTAAAGAAGTTTAGGCATTACGTAATTCGAAGTCAAGTGATGGCCATAGTTCTAGATCTAGCTATGAAGTCTCTTATGATGCAAAGTGAATTAAGAGAACGAAGAGGGAAGTGGATGGAAATATTACAGGAGTTTGACTTAGAAATTCACCCAATGAAACTCATTCGAGGGGAAGGTTTTTCAAAAGCAATGGATGATGTGGACATAAATATCACCTATTAGCAGTACATTGTCCAATCATTTACTAAGGATCCTTGGTATACATATTTAAATTTATATCTCCTCAATAACAAATGTCTAGAAGGAATGAATGCTACTCAGAGGAGAGAATTGAGGATGAAGAGTGTTATTACATGCTTAAAGGGGGATCTATCTACAAAAAGAATTTTCAAGGAATTTACCTACGCTGTTTGGATCAGCAAGAGGCTAAGCATTCTATTTCTGAGTTTCATGGAAGGCATGGAATAGGGCATGGGTCTTCTAATGCTTTGGCTCATCAGATTCTAAGATCGGGCTATTATTGGCCTTATGTATTTTAGGATGCACATCAACATGTCAGGACTTGTCATGTATGCCAATCTTCAACACCCAGGAAAACAAATCCTGCAATGCCTTTACAACCAGTATATGAGGTAGGGCCATTTGCTCAATGGGCACTTGATTTTGTAGGTGTAATTAATCCTAATTCTTCTATAGGTCATAAATTCATCTTGACTACAACTGAATACTGCACATGTTGGACTGAGGCCCAGCCTTGCAAGAATAGCACCACAGAGGTGGTCATCAAGTTTCTGACTGAGAACATCACAACCAAGTTTGGAGTTCCATTTGCTCTGGTATGTGATAATGGCCCTGCTTTTTCTTCTGCTGAATTCATTTCATGGGCATATGAACATAAAATTGTTTTGAAGTATTCTTCCAATTACTACCCTCAGGGAAATGGAGTGGCTGAGTCCACAAATAAAAACTTGTTGGAAGTAATAAGAAAGTTGTTAAAGAATAATCCTAGGGACTGGCACACCTAGTTAAGATTTGCCTTATGGGCAGATCAAACTAGAATCAAAGCAGCTCTAGGAAACTCACCTTTTAAGTTAGTCTATGGCCAAGACCTTGTCTTCCCGATCCATTTACATATACCTATTCTTAAGTTCATGCAGGAATTTTATACCAAGGATGATAGGATTGAGGTTAGATTATTTAATTTGCTTAACATGGAAGATCAAAGAGATGCTGCTTTGCAATAATTCTCTAAGCATCAGACTGTTGTCAAATGTTGGTTTGACAAAAGAGCCAAGATAAAAGCTTTTAGGATATCAGATCTTGTGTTATAATGGGATAAGGCCAGAGAGAAGAAAGGAGATCATCAAAAGTTTGATAGAATTTGGTTAGGTCCTTATCAAGTGGCTGAAATACTAGGAGAGAATGCTTTTCATTTGAGTACCTTAACAAGAGAGCCTATTCCATTACCAGTTAATGGTTAGTTTCTCAAGCACTATTTTGGTGCATAGAAGGTCTAATTTTTTAAAGAAAATGTATTATACTGTATCATATGTAATTAAGTTTCTGTTTTAGTTTTAGTTGTTAGTTTTTGTGTTTTGTTTGTTCTTTTTGTTCTTTTTGTTTGTTTGTTTGTTTGTCTTGTTTTGTCTTGTTTCATCGGGGATCCTCATTTTGTTCATCTCAAGTCAAGGGGTTGTTATTTAGAGTATGCTATTGGTACTAGGAGAGAAATTGGTTTAGGTATTTTCATCATCATCATTGAAAAGTATTTTGTTTTGAAACTTATGTTTTATGACCATTCTAGTTTGGGTTTGAAAAGTTATTAAGGATAGAAGATACATTGTGAATATCTCATGAATTGTGATAAAAAATCTGTCACCAAATTTGGAAAACATCTGCATGAGTAAATACCTATTTTTTTTGGAGTGGCTCTATCCTTTGATTCAAGTGAAAAATCCGATTCCAAGACTATCATGAAATCCATTGTAGTTCTCAACCCATGTTTCAGATACATTGTGTCTGAGTATTAAGGAAGGTGCATAAAAGATTTCCACAAGCAAGGCTTTAAAAAAATAAATGAGAAGAGAAAATAAAAAGAAAGAAAGAAGAGGCAAACTCAATATCAAGTGGGTAATCAAGTATCTCTATCGGGGCTATGGACGCCTGACTGACAATAGAGAAATGCTTTGGGAGAACTAGAGGTATCTCCGTTGGGGCTATGGATGCCTGTCTGGTAGTGGAGCAATTCCCAGGATTTTATTACATGATAGTTAAAGGACTCAACCTATGTAGCTTGAATCTTAGGTATAGTTGTTCAGGAATAGAGAAAGTATCTACAAAGAATGATGCACAATATATGCACACTCTCAGATTCAAAAATAACTCATGAGCACATACATATGAGATTCCAACTCAACCTTATTCTAGATATATCTGATCTTGTTCAAGTTAGCATGCTTTATAAACCAAGTATTTTTAGGGTGACTAAAATTTTCTTTGGATATCTTGAAAATGGGTAAACCATTTTCCCAGTCGAGTCACCATTTGTTATGCCTTGCATAACCACCCCATATTTTGCCTTGGTCAAAATGGGTCCCCTTTTTATGTTTTTATCCTTGGTTGATTTTCAAACAAAGTTTGGAGTCTTTCTTTTCCAACACTTTGTTTTTCTTTGGTTTAGTCTGTCAGAACCGGAACCAGAACTGAATCGGGTTTTGAAACTTCCTTGAAAACTCGATTCGATCCCCATCTTGATAGTCTCTCTTTTGAACTATTTGTTTTGTGTTTGTCGAAGTTAGAGCCGGAGTGGAAGTTAAGTTGGTATTTATTCAAAATTTCAAAATCAAATCTCATTCCGCCTCTGCCTTCGCTTTTTGGACTTTTCTTTTAGACTAAGTTTTTATGTTATGTTTTCTTGTGTCGATATTTTTATTTTATTTTGTTGTTTTGTTTCACTTTTATCTTTATTGGCAGAATTGGACCCAGAATGGGAACCAAGTTGAGAAATTACTCAAATTTTCAGATCTGTTTTCAATTCCGATTCCGCTCCCGTCGGGTTTTTATCGTTGAATTTTTACTGAAGTCATACAACAGTGATGTGCTAGTTCCTCTGCAGTTCCGACTCTACTCTACTACATTGATGGCATTAATGACAACTGCCATGTGTGCATCAAACTCTGAGTTTTACCTTAATTAGGGATTAATGAGTAGTAATCATTATGATTGTTAATAAATCAAAGAGCGAAGTAGAGCAGCAGTGGAGCTTTTCTGGAGTGAATCGATTGAAAGAAAGATAGTTGTGCGCGGATTTCTTCAGGGAGTTTAACTATTTATTCACGTTTGAGGTAGGGTTTCCTATTCTTTCCTTTCTTTTGTAGTTTCACGTTTTCTATTTTTGTTCTTCTTGGATTGTTTAGTTTTGTGTAAATTCCTTTGTAGGTTTGTATGTTTTCGTTATTTTTGCTTTTTTTTATGTTTTTCTTGATTTTGTATTGCTTTTATAGTTTTGTTTCTTGTCAGTTTGTTTAAACATGGTCGTTTTCACATTTTAGCCGTGACCGAGTCGTGGTGCCCTAATTTTCAAATGTTTATGGTTAAATGTTGTTTTTACAGTGAGTAGGGTTTAGAAAATGGTAGTTTTTACTTAGAATCTTTTGCACACTTAGTCTGGTTAGTTTAGAAAGGGTTAAATTCATGCCCTAGTTGTTTGTAATTGAGGGTTTTTTGTTTAGGGTTTCTTGGTGCATTTATGTGTTCTCGTTTAATTTAAATATGATGCCCTAAAAGTACAGTCACCTCACGGTCATATGGGCATGGTCTTATCATGTTATATTTAAGCCTCTTTTCATTTTAATATGACCTAGTCCTTAATCATGAAGTTATGCATTAAACTGTTAAAATCATTTATGACGTCATGGTCAACCTAGGCGGAAGCGAGATCGGAATTGATTTAGATTTTGGGCGTATTTTATAATTAGTGTCAATTCCATTTTCCATCTTGTCTCCAGCTCCGCTTATAGTGAGAAACTTTATTTCAAAATAACGATAACCTAGCCGGAAGCGGAGGCGGAACTGAAACGGAATATGAAAATAGAAAATCTGAAAGAAACCAAATCCGTTTCCATTCTGGTTCTGGTCCTGATTACCATTCCTATCCCGACTCCCGTCCCAGTTTTTGTTAGTGTAATCTCAATGCTTGTTTTGGCTCCGAGCCCGATAGTGTGTTAAAAGGGGATTTTTTAGGATGTTTTTTGCCTGGTTTCACCTCCAATGTATGTATGAAAGGTATGATTTTAAGGCATATTTTGTGATTTTTATTCAAGGATCTAACTAGAGGTTTTGTTGCAAGAAAGCTAAAGAATGTTGGGAACATCAGGAGAAGCTGTCCAAAGGAACCGGCTTACAAGAACATCAAAGGCAGCAGCTAAGCCCAAGAAGATCAAGCCAGAACAGTTACCCTATACCTTGAGGTATAACCATAGGGGTCTTGTGGTCACAACAAGCAAAGTGGAATTGGATTGGTTAGACATCACCAACACCAATCTGGGCTCATACAATTTTGAGGAGCTGTATTCAGAAACGTTTGTTGAAGATATAACAGGGAGAACACAAAGAATTGTTGAGTCTGTTTTGGCTCATATCACCTTATTTCCTTTATCTTTCCAGTGCCCAGAGTCGATTATGATAGCAGTAGGGGCCTACAATCCAGCCACTAGGCAGTGTATGGATGCATAGGACAATGTTATTATTGATCTCACTCCTCAAATGTTTCAAACTATGTTTAGTGTCCCGAATCCATGGAACCTAGTATAGTTAAAGGAGGTTGAAGCTTTGGAGAAATATAGCAAGTATAAAGCATCCAACAACGCTCACTTGAATAAGAAATGGTTGAGAACGGAAAATAAATCTCTGACTAAGCTTCATGATCAACCAAAGAGGACAGAGTTTTACAAAGTAGTATCAGACTTGATCATGATGTTGTCTAGGGTGTTTGGGAAGAGGGATGCATTTCACTTCAAGGAGTGGATGTTTCTCTTCATTCAAACCATCTTGAATGGAAAACAATAGTTTGTGGCTGATGGTGGTATCTGATGGTATACATGACCAGTTGACAAGGATAAGGGAAACCAAATGATTCTTTATGACTTCTTATGTTGTTTATGCAACTGCTAGAGGAGGTATATTTCCAAGTTTAAGGAGAGTGGGAATATTGGGAGAGTCAGATGGATAAAAAAGGTGTGGGACCATTATTATCAGTTATCTCTGCAAGTATCTAAAACACAAATTAGAAGGGTTAATGATGCATTTCTATATGTGATCATTAACCAACTGAATGGAGATGTAGGATATAGACTGAGCTAAGAAGCTATGGAATTTATCATGGAATGGGGATGTTGGTACATTCAATACCCCAAGTTCACATATTTCAGGCTAGCTAGATTTGAAGGTCATCCACATTTGCTACCAAGATGTTGCAGCAATAAGATAGTGTTGATGGAATTTGTATATCAAGCTCTAGGGGTTAATGCCCGGTTTGGATTGAAACACAAAATAGGATGTCATAAGTTCCCCATGCAATTGGGTGAATACAACTATCAGCATTTGGTGGGAGCTAAGGTAGTATACAGTGAGCTAATACATCTAAAACTAGGATTGTATACAACTCAAAAGTACTTTGACTCAATGAAGAAGATCAATGCCTTGTTGCCTTCTATTTTTGATAACATTTCAATTTGTTGGAATATTTTTGGAGTGACCTGCAAGATGAGTATGACCTTAGGAAGAAGAATTATGAGAGGTTACCCGTCTCACTCATAGTTGAGTTTGGAATCAAAGATGATATCCTAGACACATTAGTAGATGATGGAGTGGTATTAGATCCATCATATGAGGCATTAAAAATTGGCACTAAGAGCTTGGATCCGATGGACTAGGATAGTGAGGAAACAATTGACATAAAGCAAATAGGGAGGACAATTTTGGATAGAAGTATTCATTGGGTTATCCTGAGAACTAAAACTCCTCAAGAACCAGCTCCTAAGAAGGGGAAGGGCTACAAGAGAATTAAAAGGAAATTACCTTCCAAGGAGCCCTTGGAATTCTTTCCTCCAGATATTGAAGATATCGAGCTTGAAGTAGCGGCTCAAGATGAACCAGAGACACAAGTGGGAGATGCCCAAATAGGATCTATAGTTTCAACACCTGCATTAGGTGAGTTCTCTACTCATGTCCTACTTGAAAAGTGAAGAAGTGCAGAAGGGGACCCTTCATAATATTGTTGAATCCATGAAGGGAAAAGGAGTGGAGGTAGAGGTCCATGATGTTGGAACAAATTCTGATGAGACTTTGTTAGAGAAGGGTGCACAAGAAAATACGCCTCTAGAGGAGGATACTGAGTAGTTGTTGATAGAGGAGGATCAGTGGGTGTTATTTGAAGAGGCCAAGAAGGCTGCTGATGATCAAGCATACACTATAGCAATGGAGAAACAAAAGGCAATTGATACCAAGATACATGTTGATGCCTTACTTCAGCAACAACATATAGAAGCTAAGCTAAAAGCTGATGAAATAGAGAAGCAACAGAGGCAAAAAGAGCATGAGCTCAAGGTCAAGGAAGAGAATGATAAATTAGAGTTGATACAAAAAATTCATGACCTTGAGGAGGAAAAGGCAAGACATCGAAGGGAGAGAGAAGTTCTCGTGGCTAGGTCAAAGCTTGCTGAAGAAGCTCATAAAGAGAAAGAAGATGCAAAACGATTGCAAAAGGAGAAAGATGCCGAAGAACTAATCAAGAAGCAACAAAAAGAAAAGGAAGATGCAGAAAAGCTTAAGGCATTAGAGGAAAAAAGAAATCAAGAATTGGAGAAAAGAAGATTGGAAGAAGAAAGGTTGAAGAAGGAGGAAGAAGATAAGAGAATACAAGAGCAAAAGGACAGGGAGGAAGCTGAAAAGCTTGCCAAGGCAAATATGGAGCAAGAGCTGCAAGAGAAACAAGGGGTTGATTGTCAACCTCAAGAAAATGTGCAGCCACCCTCTACTACTGCCTCTTCTTCTTCAACCATGATGACTGTTACTCAGGTGTTCCTACTTGGTTGAAATTGGATCTTCAGAAGAGATCATCGACACCTTCACAACCTCTCAATTGGGAGGATATGATGAAGGAAATTGAGAAAGAAAAGCCTAAAAAGAAGGCCAAGATCCTACATTCTACTAGGCTAACTAACAAAGGAGAAATTGTGGCTAAATGTGCTATACCCATGATAGATAAGGAGGCAAGAGACATGCAATTGACAGATTATCAACTAGGCACTGTTATTTTGGGGAGACCTACCAGAGATCAACAAAATGAATTTAATTGATGTGGTAGCATCCTCAACCAAGTCAAGGATGCTAAAGGATAAACAAAGGAAGGATGAGCTTAAGGCTCAGTTAGATCAGTTGCATGTTTTCCTAAAAAGTGTTTTTGCTCCGAGGACACAACAGGTTGCTACTATTGAGACAACAATTTTGCCGAGTAAGAAGGAAGTAGATGATTTGGTATAGGTGAGGGGCAAGGTGGAAATGTTGGATCCGTGGGTTAATAAATTGAATCAAGAAATAAGCGAAGTAATAGAAGATAGTTTTGGGGTTTACAAAATGATTGAGGAACTGATAGAAGAAATGAATCAATATGTTAAAACACTGGAATAACAGGAGGAGGATTACAAAGGATATAGCCTGAAATTGAAAGAAGTTAATAAATTGCCTAAAACTACTCTTCTGGAACAGTCGATACTTGAAGAAGATAATAAAGATTTCTTGGAAAAGACTTCTTGCATAATCCGGTTTAGATCAGAATTTTTGTATAAACATAGAAATGAGGTTGAAGATTCTATTAAGGATCTGAATTAACAATTTGAGGAGTTGGAGGCCATTATTGCTATTATAGTAAATGTTGATGTACTATTAAAGGAAGGCCTACCTTTAAGCCAAATAAAGGAGAAGTGGAATGAAAGGTTTAAAGAGGTTATGCAAAGAGGAGATGATGGTGAAGATCTGCTGATAGATCGTTTGATGGACATCAAAGAAGAGATAAGGGCAGCTAAGAGAGAGTTGAAGAAGTTGAAAGATATGAGAGGGTTTGTTGCAGCGGAGTTGGAAATAATTAAGTTCGAAGATAGCTGGGTGGATGGGCCAAAATTGGACATACTACAACAAGTCTTCTCTAGTTTTGATGAGTACATTGCAGAAAAAACTTTGCCTGCATAAATATCATGCATGTATGGTTTTTTTCTCGTCTTTGCATGTTGCATGTAGGATTGGTAGTTTTTGAAGCACATGACTTTCTTCTCTTCTATTCTCTTTTTCTTCCAGTTTAACTGAGTTTCCAAGATAACTGAAATCCCTAAAAGGGCGGGTCGACTTAAAATAGAAGAGGACTTTAGATTTTGTATTTCTATAAATACCCTTGGGGTATCATATTGTAAGGGTCGGCTGATAGAGAATAGAATTGGCCACCTGATATTAGGAGATATAATTTTTCATAGTTGTTATAGAGATACATTGTTACTTCATTTTTATAGTTAAATAAAATTACAGGTTTTTACGCAATATGGTATTAGAATTAAGTTTTACTTGATAAGGTTGATGAGTTGTAATCTATCTGTATGCCAGTGATTGTGCTGAAGCATGATTGTTTCTTATGTGATGAAAGTCATTAGAAGAAACCAGATTTAAGGATTATCTTGTTAGATTATCTGTGAATTGAATTTATTGAAGTCTGTTTATCTATGATCTTGGCAATCAATGAATGTGTGTTCTTTTTGGAATCTTTGAAATAGTTGTGATATGGGAATTGTGATGTTAAAATAAGCAACTTAGATGCATGCAATAGTATGGATTATTCTTTAAATTGTGTCATGCTTTGGTTTTCTTGATCTATTGGAAAACATTCATTGTTGAGGATATATGTCTGGATGTTAGATAAGTTTGATTCATGTTTACTGATTTACCCTCTGATCTATCTTTTTCTTTTATTTAAAACCCCCTTTCTTTATTAAAATAGCTTGATGAATAAGTCATTGCTTTTATTCTTTGTTACCAACACAGGTCCCTTGAACATTACAGTTGCATGGACCGATTGAGTGACACTAGACAATTGAGAACCAACTACCAGGACCTTAGGAGTTAGGCTACTATATGTTGTCTTTCTTTTTGAGGAGAAATAGAGTAGAAATATTCTATTTAAACGTTGTTTGTGTCATTTTCACCATCAATAGATGGGTGCAAAAGTATAGGTGGTAGGGGTCATTTTTTATGATGTTCATTATGATATTCTCTTATCGGCCTCCCATGTGATGTTTTCCAATTTTGTGGGTTTATCATTAATGAAAGTTGTGACTTATGATGTTGTTATTAACATTGCTCCAACCCCATCATCCTACACTTTCATCCCCGTAGAAAGAATTGGCTCATTCGACATCTACACTCTCATTTCTTGACAACATCATTGAGTGGATTTCCCGCACTATCATCTCCACATACACGTTTGCAGAAGTTCTGTTTAAGGACACAGTCATGCAGACAATTGTTCTTGCATGGTCATCTCACTAATGTTTATACACCCAACTCCTGTGATTCACTTATTTTCTTGCCCCATTAATTTTAAATCATTTGAATGCATGAATATGACTATTCCTAGAAAGAGTCGGTCTAGGTCATTCTCCCTTTCCCATGGCCCTATATTGGGTGACTCTCGTAGCTCTCCGATGATTTCTTTTGAAGCAATGATGTTAGTGAATAATTCAGCACTGTGATTTTCTATGGTGGAGGGGGGTTGATGTTGGTAATGCATGGTGGAGATCTAGGAATGGTCAAAATAGAAGGTGGCTAGGACTTACCAGGGGGAGGATTCAATCAATGTATACTCATGAGTTTCTGCGGCCATCATGTCTTTCTTGTGACTACTTCATGCCCCGGGATTCATAGGTTGTTGGCGTAGGAGGTAGACCATGGGGATGGTTGGTTTAAGTTTTTTTGGATTACAGTAATACAAAAGCCATGATTCTTAACACCACTAAACGACATCCAGAGGTGGCATTCTTGCGTACTTCTCCCGCAAAGGGGGTATAGCTTCTAAAGAGTTAAATATTCAATGAAGTGTGCATTTAAAATCGTTCATATGGAGGAAAATGAAAGAGGAGGTTGAGGATAGGCCAAGAACAATACAATTCCTTGTGTGGGTTATTCATTCATGGGGGTCATGGTCATCCTAGCCGTATGAAAAACACACGTCATCCCAAGTCTCGCACTTCGTCTATTACTACTCCTTCTTAATTTTGAACCTTGTATGACATGATGAAAACATTTGAATAAACATGTGGCTATTTTGAAAGGAATCTTGAGGTTTGATAGCCATATGAATCATAAACGTCATTTCTAAAGTAATCATGACGAGAAAGATTGCACTATATGGTGAAGTGAGAGGTTATCATAACTTCGATCATGTTGCCTTCCCTTTGGTCACTTTTGTATATGGGCATGGAATTTTTTGATTAAAAGGGGAATATTTTTTATAAGTTTGATGAGGGGGGAAATGATAAAAACTTAATAGGAAATTTCATAAACCTATATTAAAGGGTCTTTATTTATAATCACATGTTGGTGTTTGCTCATAATTAGAATCTTCATTAATACTCCGTGGATATTGTACTTTAATGGATTTTTTCTATGTATAGGGTAATTCTCATAAAATGGACTAAGATATGGGGATGCACTCACACACGGAGCCATACCTAAGAGAGGAAAAATTTCAAATCATCAAGGGTCCATATGTGAAATTGCGCTAGGCATGCCAAGAAGATGCCCTCACATAAGCTATGAAAGCATGCTGATCAAGATCTAGAGATACCAAAGTGAAGGATTTACTCACATTCCAAGAGGATGTTGCACGAATATTTAATTGCAAAGGTCAACTTATGAACCTCTACCAGATAGGGGAGGACAACTAGGAAAGTGATTTCAAGCAAGGAAACATAAAGGGTTGTTTTATTTCCCACCAAACAATGACAACTATCAAGGAGTTTTTCACTAGAGTTAAGAGGGGGGAGATTCCTACTTCCTACTAATGCAAATATGCATGGATTCACAATATCAAATGAAAAGATGCTACAAATGTGTCAACAAAAGGAAGATTTCAATAGTTTCTAGCTACAATGGAAGAGGTAGCTAAAATACAAAATAGCTACAAGACGAAATAGACTACAAGACAAAATAGAGAGAAAAATAGTCTATTTTAAATTGTAAATATTGTACTCATCTTGAACTTGATGTGAACCCTAAATTGAAAATGAATTTGGACCACACATTGCAAATCAATCTTCCCCATTCATTTTTCTTTTGGAAAACTATAAATAAGGGCTTGATCCTCATTTGAAAGTGTGGTGAATTTTTGTAAGAGGCATTTTGAAGAAATAGATGGAAGCATTGGAGTTAAGTGTTTCTCTTTGAGATTTCTCATTGTGCATGCATAATTTAGCCTCCATGTTCATTTATCTTGTTATTTTATTGAATGGATTTAATGGTGGCTACTTGTTACAGTATTTGATGCACTTCTCGCCCATACTTATAATAGTTTATTGATGACAAATTTCTATGTAAAGTTAGTCTAGGATTGTTTATTTGCTGTACCTTAGTTCAATTATTTGTTCATGCTAAATAGGTGAATATACAATCTGAAAATTTGCAAAGACCCCTTGAAGATTGCATTGGTTTTGTGGAGTTATAGGTTTCTCTTGGTCAAGAAAAACTCAATTTTATGGGAGTCTGTCTACTGTAGCATGCTCCATTGTTGTTGTTGCTCATAGTTAGGACTTAGAATAACTTCTCTCAGCCCTTTCCCCTTTTGATATTTATTTTTAAATTTGAGTTAGTTTAGGATCCTCATCATCATAACAATGCTAAATTTGATGAGCACAAGAAGTTTCAGACTACTGTCATGAATTTGTAGCTACCGTTCATTCATTTTTAGAACATAGAAACTTCATTGCAGACCCAAAAACTTCCATGCTTTGTGACCCATACAGGCCCGTTGTGATTACCAACAAATCATCAAACAACTGATTTGTTCTTGCACTGTCATGACCTAACAACCAAGATACCTTGGGGTGATTTTTTGAAACTTAGTTGTAGATTTTCACCTTTCCAAAGAGATATGTTACTTGTGATTTTTCTGTGTTGAGAAAATGCAAAAATACCCATCAACAAGGCTGAAGATTTTGCTGAGCACCTGTTGAATTTGCATGACAAGGTGAAGACACATATCACTAAGTTAAACTCTCAGTATAAGGATAAGGTAGATCAGAAAAGGAGGTATAAGGATTTTTAGGTAGGAGATGAAGTCATGGTTCATTTGTGAAGGGAGAGATTTCCAGTTTGTACATATAATAAGTTAAAGATTAAGAAGGTTGGACCATGCACGATCTTGAAGAAGCATGCTTCAGGAAACACGTATGAGGTAGAGTTGCTGAGTGAGATTGATGTTTCACCTGTGTTTAACATTGCTGATTTGACAGAATATCATGGAGTTAAGGATAATGAATTGATAGAAGCACAACAAAACATTCTAACACCTACGTTAGAAAAGGAAGAGATAGAAGAAATTATGGATAGTCGTGTGGGTAGAAGCACAAGAAATAGGAAATACGTGAAAGAGTTGGAAAAATGGAGAGGAAGGATTGTTGAAGATTCGTCATGGTTATTTGAAGCTAAGGTTAACTATCTTGGTTCCCTCTAACACCTAGGAAGTGACAGGGCCACTTTTCAAATTACCCTGGGTGTCTGATGCAAGAGCATCTAGTGGTGTAAGGGAAATCTTGCATCACCCAAAAATATTGTATTTTCATTTGTTTAAAACTTAAAATTTAGGCCCTTCGGAGCTCTAGAATAGGGTGCAAAATCTTTGATCTTTTAGATTTGGAAAAACATGGTTGTAGATTTGTTCACAAGCTTTCCAATGATATATTAAAATTGAAAATATGACGGTCAGATAAAAATTTATGGCCTCGAGAAGTTGGCCCACTAAAAAGTGAATTTCATTAAAATATCTTCCTAGGCAAAAAATCAAACAATGAGACTTTTGGCACCAAACCAAAAGGGAAAGTACACTTTCTAGAATATTCTAGAGTGGTTATTGGGTAAAATAAAAGGGTTAAGTGAGGGTTGTAGAAGGTGGCTCCATTAGTGTAGATTGTGACTCCAAATAATAGTTTTTCTTTGAGAGTTGATTTTGCGTGATGAACCAAACCCATCAGGTTGTAGCATTGTAATTTTTGAAACTATAATTTTATTTTCTAAAAATAAATGAAAGTGAGTTATTTTTTGTCTCACATCTTTTGTGTTAGTATCTATTGTTGTATTTTTTATGGTTTTCAAGTGGTGTAGCGTCATCAAGTGGTATCAGAGTAGGTTTTTCTAAGTGTGTAGATAGATCGTTGAATGTGAGGTAGTTTGTACTAGGACTTGTGGTTGTGGGTTTTTGAGAAAAAAGATCAAAATATCTCCACGAAGAGTTCATGGCGGTGGAAGAAATGTTATTGTACCAGAAGAGGGTTTTAGAGCCCTACAGATAAAATTTCAAGCACTACAAGAGGAGATATGTCAAGGGTTTGAGCCAAGAAGAGGAGATGAAGCTAAAAATGAGGAACAATTCGAAGAAGAACAAGATGCAGTAGATTTGGAGCAAGTCGTATTATTTAAGGCTATCTCTAAGATTCAAAAAAAGGCCAAAGAACAATGTTTGTACATTTTCTAGAAATCTTAACTTAGAAGAGTCGATTCATTGGATCAATGATATGGAGGAGTAATTTGAGTATGAGGAGGTGGAAGATCCTGAGGGTCAAATTTGCAAAGACCAAGCTAAAAGGTCATATGAATATTTGGTGAAAAGAGGTACAACTAGAAAGAAATCGAAGAGGAAAAGAGAAAATAACTAAATGGGACCGAATGGTGGACAAATTAAAAAGATAGTTCATTCTTGTGGAGTATGAGCTAGATTTATTGAAGAAGATGCACATGTTGAAACAAGAAAAAAAATCTGTCAAGGAGTATACAAAATAATTTTACCATGTCTTGATTAGAATAGGCCATTCTAAGGCCAACAAGGAAAATTTTTCTCATTACATAAATGGGTTGAAGCTGAGTATTCAAAAAGAGTTGGGTTTGGTAAGAATGTCTCTCATTGGAGTCTTATATCAGTTTGATTTTAAGGTAGAAGAAAAATTGAATAGAAGGTTTGAAAACAAGCAAAGAGGTGGGGGTCATGGTGTAAAGACCAATGTATAGTCATATGGAGGTCAAAATGAAGATCAAAAGAAGGGTGAAGGATCCAATATCAGACAAAACCAGAAAGGAGGTAACACCTACCTCCCTCATGATCAAAATAATGGAGACCAAAGAGGAACATGAAGATCTGGAGGAGGGTCAGGAAGAGGATGCTTTCGTGGAACTTGTTTTGAGTGTAGAGAAGGACATAGAGCCTATGAGTGTCCTCAACATCAAGGAAGGACAAATAGATGACCTGAGGGTAATGAACAAGTTGCACATGTAGATGAAGATGTTGAGTCTTCACATTTTGAGGATGCATAAAGAGGAGAGGTCCTTGTTACTAGAAGAACATTGTTGAATGAGGAGAGAGAACCAACTCAAAGGAATAATTTGTTTCACATCAGATTTAAGTTTGAAGGTAAAGTTTACAATGTTATTATTGATGGAGGTAGTACTGATAACATTGTTTTAGAAGAGATGGTCAGTAAGTTACAGTTAGAGAGAAGAAGGCATCTGAATCCATATCAGATTGCTTGGTTGTAGAAGGACCATAAAACTTTGGTAAATGAACAATGTCTAGTAAATTTCAAGATTGGAAATTACCATGATGAGGTATTGTGTGATATTATGCCTATGGATGTTTGTCATATTGTTTCAGATTTTTTTAATGAGTTTTAAGCTATTATAACATACCTAAAGGTTTTCCTTCAGTAAGAAATCCTAGTCATTAGACTAACTTGATTGCTTGAGCCAGTTTTCCAAATAAGGTAGCTAATCGTATGACTCCAACACAGAGTGAAGAGTTGAACATAAAAGTGCAAGAGTTGTTGCAAAAGGGATTCATCAATGAGAGTTTGAGTTCATGTGCAGTACCTGTAGTACTAGCACCAAAGAAGGATGGGGAATGGAGGATGTGTACAAATTCACGAGCCATCAACAAGATCACCATCAAGTATAGATTTCTCTTGTCAAGGACTGAAGAGTTGAACAAACAAGTGCAAGAGTTGTTGCAAAAGGGGTTGATCAGAGAGAGTTTGAGTCCATGTGTAGTACCTGTAGTACTAGCACTAAAGAAGGATGGGGAATGGTGGATGTGTATAGATTATAGAGCCATCAATAAGATCACCATCAAGTATAGATCTCCCTTGCCAAGGATGGATGACATCATGGATTGTTTGAGTAGAGCTGAGTACTTCGCAAAGATATATCTGGAGAGTGGTTATAAATAGATTCAGATTAGAGAATGAGATGAAGGGAAGACATCCTTCAAGACCAAAGAGGGCTTGTGTGAGTGGTTATTCATTCCCTTTGGGCTAACCAATGCATTGAGCACCTTCAAGTGGCTCATGAATGAGGTACTGAAAGAGTTTTTTGATAAATTTGTCATTATTTATTTGGATGAAATTTTAATTTTTAGCAATACATTGGAGGAGCATTTCATTCATATCAGAAAGGTTTCTGAGAAGCTAAGAGAAGAGAAGTTGTTGATCAATTTGAAGAAGTGCAATTTTGTGAAAAGAGAGTTGGTATACTTGGGATTTGTTGTCTCAACAAAAGGTCTTAAGATGGAACCAGAGAAGGTAAAACCTACCATTGAATGGCCTACATCAAGGAGTTCTACTGAGGTGAGATCTTTTCATGGTTTGGCTAGTTTTTATCGAAAGTTTATCAAAGGTTTTAGTAGCTTTTGTGAAGCTCTAACGAAAACAATGAGAGGGGATAGAAAATAGTTTAAGTGGACTATAGGAGCAGAAAAAAGTTTTGATATGTTGAAGAAGAAAGTTATAGAGAAACCTATTTTAGCACTTCCATATTTCAACAAGGTATTTTAGGTAGATTTTGATGCTAGTGGTAGTGCCATTGGAGCTGTTTTGAGTCAAGAAGGTAAGCTTGTTACCTATTTTTAGTGAGAAGTTGAATGATGCTAAGAGAAAAAAATATGTCTATGATCAATATTTTTGTGCTATAGTTCAGGCTTTGAAGAAATGGAGACACTATTTATTGCCAAAATAATTTGTTTTATATATTAATCACTAGGCTTTACAATATCTCAATAGTGAAGGAAAGTTAAATCAAAGGCATTTAAAATGGGTTGAGTTTTTGTGGAGTTATACTTTTTTTTTGAATCAAAGGAGTGGAATGTCAAATAGAGTTATAAATTCCTTGAGTAGAAGGCAAAATTTGTTGATAAGAGATGAATGTAGAGGTTGTTGGGTTCAATGAACTACATAGTTTGTATCCTGAAGATCCAAACTTTGTAGAAGCCTGGAAGGCTTGTTAGGAACTTATTACATTAGCTAGGACAAGATGGTTGGATTTACTAATCCAATATGGGATTTTGTTTAGAGGAAGTCAATTTTATATTCCACAATGTTCTATGAGAGAGAATCTAATCAAGGAGAAGCATAGTAGAGGATTTACTGGATATTTCGGTCGAGATAAGACCATTTCTCTTATTAGTGAGAATTATTATTGGCAAGAGTTACAAGAAGATGTGAATAAGTTTGTACAAAGTTGCAAAGTATGTCAGATGGTGAAAGGAAAAAGTTAGAATATTAGATTGTATCAACCATTAACTATACCTGAGAGGCCATGGGAGGACACTAGTATGGATTTTGTCCTTGGATTGTTGAGGACATAAAGAGGGCATGATTCCATATTTTTGGTGGTGAATAGATTTTCAAAGATGGTACATTTCGTTTCATGTCATAAGACGAGTTGTAGAGGCAAACTAATGTGTTATGAACTTGGTAAATTCTACACAATTCAGGGATGTACCAGACTGAACAATCCACTTGAAATTGCAAGGCTACATTAAATTATCAACTAAGGTACCTAAACTTATGATGGTACTACACTATTTATGCCTTCACAAAATTTTGTTCACCTAAGTTATCCTATGCAAACCTATTCAAACTATTCTAATTTTTCTGAAAAACTTATAGAATTGTAAAAAACAATGAAAGTAGTTACATAACCTAATAGCTATAGGTACCTGCAACATAATATTTAGGTGACTACTAAAAATATACGAGTGCAAAATTAATCTAAAATTGTTAAAAGAAAAAAACAACCAATCCTAAGCTCCAAAGTACTATGATCTATCAATTATATCTTTGTTCATGAACAACAACTAATTCAACTAACCATAAACTATTTTACTTTTCAATGCATGTGTAAGATAAAGAAAACAAAATTAATGGAAATGCATAAATAAACAAATACATAAATGAAGTGAAGAATAGTACCCGAGTTTCCAACTTAGAAATCTATCTCACTTAACTATAAGTCAAATATAACTTAAATTATTATGCATCCATGCATCATACAACTCCATTCATTGAATAACACCAGGTATTCAGATAGAATCCTTCTTGCAGATTTTATTCCATAATATCATGTCAACAACATATTTTTGGATAACTAAAAAACTAGAAAAACTAATAACTGATAATAAATTTTATTAATCAACTAACTAAACTATGAACTCATCCGCTGACTTTATACAAAAAGAGGAGAGTCTTACTCAAAACCACTAAATAACTAACTAGCTACAATCATAAATCTCACTCGTAGATACAAGGATGTGAATTTAAGACTGACTTATTCAACTAATTGAAAAGGAAAAAGAGACCCATTCAAATAAGAACAACTTGCATGTGAAACACATAGGAAAACGTCCAACATTCTAGAACAAGTATCTTTTCACATTTATTCATTCCATAATGACCACGCTCAACTCCATGACTTCATGTAATTTGAATGGTTTGAACTTCATTAGTTTCATGTTCTGCTACCTTGGTGCTTTCTACAAATACTCCTTTTGTGCTACCACATGTTGAGCTACAAAGAGATTAATCCATACAACATGCATATGCAACTAACCACCATAATTAAATCACAACATTCAATTCATATACATATATATTCATATTTAAACCATGCAATGCTATGAATATTCCACCATATTTCATTTCCAAAAAATATGTTTAAGGTTGCAAGGTATGCATAAAAGGATAACATATTGTGGAAGAATTGTCTAAAAGGTACTTTAAAAACATGGGTAAAGTGTCTTAAAATTATATGAAAAGTAACAAAAAAATACTAATGACCAAACCCATCATTCTTCGCAACTTGTTATTTTGCTTGTCCTCAGGAAAAAATACCAAACTAAATCACCTAGGGAAGAAGGTTATAAAACAAAGTGATCTACTTGAGATCCATGATTGTGTTGAATCCCTATCCCTGTTTGAGGTAGAATCCATTATAGCATTCAATCCTATTCATCTTATATGATTATGCATTCCTCTCTTGATCATTACTTTTCCTAGTCCAATCTGGAATTGGGTGAAGTAGGATAGGAGGGTGGTAAGTCGGTGGAAGCCACTCCACTCCTCATATTCATAAGATCTCAATATACTTGCATAACCTCTCAAACATGTTCATAAAGTTGTGGAGGGATTGAGGCTCCTTCCTCTGCAATTCTGGAGTTAGACTGTTCCATCTATTTTCCACATGTATCCGACAGTTCTGAAGAGTGGTCATTGCCAATTGTTGAATCCTTATATAATCCTTGAGTCTCAAGTCTATAATTATCTTTCCTGGTCCTTTATGTGAAATAAGTCTCAACCATTGAGTAATGAATCTATTAGGATTCTTTGCTTCTTTTCTAAGATGCAGTGCCATTATTTTCTCTTGTTCTTCATATTTTTCCATTAATTCCCCATGGAGTTGTTCATTTCTGAAGTAAGATATGAGGGATCTTACTTGCAAATCCCCAACATAAATCAAGGGATTCCATTCAATATCTTTTTCCATCACATAATTATGTAAATAATATTCACATAACTGGTCTTGCTCCTCTAAACTAACTTTGTTGAAGAAACTGAAAAAAATGTGTCTCTTATTCAAAGCGTAGGGTTGGTCATTAACAAACTTATTGAATTGAAAACTAAGAAATTTTTCCTTTAAGAACAATGCATATAATCTAGATGGAGGTCTACATTCAACTATCTAAACAAATCTATCAAACACTTATGTTAATTTCTCCTCTAGTCTTTTTAATTCCAAATTCTTGGTTTCTAATTATGCATTCAAAACTCGCTTTTCCTTTCCCTAGTTTTTCTTTTCCTGCCTGAATTGAGTAGTAATTTTCATCAATTCAAAGCCTAAAGACAAATAGTATAGTAGTATGGTGTTTTCACAGTAGGGGGCTGCTGATCGACATTCAAATAAGTTCCCATTTTACCTTCGACCATCTGTGCCAGTAGGTCTAATTTATTTCCATGGTCACAGGTTTGTATTTTCTCTTCTAGCTCCTTGATTCTAATTTCTTTTTATTTGTCCTTTAGTTCATACCCTTTCACCTATTATTCTAGTTATTTTATCATATCAAGGGCTTCTTGAAGCTCCTTCCTTATATTTCTATCCTCTAGCAATTCCTTTTCTTCTTCAAAATTCAAAGCATCACTATTATCTCTCGTGATATGAAAAAACTCTCTAAGAGAGCCATTGGGTATTGCCTTCTTTTTCTTATTGGAAATAAAAACATCCTCTGAGTTAGAATCAAAGGAAGAAGACACATACCTTCTTTTCCCAGCAGGAACATCAATATTTTCAACATGAAAATTTTCAGTGTCATCTCTTTCCTTGTCTGTGTCTGTGTCTATCATCAGCAAATCATGATGTTGCTGCTCCTCAACCTTTTCTTCTTGTAGTTGTTCCTTTATGCCTCTCTTCTTAATTCTCTATCCTTTCAGTCTTCCTAAGAATCGTGGAGTAGTGGTTTCCTATGTAATTTTACTCTCCTTTCCTCTTTTACTCCCCTTTTTCCTTCCTACATCCTCTTCTTTTACAACATTCTCCTGCTTGTCAACTCCTTTTCTCTTTCTTTTTCCTTTTAAGGATGTTGACGTAGTACTTCTCCTAGCTCTAGGGTTTCTAGAGGATGAGGGTTCCTTTGTTACTGCAGTCGACACATTATGTTTCTTAGTTCCACTTTGGTTGCTGGTAGGTGAAGCAGATGGTGTAACAGGGGAATCTTCTCTTTTAGGTTCATCTTGCTCAAGGTCAACTTCTGGTTCAGACTCAGGTAGAGGGTCATCTTCTACTTCAGGCACCTCAAGCAACTCAGTGATTTCTTTACAATTTTTAAAATCTTTCCAATTAACTTGGGGATGTTGAATTCTCAAACTTATCTTAACCAGTAGGGTTATCAAGTAGTGATGGGACAATGTATCGCCAGTTTGTTTCCATTGATATTCAGAGGCCATTCTTTTGAACATGTTATATAGAAAATTGGGTACATTGACTAATTTGTCATGTCGCAAATGATTCAACAATTTGAAATGCACAGTATATATGAGATTGTGGCAGCCATCACAAGTAAGGTATTTGATAACACATTTTCCCCAAAAGAATGGAAGGGAAATTATTTTAGTACCTTGTGATGATGAATCCAAATTCTTGCCTCATTTACAAAATTCTTCCCTTGCTGCTACCGCATCCTCACGAGCTGGGTTTTCAGAGCCTATCACTATTTTTGAGCCATCCATCACCAATCCATTTACTATTATTTTCTACTGAGGATATCAACATGGGCTGATTACGCTTGATCCATGAAGAATCAAAGCATAACGAAGCCAACAATACTCAATATTAAAAAAGATCATTCAAATGAAAGTTAAACTAAAACATTTATTGAAACAAAGCATTCTAAATTATGAAAACATTAAAATGTCTACTCTAACCCATTTGAAACTTATCCCATTTTGGAATTGGTGTCTTGTTGATGTGAAACGATGACCCTTTCCCAATCTCGTGATCAGTGAGCCTATCTCAATCGATTCTATTGAAGAGAATCAATGAAATGGTTGTGAGATGTAATTAAAAACATGATTTATGCTAAAACGAGTGTGATGCAAGAGCTAATCTAAATGATTTATGCTAAACTAATTAAGATGTGAAATTGCTAAGCTAATCTAAATGATATTCAAGCTAAAAATATACAAACCCTAATTATCTAATTTAGCTATAAATGGATGCATGGAAGCCATTAATGGAAGCTAAGCTATTGTGCAACTAATTTAAACTAAAAATATGCTAAATGTGTGAAAATATGTGTGTGAGTGTGAGTGATTTCATCAACATAAGTTTTCTTTGAAAAGTATGGATCCATTTGTCTCCAAATAGTAACCTATTTATAGGAAAGCAAATGAGAAATGGAAGGTTAAGATTAAAAAAAGTTAATCAACGGTCAAGGATGGAGGAAATTGGAGGCATGGATCATAGATTCTCTTCAATGGGTGAGAATGCAAGATGAGATTTAATCAAGGGTTCTCATTCCTTCCAAACAAACACAATTTTGACATGTTTTAAGAGGTCAAAAGTTAAATTGCTCAAGAAGTCACAAGTTTAGCTTGCCCTCAAAAAGCCAAGTGAGAATATTCCCTTTTTCAAATGATTGGAGGAGAGATAATATTCTTTGGAATATTCTCATGGGTGAGGAAAAAAGATTATTTTGCAAATTAAAACAAATTTTTAATTTAGAAAAAAGGGGTAAGGAATATTCCTCTTTTAGAGGAAAATTAGATTAATTGTTAATTAAACAAGGTTTAATCATACAATTAAGGGTTTTTAGAGGAATAAAGTGATTTTCATTAAATTAAATGATTTAATGAAAAGGGGAAAGGTGAAATGATATTTAATTATATAAGTTAGGGTTATTTAATTAAATAACATCACATTCCAACACAAGATGTATATTTATGATATGCTATGATTATGATATGTATGTATGTTGATGATTTTTGGATGCAGGATGGATGCATTGATGACGTTTTTATTGATTTTCATGTTACCAGGTTAGCGCAAAGAGAAGATAAAAGAAATAAGAATGATTGACCATTAACTGTGACGATTTCCTCAAAATATACAACAAGTCTATGATCCATCAAGACTTTATTAGAGATGGTGCCAAGAAATGCACGATGAGGATGAAGAATGCATGATGATGATTTGCTCATAGCTCGAGATTGGGATTTTTTGTTGTTCCTTATTGTTTGATATAACACATAGACATTATGCATCAAGGTATTAATAACCAGGACAACATTGTATCTAGTGTAATGGAATTTGACTCGGCAAGCAAATGGGATAGTTATTGTTCACACCTTGACATTTCGAAACCTTGTTGTAATGTAAGTCATAAGCCTAGAATATATTGGACCAAAGCATACGCGATGCTCTACAAGCCTCAAGCTTAAAAATGCATTAAGAGAATCAAATAATTATAATGAGATCAATCCTTATGAAGGAGATCAAGAAACCCTAAAGTGTAACCTAAAATGGAAACCCTAGTGTGCACACTTAATAATTAATAAATAATTAATTATTAATGTGCCTAAGTGTAGCTTAAGTAACTAAAGTGATAAGTGACTTAATTAATTAACTAATATGATTAAATTAATTAAGTAAAATAAATTATTACTATAACACCCCCCCTTAAGATGAACTTAAGGAGAAGCTAAAACAATAAAGATGCATGAAAGAAAAGACGGGTCTCAACAACAAAGGCCTGATTAGGTACCCATGTACAAATGCAATGAGGTAAAGGAGAAAACCCAGTGGGAACAAAACTCCTCCCAAAAATAGGATGAAAAGAAAACAATGTAATGCACTAATAGAAGAAGGATAGAAGGTGGATTACATGATACCCCCATAGATAGATTCTATCATATAAGTACATATACAATGGTCTCCATAGGAGAGATAGAAAGAGACAAGAAGGCCCCCCTACAATGAAGAAACTCCTATCGCAATGGTAGATGGCTGATGTAGAATCCAAAAAGAGATCTTGAAGTGGCACATAATATTCCTCCCCTTGGGAAGAAACGGATCCAAAAGATGATGTCGAAGAAACCCTATGAAGAGTGATAAACAAATCTGTCTCCAGATGTGTGCCATGCTAGGATGTTGAAGAATCTCTCTGTCTGAACTAAAAAATGGTGCCAAATCTAAACTGATGTGAAGACTCTTGAAATGAAACCTTTGAATCCAAAAATAATGGTGGGCATACAGTGATAACCTGACTGTCAAGGTAGAGGAGATGTATGTACTGAAAATAATCCTCAAGATCTACAGTGTGAGACTCAACAAACAAGAATGTGTCTGCAAGATAAGAATCCCATGATGTAGCCGATAATGAGTGACCAAGATGGTCATGATGCTGAAATGAATCCATAGTGGCCAATGTGGTGATACTTATGTCATCAGGAACAATGAATGATAAATGTGTAATCTCAGTTTGAAGATTAGGAATTGTGAGGCAAGCCTCTGATCCATTAGAACATGCAAGGATGTCTAAATACTCAAGCTCCTCTAAAGTATCATGATCAAAGGGTATACTCTCTCTCCAAGCAATGGGTAAGAAACAATATGAAGTAGGATCCTCTGGGAATGGAGAGAGATTGGGGTCTCCATAGATCTCCCAAAGACGTGTCCAAAGAGGGTGGAGACACAAAATGCCCGATATAGCCCACACAGTGTCATTATCAACACTAGACAATATAAGTCCTACTATGTGATCTCTAATGATATCCCAAGCTAATTTTCTCTCTGAAGTGGCTGGTTCAGGTATGAGATCATATAAATAAGGAAAAATATTAAGCCACCTACAATGTGTAAGTATTCTCTCTGCCCATGATTCATAATTACCTTGTTCCAAAATTATAACTAAAGGGTGAGTAGAAAAACCCATGATAACTCTTCAAATGAAACAATATGAGAAAATTGACCTTACTACATGTAGATCAAATGAAATAGAGCCAAATGACACAAACATGAGGTTCCCAAGTACCAAAACATCCAAGTAATTAAGAAAACTATGAAAACACAAAAAGATGAATAAAATATACCTAGGGAAAAATCTAGGAAAATAAGTCTGATCATTGTGTAGAGCATTGAACCAGAATTCTGACACTTATTCGTTTGCACAAAATGGAGCCCGAACGCAAAAGTTACGCCCCCCGGAGTGCAAAAACCATCTTTTGACTTTGACAGGAGAAAAATGCATCAAAATGGAAAAATAAAAAAACAACACTAGTACCACAACATCATGCTCAAAACCAACTTTCCTATGATATCTCATTTTCAAAAAATGGAGATTGTATGTCCAATTTTATGGCCGATTTCATGAAACACTTCCAAAAAGCCCAATTTGACCCTCAAGAGCCCTCAGGGGCTAAAAAAAAAAGCCCTTGGTCAGATGCACGACTAGGGGGATGACGGCTGGGGGCTAGGGCCGAAGCCCTTGGTCACCCACATTCCCGTGGGCTAGGAGCTGGAGCTGGCGAGGGCTAGGCGCATAGCTCTTGGTCTTCAATGCGACCGCGGCTACGCAACAGGGAGCCTGCGGGGGCTTAAGTGGAGGTCGGTGACAAATGGGTGAAGAACTAGTGGCAACACTGTAGAAGGCCGCTAGTGGTGGAGAAACTTGGTGGCTGCCTCTTGTATGGGTGGCACGATCGGTTTTTATTGGAAGCACAATTTTGTTTACAAAAATAAATAATTTTTTTGATTTTTTTGAAAATAAATCATACAAACTAGGGTTTTGGAGACCGTACGACCTTCAGAGCAATTTTTTTTTGCCTTTTCTACTCTTGACTTTGAAATTGATGAAATGACATGCGTTTCTATGGTTTTTGGGTGCTCTAATCATGATGGTGATGTTTGCTTGGCCCAAAAATGCACAAAAAAATTGGCCACCCCTAGATCTTGCAAAAAAGATGTTTGGCTTAAACCCTTGCACTTGAAAAAAACTGTAAGATAAAATCCTTCCAAATGACAAACATGAACCTGTAGATCTGAAGCTCTAATACCTTGTAGAAGTTGATAAACCAACCTCACATACTACAATGAACACCTGCATGCAATAACCTATCACAAAGTATGAAAGATGTACAAAACAACAAAGATGCTCTGCAAGCCTCAAGCTGAAAAATGCATTAAGAGAATCAAATCATTACAATGAGATCAATCCTTATGAAGGAGATCAAGAAACCCTAAAGCGTAACCTAAAAGGGAAACCCTAGTGTGCACACTTAATAATTAATAAATAATTAATTATTAATGTGCCTAAGTTTAGCTTAAGTAACTAAAGTGATAAGTGAATTAATTAATTAACCAATATGATTAAATTAATTAAGTGAAATAACTTATTACTCTAACATTGTTCACACCTTGACATATGGAAAAATTGTTTTAATTTAAGTTATAAGCCTAGAATATATTGGACCAAAGCATACACGATAGTTGACAACGTACTCCAAACAACTTCCCTACACATAATAAGCAAGTATGTGCCAAGATTATTTTACAAGAGTATCCACAAGGATAGAAAATGAAAGATAATGATCAATGCCCCATTCCTTTCTCTTTATATCATTTTGATAGACATCATTGAGAGGTCCTCAAAATGGGTCATTAAGATAAATCATAAGAAAATATCAGAGACAAGCAATCAATGTTATCTATATCTCTTGCCAGCTTAACTTAGCTAAGGTGATGTCTGATACTGATGTCCATCGCAGGAAGGATACATCTTAGGACATGTTGATCAGATGGTTGTTTGATGTTAGGATGATGATGAGATTTATGATAAGCGGTTGATATAAACTTTACTAACACATTTACCTATGATCCAGTTTTTAGATTTTCACACTTAAGTTATCACTTTATGAATTGCTATACTTTCTTTCTATTTTTTTTTCCAAAGGTTGAAGGTGACGATCAATTTATTATGGGTGAAGGTTTATTGTAGGTGAAAGCGAGATGGGATGGATGGTTTTCAATTTTATTGGAATATTTCAATGTTTTTGGTATTTTAAAAATGTTTTGAGGTTGTTTTTGGTCTTTTTGAAAGTTTATGAGAATGATTATGTTTCTAGTTTTTTGAGGCTATTTAGATATTTTTGAATGTTTTCCAATATTTTTGGATTTTCAGTTATTTTAGGCTATTTAGATCTTTTTGAATTTTTTCTAATGTTTTTGGATTTTCAATTTTCAACTGTTTTTGTGTTTTCTAATATTTGAATGTTTAGGAATTTTTCCAAGTTATCTAGATGTTTAGGGGTTTTCCAGATATTTGAATTTTTAGGGATTTTCCAAGTTTTGACCAAGAACCTAACCTAAACACCTATCCTAGGGGTCTCGGGGGCTGATCAAAGATAAGCCTTGCCTACATTATACATTTAGAGACCACGTAGTTCAACTAACTTGACTTATTAAAGATGAAGATATGAACAGTTGAGTGATGCCAGTTTATTATGATAGACTTCTAAAGGGTTGACCTAGGGTGTCTCAGGGGCACATCAATGATGGCCTTGCCTACGTTCAATTTCAGAGATAATGTAGTTCGACATGGTACTATTTTTGGATTTTTGATGTTTGACCTTTTTAGGGTTTTGATGTGTTTTGGATGTTTTAGATTTTTCCTTTATAATTTTACGAATGTTTTTGGATTTTAGTTATACAGGATTTGGATGTTTTTAGATATTTTGATGAACATTTTATGAATGTTTTTGGATTTTCGATGATATTTTTAGGAAAAAGATACCTATACCATGATGCCAATGTCACGTTATGGGGTATAATACATAGATCAAGAGGTATTTGAAAAAAAGAGTGCAATAACCTGCCCCCAGTGTTTAAAAATTCTTCATAATGCAATGGATAACCAAGATAGGTAATTTATATGCAAAAAGTTTGACATAGTTTTAGCATGCTATATATAGGCTATGGGACTTCATGAGATAAAATGGTAAAGATCCTATCAATTTTTTTCCATGAGTAGAGTTGAAGTATACACCAAATCTTTGTCAAGATCAAGATAAATGGGAATATCTGGATAAATCTGCTGGATTGGATGGATGAAGGGAACATTTTATCATGACAAGGATGAGATGCTTTTGTCTGAGAATGATCATATAGATGATCAATTCTACTCATGATGCCTGTTTTCCAGGTTTTCATCATAGTAATAGCCCAAAGTGCCACCATAGTGGTTTTCACTGGAGGACAATTTTTATTTTTACTATTTTCTTTATTTTTTTGGTTTTTTTGATTTTGTGGAAATTTTACTCTCATGTTGAACCACCTTGTGGGATTGATGTAGAGGCCACTATCATAACGTGCCAGTGATATCCTACTTGAAGAAGTTTATTTTCTAAGATACACACACTTGAATGCAACCTTGAAGAACTTTGATATGCCTGTTGGATACCAAAATTAACCTTGTCTATGTGCACACATTCTGATAAAGTGCCTTCAGAATCCTTATGATGAAGGGTATCTATGAAAACATGATCAATGTGAGAATTGGATATTGTAAATGGAGTGTATGGTGACATGTATGAAGGAATATGAAATAGATTTGTCAATAGTTTGGAACCTTTGACTCTCCAAACTTGGGAAGATGAGTGATGATGGGTGGGGATGGAGGTTTTCATGGAATTGGGACCGACCACTAGATATACTATGTTCTGTGCTTGAGAATCCTACTTTTGTATTTGAGGACTCTTTTGATGGATACATTTCCCTTTTTGATTTTTCCCCATAGTTTCTTTGACTAATGGAGTCTTGGAGGGATGATTTTCTTTATTTTTATCTGGTACCCATTTATATTTTCTTTGTCCCTTTTGCATTACTACTTCCTTTTCTTTAATGATCTTCACCTTTATTTGATAGGAATTATTCTTTCTACGTTGGTCCCAATTTGCATATGAGATGATGGGTGAATGCCAACTCATGATACGATTAGTTGTAGCGTTGATGTTTGATGTAGACAAGATTTCCCCCTGGTGTTGTGAAGGTATTATCAATACCTAATCCTTTTCCCTAATAATGTATCCTCTTATCCATAGTCACTAAATATGATTTGTCATGAACACATGATATTGCTATGGGTTCTTGTTGTTTAGGAATATGAACTATTTTCTCTGATTCTATGACATTGTTATCTATTAATATTACTTCAAAAGATTTCAGTTCTAATTCAAAATATGTTGGTGTTGATTCAAAAGATGTTGATGATGCACAATCACTCTAAGAATCATGAATCTCAATTATTGCTTTCTCTTGTGTAGGAAAATCAAGAGTGGGATATTCTTGTTTTAGTTGAAGAACGTCTATATGCTCATCAGAAAGAAACATCTTAGGGGTGATATCAAGGACATCTTTGGAGTTTAAAATGGTTTGGAAGATGTCCCTTAGCTCTTGTTGAAACTCTAGGGATAAGGGTTATTGATCTTGACTCAATTTGGAGTAACTTTCATTATCCTCAAGAGCTCCCTCTTGACATGATCCTTGGGTGGATGATATATCATCGGTAAAAGACTCTTCACAAAATTTTGTGGGTATGGGTGCAATAAGGGATATTTTTGGCTCGTTTGGAACTTCTTCAACATGCCCAATCATTGAGTCATATGTAGGAGAGATATCAGAATCTGATATCCACTTGATGTCATTATGATATAAAATTATGCGAAACATTGTTGATGGGTTTGGAATTTGTTTTAAAATAGTATCTTGATACATGTCTGATTCCTCATGTTGTGATAAATAAATATCACGTTCCATCATGGTATCACAGGTATTGTTTATGTTTTTTGAGGTTGATTCCTTTCTTGAATCTTTTGCTTTTGTATGATCAGGCATAGGGTTTGTGTAAAATTTTAGATTTTTATTCCCAGTTTTTTGATCAACATGAATGTCTCCTTGTTCAATAAGATCTTCTATTAGATGTTTGAGTCTAAAAAAATTTTGTGTGTTATGACCTTTGCATCGGTGAAATTCACAAAAATGATCTTATTTATAGCTACGAGGTTTGACTTGTGGCTCTTGATTGTTTGAGAAATCTCGGAGTGTGATAAGATTAGATTCTATCAATATCTTCAACACATCTTCCATAGGTTCCCCTAAGGAAGTGAATTGTCATTTGGGAGCGCTATTTGTTCTTTTTCGTCCATGTTGAGTATTTGTAGCATTGATCGTTGGTTGATTGTTTGGTGGTTTCACGTATAGTTGTTGTGTGTTCATGGGTTGGATGTTTTCTTGTCTAGGAGCAGTTAAGACCACCTTTACATCAACAACACCATCACTAGTAACATTTTTGTTCTTGGGCCAATAGCGGGGCTTGTCATTAAAACTAGTGGATGGGAGGTTCTCTCTATATACTTGTGTGTTTCCCTATGAGATTAGGGATCTCTTGATGTTAAGGGCTCTAGGGACAAGCTCATCATAAGAGGTAATGTATTGCATATTTAAGTGGAAGGATACATCTAGATCAACATTTTCTATGATAATACCCACTTGTTGTTCGTCGGGAATGGTCTACTGGCTCTTACTAGCTTTTTGCCTCCATCATTGTAAGAAATTGGAAAAGGATTCTCCTTTGTTTTGCTTGAGTGTGTATAAATCTTCTAAGATCACATCCATGTCAAGATTGAAGGATAAGTGATCTATCAATCTATCAATGAATTCTTGGAAGGTTTTTATCCCTGGAGGTAACTGTGAAAACCAATCAATGGAAAGACCTGATAAACTTCATGCGAAGAGGTACATTAAATAGGACTCATTATAGGCGACCTCCATACACATCACGTTAAAATCTTTGATATGGTCCATAGAATTTCCTCTCCCTTTATATTTATCAAATTTGGGAATGGAACCATTGCGATGTTTCGATCAAAGGGATATGGGCATAGGTTCTATGTATGGGGCTTCTTTGTCTTGCCCATTTGGAGATCTTGCATTTCTTGTGATAGCACCTTGAGTTGTGATGCCACATCATCTGGTGGGTTTGGTGGAGGAACATATGTTGCATATGATGGGATGGTGGATGAAGTGTATGTGGGATTTTGATATGATGAGGTGTTGTATGGTGTGTATGGTGGTGTAGGATAAGGTGATGATGGTGTAGGTGTATATGTTCCTAACATGTTTGGACTGATGATGTTTGATTGAGGGATATAGTATAAACCCTATTGTTGTGTGAGAAATTGTTGTTGTTGGGTTTATCAAATTTGGGAATGGAACCATTGCGATGTTTCGATCAAAGGGATATGGGCATAGGTTCTATGTATGGGGCTTCTTTGTCTTGCCCATTTGGAGATCTTGCATTTCTTGTGATAGCACCTTGAGTTGTGATGCCACATCATCTGGTGGGTTTGGTGGAGGAACATATGTTGCATATGATGGGATGGTGGATGAAGTGTATGTGGGATTTTGATATGATGAGGTGTTGTATGGTGTGTATGGTGGTGTAGGATAAGGTGATGATGGTGTAGGTGTATATGTTCCTAACATGTTTGGACTGATGATGTTTGATTGAGGGATATAGTATAAACCCTATTGTTGTGTGAGAAATTGTTGTTGTTGGACTACTAAGGCTTCTTGATGTGTTGCTAAGGCTGCTTGATGTTGTTGTTGTTGTGTTGCTAAGGATGCTTGTTGTGTTTGTTGTTATTGTTGGGTCGCTAAGGCTGCTTTATGTGCTTCTATGGTTGCTTGTTGTTGTGATGCTAAGGTTGCTTGATGTGCTGCTAGGGATTGTTGTTGTTGTTGTGCTACTAAGGATTCTTGATGTGCTACTAGGGAATCTTGATGTTGTTACTGTTGTATGGCTTGCTGATAAGCTTGTTGTGCTTGTTGTAAAGCTAAGGCATGCACTTGCAATATAGGATTGTTTGATTTTTGGGACATCTACGATGGGTTTTAGGTGTTGATGTTTTGTGCGGGTAGCAGATTAATGATGAGAGGTTGGGGGTTCCCTCAGTTTAACATTCCTTGTAAAATAGTGGATTGAGGTGGAGGAAAGTATGTTTGAGACCCCATTTGATTTTGCATGGTAAAGGGGACTATGGAAAAAGATGAGGATGGTGCCATTAGATTGTGCGATGGGAATGAACACTAGGGCTTTGAGTCCATTGATTAAAAATGCTTCCTTGTCCCATGTCTTGAGGATATCCTTGTGCTAGAGATGTAGACAAGGTATTACCCGGGTTGATGGGATTCATTACCAAGGGATTTTTTTGAGATGGGTTGATAATGGATGGGATAGATGTGGATGGTGGATTGAATTGGGTATTTTGGGTAATCACTTGTTTTGATGTATCAATGGGGCTTTTGGAACCACTTGTTAAGGGTTGAATTGGCGTGAGAGTGTTAAATTTCCCCTATTGTCCTACTTGAGGTACTTGGTTCACATTACCTTATGTAACATTAGGCACACGGGGTATTTGTGATGATGGATGAAGATGGATGCACTCCAACTATTGAGGTTGTTGTGGAGTCATGGAATGTAAGTGTTTTTCCAAATGTTGGTGTCCAACTTGTGTTTTGGGTAAGATTGGTAGTTAATGGAATGGTCATTTTGTGAATACCCAAAACTGTGTTTGTTCCTAGACATGAAGTGAGACCAAGGTTGGTTCCTAGTCTAGCTGCAAGACTAGATGTTAAGGGTTGAATTGGCACAAGGGATGGAGTTGGTTGAATCGTAGATTGGGTTAAACCTTATGTCAAATTATGTGCGAGATAAGTTGGATGATTTTGTTTGTACTCAAGGAGTTCTTCTTTAGTAATTTGAAGTGGATTGTTTGTGACATATTCTACCTCATATGGTCCCAATGGATCTCGAGGTTTTTGTGAGGGGTTAGAATAACTCCTTGGATTGAATTCTTGTGAGTTTGGATCAATGGTGGTGGATGGGACTTTGGTTTCTTCCACGATTATCTTGTGTTGTGATATTGTTGTAATTTATAGATTGTGGGTCACCTATGGGAGAGTGATGTTGAGATTTATAATGTTTGAACTCTCTAGTTGAATCATTTTGGTAAAAGAGAAACTCTAAGCTGTTTTGGAGCAATGGTGATAATGGGGAGATGAAAAGGATGGATGATATGGGGAGTGATCTTTTCAAACATTTTGGGACAACACTTTTGAATTAAAGGTTGATTGTTTGATGTTTGGATAAAGGATGTGTATGGATTTGTGAATCTTTAAGGTAGAATTGTGACCTTCAATAGACTATTCCAAAAGTGATAACTAACTTAACTAAATGCATGGAAAAGGATTAATTTCACATACAAAGTAGAAAAGTTAGGGGTTGGTTTGATTGATAGATGTCCAAGTCCAAAGTGTTAGTGTATTTTAATTTTTTACAAAGTTTGGTGAGATGAAGAATGGATTTTAATGAGGGAGTGGATGAGATGTTTGACCCAATGTTGACCTATAGTGAACCTTTGTTTTCAAAGACCAAGGTGATGAGAAACATGCTATACCTCTTAAAGTGATCAAACTCTAAGAACTAAATAATTTTGGTGAAATATGAATCAATGATTTTGACCCTAAAAACCTTAAGGACTCAATGATCTTGAAAAAAAAGAACCCAATAATTTTGATAGTAGAACTCAATGTTTTCCTTGTCTCAATTTTCTTGTTTTGGGGAGTCAAAGTTTGAACATACATCAATTTGGTGTATTCATTTAATTTAATCTTAGATTAATGAAGTTATTTTTACCACATACACTTATCTCGATTATGTTTTCAAACTAGATATCTATGTCAAAAACACCATCAATTTCCCAATGTCCATTTTGTGAAAATCATGAAGTTGAAGCCATAGTTGCTTATGTTAACTTTGGAAAATATGGATTGAGGTACAAGTCAAGATATTTAGAAATCTCTAAGGATAGAAATCATTAGGAAAAACATTAATATCAAGGCTATTTTAAGAGGTATCCATACTTAGACCAAAGGGTTTGAAATTTTGAAAAGATTGTGAATGTTTGTTTGTACTATTTTAGAACCAAGTAAAGTATTAAACTGACTCACAATCATTTACAATTGTAGGTTTAAAATGTCCATACTTGTTGAGTCCCCACTCGGATTTATCCAAACACTAAGACATTGCGAACAATTAGAGATTTGGTGACATTGGCTCCCCTCCATGACACACACTTCTCAAGACCACCAAATCTCAAAATATTGAAGATCCTAAGATCCTAAGGATTTTTTTTTTTCAACAATGAATAGTTTAAATGTGGGGAAACTTCATAACGACCGTTCTTGCACCAAGATTTAAGGATTTTTTGCAACTAAATAGTTTGGATCTTAGTAACAAACCGAGAACACCTAGCCATATACACACCCGCTTTACCACTTAAGGCTCTTACTATTGTTCCCGTTCCACTTAAGGCATGGTACTAGGTGCAGTATGTTATATAGTCTAGGATAGAAGGTGATTTCTCATAATTTTCCAACCTTTAATATAGCACACTGGTAAATGTGCTTGCAAGAACTTTCCTATGATTTTCCCATTGTGGGGTGTGTCTCATAGTAAGTCATCTCTTAAGGGTGAAACAAAGCATAAAAGTGTACTTAAGTATTTCTCTTCACCTAAGATCACACGAAGCACAAGGGGATTGGATACGTACTATAAGTGCACATAAACAACAAAGTACACTTGGAATGTTTCTCTTCACCCAAGTTCTCATGAAGCACAAGGGGATTGGATACACACTACAAGTGTCACAACAAAGAAAACACTTATTCATTTTAACCTCTAAAGCTAAGATGAATTCATTTTATGCACCAAATGAAATGTTAAGTTTCCTTGTTCAATTTTAAACCCAAAATAAGATGATGAAGTGAGGGTTCAATTTTAACCAACTTTGAAAACAAATTTTAAGCCTAATTGAAAGCTATTTGGTCCTAAGATTGTAATTTTTAAAACCCAATGGAAATTTAGTGGTCCTAAAACATAAACCAAAGTAGCATTTGATGGGTTATAATTGGCCCACAAGTGTCAAAACCCTATTACAATTACTAAAAATGAGAAAAACCAATTCTTTTTTTTTTTTTTGGTTTTTCTTATGTTGTAGTAAATCTCATTTTTGGAGGCCTTTAGAGCAAAATTTGGGGTCGAAACTTGCGTCAGTCCCTAAAAATTGGTTGCCATAGATATTGGATTTTTAGATACTGAATTAGTACTCTTGGAGATCTTTCTAATGGTGCAAACGGATTCAAATTCTGAGCAACAACAAGAAAGTTATGACCCTAGAAAGTTGGGGCTATTTTTTTCTAGTTTTTCTCCAAATCTGCAAAACCAATTAGTCTAGAAAGAAAAAACGAGAAGTCAGTGACATGTTAGCATTCAGATAAAGTAAAAAAATTAAAGTACATGTTGAAAATTGATCACAATTTTGCTTACCAGTGATGGGCGTCGATGTTCACAATAGCGTCGCTATAAGTCATTTGGGCATCACTCTGGTGAATTTTGGAATCGCTCTATAGAGAAAATAAAGAGCATGATAGCATATCCATTTGGTTGAGTGTCACTCTGGTGAACTAGGCCATCGCTCTGCAGAAAAACTAGAGAGCATGATAGCGTTGCTATTTGGTCGGGCATCGTCGTTTGCAAATTTTCCATACCTCTATAAAGTATTAGCATCGCCGTTTGTTTAATCATCGTCAGTGCATTTAATAGGCGTCGCTTTTTGAAATGACGATAGCGTTGCTATATAGTGACACCCTACAAAGGTGTCGCTGAAATTTGTTAGAAATCTTGAACAAGATTAATAACCAGGAACACCTACAAAAACAACGATGAATCTTCCACAAGAGGATATGCAAGAGCTTGTTTGATATTAAGACCTCTCAAATGATGAGGTAAAAGGGATGATCCAAATGATATAAAAACCATCCTTATATAGGAAAGGGTGAGAAACAAGATGCAGTAAGATGTTGCCATGTGTCTTGATCTAACAACATGTGACAACAAGGAAACCCTAAAAAGATTAAATGCACCCATAGGTTAAAATAACCTAAGTTAACTTATGCTAGTGTAGTAAACAAATATTTACACTAACACCCCCCCATAAGTGCAACTTAGGGAGGAAAAGAAAATGCAATGATTATGCATGATTATGATGATGGGTCCCGGCTGATGGCCATATTAGGTACCCATGTACATAGGATGAAAAAAACAACTAATCTCCCATAAAAAATGGAGAAAAGGGGAAAACCCAATGGGAAGAAAACCCCTCTTCGAAAAGGAGATAAAAAGCAAAAAGGTGATGATTTGGAGGACTCGACATCATCCCCCCAAGGATAACCATCACATGAATACAAAAAAGATTAGGAGACTAGATATCCCCCCCATAACGGAGAGTGGTCCCCTCAAGGATGTCTTCAAAACCTGTGGAGAAATGAGAAGCCAAGTCAGCAAGACCGGTTGTGAACCCATCTGGATGCCACAAGTCAGAAGAGATGGATGAGCCCTACTTTGCTGAAACAAATCTCAATGGAGAGGAGGTGGTAGATGATGCTGAAAAAAGAGCCAAATCAATCCAACCACCACAACCCTAGCGAGGGGGAGGAGAACTACTTCCTACCCTAGAATCTGGAGATGTTGGAAAGGATGGAGTCCGATCCCAAAACTTGGTGAACTTATACACTCGAGAGTGATGATCAACCTCACCATAGGCAATGAGAGTATCAAATTGATCCCTAATGATAGCTAGATCAGATGTGAACTCAATCTTAAGACCCTCCTGAGCAAGCTGATAAACAAAAAGTAGATTATGAGCCATTTGTGGAATATAAACAACATCAGCAATAGACTTCCCATCCAAAGTAACATCACAAATTGCAGCAACATGAACCATGTCTGCATTGGCAGTGAACATTCTGTCAAACTCTGGAGGACGCATAGTCTCCCAAAGAATGTGATTCGTGGAATAGGTGATGTGCCTTGAAGCTCCTGAGTCGATGACCCAACCTTCCTGTCTATTAACTAGAGTAGTGATCAAAGCATGCCCCTTGCCTGGTTTCTTAGTTGAGACAATTGCAGCAGTACCTGAAGATGATTCTTCATGTGGAGGAGAGGGGGATGAGAGGACAGAAGAAGAGGGAAGAGTGATTTTATGATGCTTGAGAAGCTCTCTCAGTTCATGAATCTCCTTCTTAAAACAAGTCTCCTCATGATGACCAAGCCCATTACAAAAGTTGCATTTGGGCCTCTCCTTTTGAGGCTTATCTGCCTTGTGTTGTGATGATTCAAATCCTGTCTTGGATTTTTCCTTATTCTTGCCCTTCCCTTTGGATGGTGCTGCAATGAGAGCATGAGTCTTTGAAGATGAATTAACTTGGTTGAGTTTAGATTGCTCCCTAGTCAACTGCTCACAGAAGGTCTCAAATGAAGGCATAACAAAACTGTTTCCAAGTCCATCCATTGTAGAATAAAAAGAAGTGGCAAAGTAAGAAAAAGAACCTTTTAATTTAGACAAGATCTTGAAGATGCATTCTTTGTCGGTTTTGTCCTTACCGCACCCTGCAAGTTGAGTCCTCAAGGACTTGAATTTCTCCAAGTAATCATCAATAGAGGGAAAAGTATCAACTGAGAGTGAAGCAATCTCTGACTCTAATTGAAGTGCCCGAATATCACTTATTGAGCCAAACAATGTTTTGAGCTTATCCCAAATTTCCTTTGGAGTATCACACCCCTCGATGTGGAAAAACAGAGGATTGGAGATATGAAGAGCGATCAGTCCCATAGCCTCCTCACTCTTGATCCGATGCTGAAACTTCTCATATTCCCTAGTTAGATTAGGTTGGTTCACATCCAATGTAGACCAGAGACCTTTAGACCAGAGGAGACGCTGCATACCAATTTTCCATGTGTGGTAATTGTGGGAAGTCAGAAGCTCAAAACCTGATTCAGCCATTAGAGAGAAGAAAAGACACAAGACAAAATATCTTTGAAAAAGAATGCTGGAAAATCTAATGAAAGTGTTGAAATGCTGGAAAAACACAGTAATACCCTGCTGATGGCAGAAATTTTGACAAACTGAAAATGTATCACCTCCAAAACCCTAAATGAGAGTTTTCACTTCAACTGGATGGTATATCTGATAGAAGTAGAAAAACAAAAAATAGAGTGTACCATTGAAAGGTTGACGTTGAGACCTTTCCAACGGTATATCGTTTTCCATTTTTTGATATTCTAGTGAAAAGTTATGAAGAAAAGAAAATCTGCCTTGAATGTGTGTATTGCAGGCAAAACAAGGGCAATAAATAAGCCCCCTTCAGCTTAACACCTGGTGGCAGATATGACCGGTGCTATGATTTAGCTGGTTGGGGGTCGACGGTGAGCGCTCGGTCGGTGGTGATTGCTCCGGTGAGTGCTCGGTCGGCGGTCAGAGCTTGGCAGTCGGCGGTGAGTGTTCGGCGGTCGGCGGTGAATGCTCGGTGTCGGTGGATGTGACGGGCGCCGGAAGACGGATCAGTCGGTGAGAGATGCGGCCGGAACAGTCAACAGATGGGATGACAGTCGGAGCCGGACAGAGGTGACGTTGGCGGATGGGATGGTGGTCGTCGGCGGACTTTGAAAAACTTTTCCCCCCCTTTTTTTTAAATTTAATTTATTTAATTTTTATTTTTTACAATTTTTAGATTTTTTGGAAAAAAAGGCCGAAGGAAATTTGTAGAATATATAAAAAAAAATAATTTTGCAGGATCGTACCCGGTACCTAGCGGGCCGTACGGTCTGCTGGGTAAATTTTTTTTGCCTCACGAACAACAGACACCAAATATGGGTGTGTTATATGTCGATCTTTGTCTCTTGGGCTCTCTGGATCTGATGGCATGGTCGATTTGAGGTGAAAAAGCTCCCGCAGGTCTGCAATCTCCAAATCTTGCAAAACTTCAGATCCTCATAACTTTGGCATAAAATGTTGGATTTTGGCGAAACAAAAGTTGATTCTGACTTTTTCGACAGCCCTAGACTCGGATATGAGCTCAGATTTCCCCAATATGCACTGAAAGTGACCTTCCAGAGAAAACCTAATATAGAGGCAACCTTAGAGAAGATCTTATAGCCATAACTCAATCTTTAGATTTGGGAAGAGTTTTGCAGGAATGGCTCTGATACCATGTTAGAAATCTTGAACAAGATTAATAACCAGGAACACCTACAAAAACAACGATGAATCTTCCACAAGAGGATATGCAAGAGCTTGCTTGATATTAAGACCTCTCAAATGATGAGGTAAAAGGGATGATCCAAATGATATAAAAACCCTCCTTATATAGGAAAGGGTGAGAAACAAGATGCAGTAAGATGTTGCCATGTGTCTTGATCTAACAACATGTGACAACAAGGAAACCCTAAAAAGATTAAAATGCACCCATAGGTTAAAATAACCTAAGTTAACTTATGCTAGTGTAGTAAACAAATATTTACACTAACAAAATTGAGTTGGGCGTCGCTGTTTCCTGCAAAAGTTAAAATGAATGAAATTCGAGATAGAAATTGATTAAATTTGATCGGTTTTCCCTCCTAGTGCTAGAATATCGATCGAGGATATTAGCATTGGCCGATCACGTTTGATCCATGAAGTATCAAAGCCTAACGAATCCACTAATACTCAATCTTAAACAAGATCATTCAAATGAAAGTTAAACTAAAACATTTATTGAAACAAAGCATTCTAAATTATGAAAACATTAAAATGTCTACTCTAACCCATTTGAAACTTATCCCATTTTGGAATTGGTGTCATGTTGATGTGAAATGATGACCCTTTCCCAATCTCATGATCAATGAGCCAGTCTCAATCAATTCTATTGAAGAGAATCGATGAAATGATTGTGAGATGAGATTAAAAACATGATTTATGCTAAAATGAGTGTGATGCAAGAGCTAATCTAAATGATTTATGCTAAACCAATTAAGATATGTGATTGCTAAGCTAATCTAAATGATATTTAAGCTAAAAAGATACAAACCCTAATTATCTAATTTAGCTAAATGGATGCATGGAATCCATTAATGGAATCTAACCTATTGTGCAACTAATTTAAAATAAAAATGTGTTAAATGTGTGCAAAGATGAGTGTGAGTTTGAGTGATTTCCACAACATAAGTTTGCTCTAAAAAATATGGATCCATTTGTCTCCAAATAGTAACCTATTTATAGGAAAGCAAATGAGAAATGGAGGGTTGAGATAAAAATAGTTAATCAATGTTCAAGGATGGAGGAAATTGGAGGCATGGATCACAAATTCTCATCAACGGGTGAGAATGGAAGATGAGATTTAATCAAGGGTTCTCATTCCTTCCAAACAAACACACTTTTGACATGTTTTAAGAGGTCAAAAGTTAACTTGCTCAAGAAGTCACAAGTTTAGCTTGCCCAAGAAGCCAAGTGAGAATATTCCCTATTTCAAATGATTGGAGGAGAGAGAATATTCTTTGGAATATTCTCATGGGTGAGGAAAAAGGATTATTTTTCAAATTAAAACAAAGTTTTAACTGTGCAAAAGTGGTAAGGAATATTTCATGGGAATATTCCCCTTTTGGAGGAAAATTAAAATTAATTATTAATTAAATAAGGTTTAATGATACAATTAAGGGTTTTTAGAGGAATAAAGTGATTTTCATTAAATTAAATGATTGAATGAAAGGGGGAAAGGTGAAACGAAATTTAATTAAATAACTTAGGGTTATTTAATTAAATAAGATGATTTAGGGTATTTTTTTTTCTTTTTGATAAAAAGGCTAAAAGTCGATATATAAATTAAATTAAATTAAATAGTTTGATTTATTTAATTTAATGAGATGAAGTGTTAGCATGAAAGGGGGTGAATTAACCCAATTAAATGTGTTAGGTTAATAGACAAAAAATGATGCAATTAATTAATTAGCTAGGCTAATTCAATTAATTAAGCGAAAAGAGGATGGGTTTCAAGAGGAAATGATGTTAGTATACCCGATTCAAGTGTATGATATCATTTAGGATATTTTTCAATGTCTACAGTTGCTTCATCATACTTCAACATGGCTGCAAAATCTCTTGCTATCTCATTGTCATACTCTGTCAATTTCAATAAATAGTCCAACCATCCTACTCTAGTAAATAGAGGTAAAACCATCGTATCCTCCAATATATCTTTGTGAACAAATGGTTCCCTCTGAATTACATCACCTCCCATTATTTTGTTGAATTAGTAACCTCAAAAAGTTTTAAATTTTGCAAATTCAACTTCACCACCTAAAAACCCTCAAATTCGGCTACTTCTCAGAATGCCTTCTCTATACCCAATACTCACTATCCATTGCTTCTAGTTCAATAAAGTATCCAAATTATATACCTTAGCTTATCTTAGGGCAAGAATCACATTTATCAGAAACATAGAGAAGTTTTTTCTAATTTTAAAAGTATAGCAAAAATGTAGTCTGACAAACTTGGGTGGCAAAAATAATTTTTTTTGATGACAATGATACCCCTCCCTCAACTTTAATTGAAGTGACTAAAATTCATGCGTAATGGGGTTTTGGGAGTTAATATAATGATGGAAACTAAGGGTGATATATTTTGAATGCATAATTGAAACAATGAATAATAATGAATATGAAAAGAAAGCTAGATTTAAGTACATGAAGTTACATTTTATACATGCACAATGGAAAGTAATGATTAGTGCAATTATGAACTCAAAATGGCATATATCATAGAGTACAAGTGATTTTATGTGCATTGATTGCATAGGAGTTGATGAAAAGTGGTAGCTGTACCGGCGACGAGCATTTTAATGTAAAGTAAATGATGCATGTGAGCATTAATAGATTTCGCGAGAAAAATAATTTGAATCCTCAATAGTAGCATGTATTCAACAGGTATTGCTATAGGCACTCCAAGTACAGGGCCCAACTACAAGGTGTTATTCATGTCCCATAAGAAATAGGTCCCAATAAAACTAAAGATCAGGCCCCTCTTGAGTCTAAAAAATATTCATTATGGAGATTGTGCCATGTGTGCATGTGATTTAAAACATGGGAAATTAGGCTTGAGTAATCTCAAAGGTAGATTTTTGTAACTCGACCTTTGTATTACCAAACATGCTGGGTAAGTCACTTCCTGCTGGAACATCATCTTGTGTCCCAGATCTTGAATCAACAGAACTGTGTGCACCATACTCATCCATTAGAGATACGATGAAATCATTGTGTTCAAGTGGTTTCTTGTATAGCTTGAGTCTATGACCATTAACCAGGAGTGAAAATTTGACTACATCTATAGTCTGTAGTTACACTACACCATTAGGAAATACTTGTATTTCATAGGGTCCCAACCATCATGACTATAATTTCACTAGAAAATATTTTTATCTGGAATCATACAAAAGTGCCTAGTCTCCTACAGTAAATTATTTAGTCTTAATATAATGATCATGCCATTTAATTTGTTTTTTTCTGAACAACCTCTGTGTGGTTCAATGCTTGCAATCTGATTTCATCAAGAGCATTCAAATTCTGCAACCTTTCTTTTTGAGATTATGTTAAGTACATCCCTAAATCAACTTTTGTGCGTAGGGTTTTGTATTCAAACTCTATAGGAAACAACACTGTTTTTCCATAAACCAACTCATAAGGGGTAAAACCTGTATTTATCTTCCATGTAGTTCTATATGCCCAAATAGATTTTGGGAGTTTGGATACACAATCTCTTCTATGAAGTTGCACAATTTTTGTCAATATGTTCTCAATCTCCCTATTTGTAACTTCTACTTGCCCATTTTCCCGAGGATGATATGGAGTAGATTTCTTGTGCTTGATTTGACACTCCTTCACCAGCTGGGAAATGAGGTTTGATGGGAATTGGGGTCCTTGATCATTCACAATCTCCCTAGGAACACCATACCTAGTGAATATTTCCTCATATAATTTTTTTGCAACATTTCCATCTCTAGAAAACTGCAATGCTTTCACTTCTACCCATTGGGTTAAGTAGTCAGTACATACCAGTATATACTCTTTATTATTTGAAGTGGGAGATATAGGGCCAATAAAATCTAGCCCCCATTTTTCAAAACGAGCTAGTGCTAGTTGGGGTTGCAAAGGAATTTCATCACTTCTTGTAGGTCTCCCCATCCTTTGGCATCAATCACAACTTTTAGTATACTTAACAAAATCTTTATGAAGGGTAGGATAGTAATATCCTATTGTTAAAATTTTAAAAGTTGTCCTCTTGGCCACAAAATGTCCACCACAAAGATCATCATGGTATGATTTCAATATATCAAACACTTCATCCTCCCTAATACATCGTCTCATTATGTTATCTGGGCCAGTATAAAATAAGAAGCCAAAAATCCAAGAATAAGGGAAGCATTTGTGAACTAACTATCTTTTATCCTTAGGAGAGAAGTAAGTTGGAATCTTCTCTATTACCAAGTAATTAGCTATATCAGCATACCATGGATTATGTATACTTAGACCAAATAAATTCTCATTAGAGAAAGAATCATCAACCACTCCTTCTTTAGACATTGTAGGAAATCTAGATAGAAAGTCAGCAACCACATTAGCCTTTCTTGGTTTTTCAATGATGGTTATCTCAAATTCTTGTAATAATAGCAACCACCTCACAAGTCTCTCACCTACTATTGGCTTATTCATTAAGTATCTACTTTTTGTATTATCTATGTCTATGAAGACTTGATAGCTAGTAATGTAGTGTCTGAACTTGTTAATGGAATAGACAACAACAAGTATTTCTTTCTCAGTCATAGTGTAGTTCAATTAAGATCCTTGTAGATTTTTTTTGATATAGTATATTGAATACTCCTTATTCCCCTCTTTCTTTCCTAGGACTGCTCCAAAATTTGATGCATTAGTGAGAATGTGAAATGACAATTTCCAATTTGGACCTCTTAAAACTGGTGCATTAGTCAAAACTACTTTTAAATTTTCAAAGGATTGCTAACAGTCTGGAGTACACTCAAATTCAATATCCTTTTTCAACAAAGTAAACAAAGGAGTAGCTATTTTTTTGTAATCTTGAATGAATCTTTTGTAATAATTTGCATGTCAAAGAAAGCTTCACACATATTTTTGTTTCTGGGGAACAAGCAGTGTAGATATAATCCCAATTTTCTTAGGGTCAACTTGTATCCCTACACTAGAAATAAAATGTACCAAGATAATTCCATCTTATCATGTGTAAAATCAGAAAATATACTAAGCACTTCTCTTTGAAATGCGGTTGGAGCATTGCACAGACCAAAAGGTAAAAAAAAAAATGTATAGGTACCCCAAGGATAGGTAAATGTGGTTTTATCTTGATCTTTAGGTGCAATCTTAATTTGGTTATAACCACTGAAACCATCAAGAAATGAGAAATATTTCTTCCCTATCAAAGAATCAAGAACTTGGTCAATAAATGGCAATGGGAAGTGATCCTTACTTGTGGCGGTATTTAGTTCCCTATAGTCAACATAGAATCTCCATTTACCACCCTTCTTGGGAACTATGACCAATGGTGAAACCCATTCACTATCTGATATAAGGTATATGAATCCTGTATTCAAAATCTTTTACAATACAGTTTTCACAATCTCTTTGAGAGATGGATTCATGTGTCTCTATGGCTGCATTATAGGTCTGTAGCCATCATTGATGCAAATTTTGTGCATGCATAAGCAGGATCAATTCCTTTCATGCCACTATAATCCCATGCAAAAGATGCTACATGTGCCTACAACACAGTGTGCAAGGATTTCTGTTGTTCATCAGTCAATGCATTAGTATTATTCAACATCTTTTCAGGCTTGATCTCTAATTGCATAGACATATCTTGTACAAAGGATAGATCAAGGCTAGGTATTATTGGAAATTATTGTTGGGGTAATAAGGTATGTGTTATTTGGGATACCTCTTGTGAGGAACTGGTAGGTATTATTCATTACAATGGATCTTGCAAGAAAGATAGACAACCCTGCTATTGTGGATGTCTTCTATAGTCATTTTATATGATATGGGCTATCAACTTATCCTCATCTTGAATATCTAGTAGAGGGATAAATTAAATTGTCATCAAGGTCTGAAATATGTAGTTGTCCTCATCATCTAGGTGTGGCAAATGGTCTACTCAAGATCTTGATGTGGCTGAGTTGGTAGGTAAAGTACTAAATTCTTGATTATAATTTCGTTGGATATGATCATTTTTCCTGACCTACAACCCATGAATGCATCAGTTGTGGCTAACCAAGGTCAACCTAAGATTAGTGGATATCCAACAAGATTAAATTTGGGCTGAAGTACTATAAATTCAACAGGGTAATCCCAAGAATCTAATGCAATGACCAAGTCCTCAATAACTCCTTCAGGCTTAACAGTAGACCTATCAACTAATTATTTAAAATTGTTTGAGTAGGCCTAAGATTGGCTAATTGTAGTAGCTACATGGTGTCTTTGGTCATCACATTAATTACAAAACCTAGGTCTATCAAAGTATTCTTAATAAGAGTCCCATTGATTTTAACATCTACTACTCGATTGCTAGGATCTATATATTTAGGAACAGTTATATTTCCCATCATTATATCAGCAAGGTTACCCAAAACATGGAATTTATGTGGGTCCTTTCTTTTCCTTCCTGGCTTCTTAAGACAGAGATCCCTAATAGTCTTAGTATACATGGGAATGTCTTTGATAGCTTGGATTAATGGGATTTTAATGCTAACATATTTTAACTAGCTTAGAAGGTCAGTTTCAACGGGTGTGTGTTGTTTTTGGATAGTCAAAAATTCAAGGAATGGAGGCTTCATATGTGATGTAGTCTATAGCCCTTAATTGGACTCAGATTCCAGAAGTGGGTTATATGAGGCTTCCTTTGTAGGTTCTTCATCATCTAATTTTGTAATTTTGGGAGATGAAGGTCCTACAAGGTTCTTCCTTGATCTGAGATGAAGGTCACTCACCTCTACTCCATAAGTGGGGTATTGGATAGCTTCGTTAGTATAAGCCTATTGAATAGGCTTAGTGTTAGGGTTAGGTGCAAGCTGGGTAGGTATTTGTGATGGTCTAGGTGGCTGAGACTGAGGTTTTGATGGAGGCATTAGAGCTTTCTACTGAGGTGGAGGAGGAGGTAGCATAGGGCTTTGGTAATTCATATTTTGTTGCTGTCATTGTTGGCCTTTCTGCCACTGAGGCTGCCATTGATTCTGCTAGTTTATCCATTATGTATTGTAATTAGGACCCTGAAAGTTTTGTTGTCACCATGAGTTTTGTTTTTGGTTCCAATTTGGCTAAGATTGTGTCCATTATTGAGGACTCTGACACTAGTTTTTATTTGTTTTCCAAGGCTGAGTGTTCCAAGCAAATTTTTTTTGATTGCTCAAAGGGAAAGATGGATTAAAACTAAGGGGCTCTAGTGGAATACCTTGTCTTTGTTTCCATGGCCTCCTTTGTGCTATGTAGAATATTTTTCCATCATCTCCTTCAATTAACTGGAAATCTAGTTTCTCAACCTTTTCTTGCTAGATACTGGCCACTCATTTGCACTTACAATTGGCTTTCCTCTTCCTACAGTTAGGCCAATACTCAGTGGGCATGGATTTTTCTTCCTACTGCTTCTTCTTGATGTGGAGGGTGTCCAACTATGTTGCTAGTTGACTGATTATATCCTGCTTCATGTTGGACAATAAATTATCGATTTCAACTTTGAAAGCCCCATTAGAGGACTTACTTTTGATGGATGACCTCTCCTCTCTTGGTTTCCTGGAAAGAGTCTTGGAATAATTCCTACAAAATTTACAAATGTCCTCAAATGGACCTATAGAAATTTATCCTGCCCCAATAAGGTTGAGGGAATCCATACATTCTTCATTAATCCCCCTTAAAAATACCAATTTAAGGGATTCCTTTGACAATTTATTCTGTGGGTTTTTCTTTAAAACAAACTAAAATATTTCTATATAATCTTCGAATGGCTCATCCTCTTTTTGAGAAATTGAGAAAATGTCATCTCTCCTTTGGTCTAATCCTTTGTAATAGTCCTTTTACTTTTCCAAGAACTTTGTCTTCAAGGTGTCCCAATCCAGGACAACATCCTTGCCAAGCCCCATAAACCATATGAGGGAAACATCCTTGAGAGTGGCAGGGAAGAGCTTGAGTTGGTGGGAATCAATAGTGTAATCAAAACTTCTGCACAATACATCAAACTCAAAGAGAAAGGTATCTGAGTCCTTAGTTACCAAGCCATAAAATACTAGAAATGTTGATGGTGGAATATTTTTCAGCATAGTAGCTCTGGCTTCGTTTGTAATGGGGAACTCAAAGGTACCTTGCTCTGGTGGATCAAGATCTACCATTGTTTGGAAGGTCCCTTTAGAATTTGTGGAATATGATGATGATGATGAAGAAGATGGAAAGGCAGTGTCCACTCTTTCAAAAATATCCGCAGTATATTCAAAAAAATCACCAGTATCTTCTCTGTCTTGAGTTTCTAAGGGGAGGAATATTCCTTGGCTATCTCTCTGCCTCCACATACAATAGGTTTGAATTTGTATGGAAATGGACCTACACAATGTTAGTATAATTCCAGGTGTTTGTTTTGAAGATGAAATCTATAGTCCTAATGCAGAAAGAAAAGTAAATCTATGAAAAAATTGTAAAAAAAGGCCTATGAAGATAGCACCATCCCCATAAACGGTGCCAAAAATGTAGAGGAAAACTAATATGTTATGGACTTGGTAAATTCTACATAATTTAGGGAAGTACTAGACTGAACAGTCTACTTGACATTGCAAGCCTACATTAAATTATCAACCAAGGTGCGTAAACTTATGATGGTACTGCACTATTTGTGCCTTCACAGACTTGTGTTCACCTAAATTATCCTATGCAAACCTATTCAAACTATTCTACCTTTTTGGAAACTTACATAATTGTAAAAAAAATGCAAGTAGTTATAAAACCTAATGGATACGTGTACTTGTAGCATAAGCTGTAGGTGATTGCTAAAATATACGAGTGAAAAATTAATCTAAAACTGTTAAAACAACAAAACAACGAACCCTAAACTCTGAAGTGCTATGATCTATCAATTATATCTCTGCTCATGAAAGACAAATACTTCAACTAACCATAAACTATTTTAATTTTCAATGCATTTGTAAGATAAAGAAAACAAAATTAATGGAAATGTATAAATAACTAAATATATAGATGAAGTGAAGAATAGTACCTGAGTGGCCAACTCACAAAAATATCTCACTTAACTAAAAGACAAATCTAACTTAGATTCTTACTCATCCATACATCATACAACTCCATTCATTGCATAACACCATATATTCAAACAAAATTCTTCTTTAAAATTTTATTCCATAATATCATTTCAACATGTTTCTGGAAAATCGAAAAACTTGAAAAAAAACTAATTGATAATAAATTTTATTAATCAACTAACTAAACTATGAACTCATCCCATAAATTTATACAAAACAGGGAGAATCTTATTAAAAACCACTAACTAACTAACTGCAATCATAAATCTCACTCCTAGATATGAGAATGTGAATTTAGGACTGACTTATTCAACTAACTAAAGGAAAACTAGACCTATTCAAATAAGACTAGATTGCATGTGAAACACATAGGAAAACATCCAATATTCTAAAACAAGTATCTTTCCACATTTATTCCTTCCATAATGACCACACTTAGCTCCATAGCTTCTTGTACTTTGAATGATATGAACTTCACTAATTTCCTATTCTGCTACCTTGGTGCTTGCTATATAAATACTCCTTTCTTGTTACCACATGCTGAGATGCAAATAGATTAATCCATACAACACACATATGCAACTAACCACCATAATTAAATCACAAAATTCAATTCATATACACATATATTCATATTTAAACCATGCAATACTACAAATATTCCACCATATTTCATTTCCACAAAATGGGTTCAAGGTTGTAAGGTATGCATGAAAGGATAACATATTATGGAAGTATTGTCTACAAGGTACTTTAAAAACATAGGTAAATTTTTTAAAAGTATATCAAAAGTAAAAAAAAGATACTAATAACCGAACCCGTCATTAGTGATGTTCATATTGTAGAGTTATTTTTCAGAGAGGTCGTGAGACTAAATGATCTATCAAAGAGTATAGTTTTAGATAGAGATGCCAAATTTGTTGGTTATTTCTAGAGGACATTATGGAAGAAGTTGAAGACAAATTTGAAGTTTAGTTCTGCGCACCATCCACATACTGATGGACAAATGAAGGTGGTGAATAGGAGTTTGGGTAACCTATTGAGATGCTTAGTAGGAGATAAACCAAAGGGATGGGATTTGATTTTACCACAGGCAGAATTTAGTTATAAAAATTCTATCAATAGGAGCACTGGTAAATCACATTCCAGATTGTATATGGGAGTAGTCCAAGGAATTATTTTGAACTGAGAAATATGGATAAAGGAGAGAAGAGTAGTTTTGAGGCTAAAGATTTTGCTAAGCACCTGAAGAATTTTCATGACAAGGTGAAGAAAAATATCAATAAGATGAAATCTTAGTATAAGGATAAAGCGGATCAGAAAAGGAGGTATAAGGAGTTTTAGGTAGGAGATGAAGTCATGGTTCATTTACGAAAGGAGATATTTCCAGTTGGTACATACAATAAGTTAAAGATGAAGAAGTTTGGACCATGCAAGATCCTGAAGAAGCATGAATCAGGAAATGCATATGAGGTAGAGTTGCTGAGTGAGATTTATGTTTCACCTGTGTTTAACATTTCCAATTTGATAAAAAAATCATGAAGGAGTTAAGGAGAATGAATTGACAGAGGCACAATGGAACATTCCAACACCTATGTCACAAAAGGAAGAGATCAAATTTTTTTTGGATACTCATGTGGGTAGAAGCACAAGAAGCAGGCAATATGCAGAGTACTTGGTGAAATGGAGAGGAAGGCCTATTGAAGATTCATCATGATTATTTGAAGCTGAGGTTAATCATCTTGGTTTCCCTCTAACACCTGGGAAGTGACATGGTCACTTTTCAAATTACCCTGGGTGTTTGATGCAAGAGCATCAGTGGTGTAAGGGAAATCTTGCATCACCCAAAATTATTGTATTTTCATTTGTTCTAGATTCCTTAGTTGTCTTGGGGCCCATGGTGACTCATGCAGTCTTTGGGATAGCTAGAAGTTTGAAGCAACCAGAAATAGTCATCTGTTATTTTTAGTAAGTCAACCTATTTAGGTCGTATCTACGCAAAAAATTGACCCGAAGGAGTGAAATCAGAAAATAAGATTTTTGGTGAAAGATGTTGAGAAAATGTGTCTCAACTTCTAGCTTGAAGTCCCTATTTTCATGACTTGGAAAAAAATCCGGTGATTCTACAATTTACTACCGTACCATGCTTGGCCTCATCTCAGCCTTTACCACTTTACCGTGGCAGTCAGTTCTTACCCTGGTGGTACCACGGTGGAAGGGTGGTGATTACATCTTTACCGCTCGTAGTCTTGTCCCTAACCATGGTGACTACAGTTGCCTTCGCTTGGCCAGTCTAGTTGGTCACTGCCATACCGCAGGCAGTGGGTCCACTCACCGCGGTGATCGCGGTGAGACCACCAGTGGTCTGGCTGATGATCATCGCCGTACCACGGGTTGGTCTGTCGAACCGCACGGTAGCACGGTTTGAACGCCAATGATCACCATCGCCGGTTGCCTCGTTATGTGGCTAGTGTCAACTTAGATGACGGTAGCGCGAGACGGTTAGCGGATGAGCTTGGTAAAGTTTGTGGGTGAGATTGATCAAGCTCACCACATTACTGTGGGATGACTCGGCTGGTGCTTCGGTAGCACGGGCAGGTCTTGGATGAGCTTGGTCGGGCTCACTGCATTACCGCGGGTGGGTTGACTCAGCTTGGCAGTGGAGCGGTATGAGCATAGGGAGCTCAGACGAGCTCAGGGCTGCATTTGACCTAGTTGGACTCGGTGGCAGGAGTGATAGATGAATGCAAATTGGAAACGTGGTAGTTTGACTACTTCTGGTTGGCCAAAGGCTTTTGTGGCAACAGTAGTAATTGCAGGCTGACTTTGACTGGCGATTAGGACCCGATTTGGGTGGTGGCATTAATTCCTGGGTGGATCAATGTAGGAAGATTGACATGGGCTAATCGATTGCGTGATTGGATCAGAGATTGATGTACCTTGTGATCAGAGGTTGATTGATAATTTTTTAAATGTAACATGTGACTTATCAAGTTGAGTACAATATTGCATAAAAGAGACAATTCAAACTATATGTTTTTTAGAGAAAATATTGTAACAGTGAGATAGTTTTGGAAGCGCTGGTGTGAGTTGATCAGAGAAGACTGTTTATTGTATGTAACTATTTTTGTTACTATAATATAATTGTCTTGACTTTGTGTGGTGGGTTTTTCACCTGAAAAGGTTTTCCCACGTATATCTTGTGTCAACTGTGATTGCTTATTTCTGATTGTCTTTTCTATGCTTATTGTATTTATCTCAAATAGTTTTGAAAGCTATTAGGAATCAGTTTATGCTCTTCTCTTCTATTGTATTAGTGTTAAGGGAATGTATTCCACACTATTGGGTCATTAGATCCTGCATGTTTTTCCCTTCAAGTGGTATCAGAGCCTGGCCCGTTGTGTTATCCTTGAGAGAAAGCTCAATTTTTTGTGCTAATACTATTTCAGTGGGAGTATTGCATTGTTAAAAATTGTTTCAATTTGAGATGACAAGTACATCAGGTAGAGTAGACATTGAAAAATTTAATGGCAGCAACTTTGAGTTGTGAAAAATCAAAATGGAAGACTTGTTGGTGGATAGAGACCTTTGGATTGCAGTGTCTGGAACTAAGCCACAAAGTATGACTCAAGAGGCTTGGGATCTTGCTAATAGAAAGGAAAGAGGTCTAATAAGACTGAGTCTGGCTGATTCTATTCTCCTGAACATTCATGAGGAGCAATCTGCAGCTTCATTGTGGAAGAAGCTTGGTGATATTTACCAGGGAAAGTCTCTAGTAAATAAGTTATTCCTGAGGAAGAAGTTGTACTCCTTGAAAATGGATGAAGGTGCATCTATTGTAGACCATCTGAAATCGTTTAATATGAGTGTTACTCAACTAGCGTCTATAGGTGTAAAGACAGAGGAGGAAGATCATTGCATGCTCCTGTTATGTTCATTACCTGATAGTTGGGATCATCTGGTGATGGCTATTGGAAGCACAACCATTGCATTCAAGATGGATGATGTGGTTGCTTCACTCTTGTCTGAAGAAATGCGAAGGAAGTCTTCTAAGATGGCCAAAGAGGCTCTTGTTGTTTGAGGTAGACCAAAGGAGAAAGGAAAGAAGTCAAAATCCAAATCTACAGGAAGATCGAAGTCTCTTGGTATAAAGTTCAAGGTGAGATGCTAGAACTGTGGGCAACCTGGTCATATCAGGAAGGACTGCAAGGAGAAGAAGAAGAGGAATGCTTCTGACAATGAATCTTCTCAAAGTGATGTAGACGCCTTCATTGCAGTAGCCTTGACAACTCAGGCATCAGATGATGTCTGGTTGGTTGAATCAGGTGTGTCCTTTCACATGACGTCCAATAGAGAATGGTTCTCTAAATATGATAAGTATGATGGTGGAAAGGTGTACTTGGAAAGCGATTCAATGCTAGAGATAGTTGGTAGAGGAAGAGTTAGAATTCAATTTCTTGATGGGAGAGTCAAAGGTATTGGTGGCGTACTTCACATACCAGTTCTGGCTCGAAATCTTCTTTCTGTCAATAAGTTGAATGATGCTGGTGTATAAGTTTCTTTTTCATTTAAGGAATGTAAAATGGCTAGAGGTGCAATGGTGCTGGCTAAGGGTGTTCGTACTGGCACTTTGTACAAGCTGGATGTACGTCCTGTTCTTTGTAATAGTGCCTCTATAAAATCATGCAATGTTGCACCTGTAGAGAAAGATAAAGACACTTCTCTGGCTGAAAATGCTATGGAGGTAAAATTTTCAGCTGAGAAGACTATGCTATGGTATCATAGACTTGGTCACATTGGTGAGAAAGGTATAAAAACCTTTAAGAATAAAAATCTTGTAGAAGGGCTTGATGATTGTAACCTTGAGTTCGATTTTTGTGAACATTGTATCTATGGAAAACAACATTGTGTTTCATTTTATTCTAGTCCTCATAAATCTTCTGGTATAGTAGATTATGTTCATTCAGATGTGTTTGGTCCAGTTAATGTTCCTTCGTTATCAAAGTTTAGATACTATGTTTCTTTTATTGATGAATGTTCGAGAAGGGAATTTGTATAATTTCTTAAAAGTAAATCAAAAGTGTTCAGTTGGTTTAAAGAATTTAAATCTTTAGTAGAGAATCAATCTGGAAGGAAAATTAAATGTTTGAGGACAGACAATGGCATTTGAATTTTTTTCTATAGATTTTGAAAGGTATTGCACTGATCATGGAATTAAAAGGTACAAGACAATGCCTTACACTCCACAATAGAATGAAGTTGCTGAAAGTATGAACAGGATGCTGATGGAAAAGGAAAGGAGTATGCTGAGTGGTGCTGGTCTGGAGCAAAATTTTAGGGCTGAGGCAGTGGCTACAACATATTATCTAATAAATAGATCTCCTCGCTTTGCTCTTGTTGATAAAATTCCTTTGAAAGCATGGTCTTGTAAGAAGCCCTCTTTGAGGCATGTCCGTGTGTTTGGATATGAGGAATATATTTATGTGCCAAATGAAAAGAGATCTAAATTGAATAAAAAGGCTGTCAAATATATTCTCATCGGCTATGGAGTTGGTGTGAAGGGATACGAGCTTTGGAACCCTATTATTGAAAAGGTTTTGTACAACAGAAGCATGATATTCCGTGAACTAAAACCTTCAGTAAGTGATCAATAGCTTGAGACAGATCATAGTGACAAGTAGAAGGATGCAGTTGAGATTCCACAAAATCCAGAAAGGGAAGAGCTGCATGGTGTACCTAAGACTAAGGAGAGCTCAAGCAGCTCTGGAAGTTCTAATGATGAAGAACAACCTCAGCCTATAAGAAAATCTACACGAGGAAAAAGGCAACCTGAAAGGTATGGTTTTTCACTATTAAATTTGAACTGTGCCTATGCTTTATTTACCAACATTGATGAGCTTAGGATTGTGAAAGAAGAAATCAACATGGCTGATTCAAATTCTTGGCTGAAAGCCATGAATGAGGAGATGGATTCTTTGAAAATTAATGAAACTTGGAATTTGGTACCACTACCTAAAGGGAAAAAGCCTATTGGCTGTAAGTGGATATTCAAAAAGAAAATAGGCCTTGATGGCAATGTTGAGAAATATAAGGCAAGGTTGGTTGCAAAGGGATTTTCTCAAATTGAGGGAATTGATTATGGAGAGATTTTTTCCCCTATAGCAAAGCTAACATCCATCAGATTTTTATTGTCATTGGCAACTGTGTATGATTTGAAATTGAACAGATGGATGTGAAGACAACATTTCTCCATGGTGAGTTCGAAGAAGAAATCTACATGTCCCAGCCTGAGCATTTTGTTGAAAGAGGTAAACAAAATCTGGTCTATAAGTTAAATAAATCTCTCTATGGTTTAAAACAATCTCCTAGAATGTGGTACCAAAAATTTGACATGTTTGTGTTGTCAATTGGATTTGTGAGATCAAAATATGATCACTGCATTTATTATAAATCTGAGAATGATCATGTGATTGTTATTACACTGTACATGGATGATATGTTATTCATAGGAAATAGAAAGACTATGATTTCTGATCTTAAATCTTAGTTGTCTACAAAGTTTGAAATGAAAGATCTTGGTGCAGCAAGGTACATTCTTGGAATGGAGATAACCAGGGACAGAAAAAGCAGAAAGCTTTGGGTCAGTCAGAGTAAGTATGTGAAAACAATTCTAGAGAGGTTTAGCATGGATGATTGCAAGAAAATTGCTTTTCCAATCATGCATGGAACTAAGCTGTCTGTTGAAGACTGTCCAAAGTCTACTACTAAGATAGAGGACATGACCAGTGTGCCTTATGCAAGTGTTGTTGGCGGTTTTGTGTATGCTATGGTCTACACAAGACCAGACATTGCCCAAGCAGTGGGAGTTTTAAGCCGATTTATGGAAAATCTGGGAAGATCACATTGGGATGTTGTGAAGAGAGTATTTAAGTATTTGAATGGGAATTCAGACTATGCCCTGTGTTACCATGGCAGTTTGGTTGCATCACAGAGGACTCTTAGCATTCATGGGTATGTTGATTCAGATTGGGCAGGGGACATTGACAGCAGGTGATCCACCAGTGGATATACTTTCATGCTTAATGGTGGAGCAATCAGTTGGATGAGCAAGTGACAGGCTATAGTTTCTTTATCCATGAAAGAGGCAGAGTACATGGCTGAAACTCACACCTATAAGGAGGTTTTTTGGCTAAGGCATTTATGATCAAACATTGGATTTAATGTAGGGTAGATCACTATTTTTTGTGACAGTCAGAGTGCCAATTGTTTGGCAAAGAATCCGACCTTTCATGCCAGGACCAAGCACATTGATGTGTAATATCACTTCATGAGGGATATGGTTGAAGATGGTAAGGTTGGTCTAGAAAAGGTGGACACCTTGAAGAATGTTGCAAATGCTTTAACAAAGCCAGTTAGCACAGACAAGTTCATATGGTGCACAGAATCGATGGGCCTTGGGGCCTATGAAAAACAATAATTTTTCAATGCCATGAGGGAGCTGGAAGTGTTTTCCAAGTGGGAGCTTGTTGAGAAAATGTGTCTCAACTTCTAGCTTGAAGTCCCTATTTTGATGACTTGGCAAAAAAATTGGTGATTCTGCAGTTTATAGCCGTACCACGCCTGGCCTCATCTCAGCCTTAACTGATTTACCATGGCAGTCAGTTCTTACCCTGGCGGTACCATGGTGGAAGGGTAGTGGTTACCTCTTTACCACTCACAATATTGTCCCTAATCATGGTGACTGTGTTTCCTTCGCTCGACCGGTCTGGTTGGTCACTACCATATCGCAGGCAGTTATGTCCTTGACCGCGGTGGTGGCGGTGAGACCGCTTGTGGTCGCCTTGGTTGCTACCGCCTTACCACGGGTAGTGGGTCCACTCACCGTGGTGATCACGATGAGACTGCCAGCGGTCTGGGTAATGGTCACTGCCCTACCGCGGGGTGGTCTGTCGACCCCCATGGTAGTGCGGTTTGACCGCCAACAGTCACCATGGCCGGTTACCTGGTTGCCATGGCTAGTGTCAACCCGGATGATGGTAGCATGAGATGGTTAGCAAATGAGCTCGATGAAGTCGATTGAGCTCACCGCATTACCACAGGCCAACTCGGCTAGTGCTCCAATAGCACGGGCAGGTCTTGGATGAGCTCAGTTGGGCTCACCACATTATTGCAGGTGGGTCAACTCAGCTCGATGGTGGAGCAATATTAGCATAGGGAGCTTGGATGAGCTCGAAAATTTGTTTGATCAAGTTGGACTCGGTGGCAAGAGCAATAGGTGAATGCAAATCAGACACGTTGGCCAAAGGCTTTTGTGGCAACAACAGTAATTGCAGGCCGACTTTGACTGGCGATTAGGACCCAATTTGGGTGGTGGCATTAATGCCTGGGTGGCTCGATGCAGGAGGATCAACATGGGCTGATCGATTGCATGAGTGGATTAGAGATTGATGTACCTTGTGATCGGCGATTGATTGATAAGTTTTTAAATGCAACGTATGACTTATCAACTCGAGTACAATATTGCATAAAAGAGACAATTCAAACTGTATGTTTTTTAGAGAAAATATTGTAATAGTGAGATAGTTCTGGAAGTGCTTCTATGAGCTAGTCAGAGAAGACTGTTTATTGTATGTAACTATTTTTGTTACTATAATACAATTGTCTTGACTTTGTGTGGTGGGTTTTTTACCAGAAAAGGTTTTCCCACGTATATCTTGTGTCAACTGTGATTGCTTATTTTTGATTGTTTTTTCTATGCTTATTGTATTTATCTCAAATTGTTTTGAAAGCTATTAGGAATCAATTTATGCTCTTCTCCTCTATTGTATTAGTGTTAAGGGAATATATTCCGCACTATTGGGTCATTAGATCTTGCATGTTTTTCCCTTCAAAAGAATCATCTCAAAATCATGTACCGTTTTGAAGATATTAAATTTTAATCATGGAGAATTTCTCTAATGAAGTTTAAAACCTAAAATTGAGGCCCTTCGGAGCCCCAAAACACGGTGCAAAATCTCTGATCTATTAGATTGAGCAAAAATATGGTTGTATATCTCTTCACAAGCTTTCCAACAATATATTACAGTTGAAAATATGACTGTTGGATCAAAAGTTATGGCCCCGAGAAGCTGCCCCACGAAAAAGTGAATTTCATTAAAATATCTTCCTAAGAAAGAAATCAAATGGCAAGACTTTTGGCACCAAAAAAAGAGGGAAAGTATATTTTCTAGAATATTCTAGGGTGGTTATTGAGTAAAATAAAAGGGTTAAGTGGGGGTTGTAGAAAGTGGCTCCATTAGTGTTGATTGCGACTTTGAATAATAGATTTTTTTTAGAGTTGATTTTGTTGTAATGAACCAAACCCATGCGGTTGTAGCATTGCAATTTTTGAATCTATAATTTCATTTTATGAGAATAAATGAAAGTGAGTTATTTTTTGTCTCACATCTTTTGTGTTGGTATATATTCCTATGTAATGTGTGGTTTCTAGGTGGTGTAGCCCTCATCGAGAGGTATCAGAGCAGATTTTCCTGAGTGTGTAAACAAATTGCCGAGCGTGAGGCAGTTTGCACCAAGACTTGTGGTTGTGGGTTTCTAAGAAAATTGATCAAAATTCCTCCATGAAGAACCTGTGGTGGTGGAAGAAATTTCATTGTTCCAGAAGAGGGTTTTAGATCCCTACAGAGATAATTTCAAGCACTGCAAGAGGAGTTGCATCGAGGGTTTGAGACAAGAAGAGGAGATGAAAGTGAAGATGAAGTTGAAAATTAGTAACAGTTTGAAGAAGAACAAGATGTAGTAGATCTAGAGCAAGTCATATTATTTAAGGCCATCTCTAAGATTGGGAAAAGGCCAAATATTGATGTTTCTACATTTTTTGGAAATCTTAATCCAAAAGAGTTGATTGATTGGATCAACGATATGGAGGAGTGTTGAAATGCACAAGACAACTGAGACGGGGGTGAATAAGTTGTAATAAATTTCTTTACCACTAACCTTAATCAATTCCACTTTAATCCAATCTATTATTAATTATTAAACATGAAATTCAAATAACATAAAGCAAACACTAGAGACACCAAATTTACGTGGAAAACCCAATGAGGGAAAAACCACAATGAGGATTAGCTCACATTATAGTAATAATGCAATATTGAATACATAGGCTCATTGCCTGAGGGCTCACTACTCAGATACAAAGGCTCACTGCCTACAATAGGACTCATTGTCCAAAAGGAGGCTCACTGCCTACAAAAATACAAAAGATAAATAAAGATCCACCACAAAGGTTCCACACATTTGTAGCTTGATCAAGAGATAGTAGACACCATCAAGTCACTACTTTAAGGAATCTAACACATTAAAGTACTGCTGCCTCAATTCGATCTTGCACACTTTTCTTTTTGCACTTCTTTGAACACTATATTTCCTTTTTCACAACCACACTTTGATTCACAAGATCTTGACTTTCCTTTATACCATCTTCAACCCTAGAAGAATTCTCCAAGGTCAGCTAAACAACATTCAATTTACAAATTCAAAAATGAGGTCGACTACTCAACGTTCCCGCGGTGGATACGAATGAGAGAGGACCAATTACATGTCTAATTCAGACCCAAAAAACATCTTGGATCAATCACACGCTTCCTTAATTCGATGGAAATATTTATGTAACATGTAGACACCAGGTCAACCAAACCTAATAAAAACACAAATGATCTTTGAAGTATGTGCATCTCCAACAAGATGAATACTCAACACGCTTCACCAGACATTCTACCATCTCTAAGAACACTTTAGGTTCATCTGTAGCAACTACAACAAACTTCATTCACCTAATACTCTTCACTAGTCCAACTGAACCAACCAACAATACACAAGAGCTATGGAGAAGGTCTTCTGGAGTGCCAAATACCAAGCATGTTTGTCAGAACATAGAAACTAGAAAAATACATCTCCCAAATCTGCAAGATCTAAAACCGAATTCTAGAATACTGTGGAGCCAAAACATTTATCCCAGTCCACAAATAGATAGTTTTGCAAAACCAGTTCACATACCGGTGAACATCTTTCATTCTCTATTCAGGCTGATTAACAATACCATAGATCCACATAGGAATAGGATGAACACATAAGAAATGCAGAGCACATTACTGGAGCACACTTAGGACACACACCCAACACTATCTTCATTCTCTTAAATTTTATCAAAAGAAATTAACAAAAACACAACTACAACTTCAAAAATATAGATCCATGTACTCTTAGCACTTCTACAATATCTCAACTATACAAGTACCATCTACACAAAAACTGAATTGTGTTGACATCAATGACAATATTAATGACAACACCACCAAACATATCCATACTTGCAACAAGGATTACTTTGAGTATGAGGAGGTGGAAGATCCTGAGAGGGTAAAATTTTCAAAGACCAAGCTAAAGGGTCATGTGAATATTTGGTAGAAAGAGGTACAATTAGAAAGAAATCAAAGAGGAAAAGAGAAAATAACAAGATGTGACCGGATGGTGGAGAAATTAAAAGGATAGTTCATTCATGTGGAGTATGAGCTAGATTTGTTGAAGAATATGCAAGGGTTGAAACAAGTGGAAAAATCTATCAAGGAGTATACAAAAGAATTCTACTGTGTCCTAATTAGAAAAAGCCATTTTGAGGCCAACAAGGAAAAAATTTCTCATTACATAAATGGCTTGAAGCCGAGTATTCAAGAAGAGTTTGGTCTGGTAAGAATGTCCCCCATTGAAAATGCATATCGGTATGCTTTGAGGGTAAAAGAAAAGTTGAATAGAAGGTTTGAAAGCAAGCAAAGAGGCGGGGGTTGTGGTGGAAAGAGAAATGGGTGTTCATATTTAGGTCAAAATGAAGATCAAAATAAGGGTGTACGATCCAATAGAAGCCAAAACTAGAAAGGAGATAGCACCTACCACCATCTTGATCAAAATAATGGAGACCAAAGAGGAAGAGGAATATCTAGAAGAGGTCTAAGAAAAGGAGGCTTTCATGGAACCTATTTCCAGTGTGAAGAAGGACATAGAGCCTATAAGTGTCTTCAACATCAAGGAAGGAAAAATAAATGACCTAAGGGTAATGCACAAGTTGCACATGTAGATGAAGATGCCGAGTCTTAACATTCTAAGGATGTTGAAAGAAGAGAGGTCCTTGTTACTAGAAGAGCCTCGTTGAATGAGGAGAGAGAATCAACTTAAAGGAAGAATTTATTTTGCACCAGATGTAAGTGTGAAGGTAAAGTTTGCAATGTTATTATTGATTAAGGTAGTAATGATAACCTTGTTTCAGAAGAGATGGTTAGTAAGTTACGGTTAGAGAGAAGAAGGCATCTGAATCCATACCAGATTACTTGGTTGCAGAAGGACCATAAAGCTTTGGTAAATGAACAATGGATGGTAAAGTTCAAGATTGGAAATTACCATGATGAGGTATTGTGTGATATTATTCCTATGGGTTTTTTTCATATGTTGTTAGGAATACCTTAGAAATTTGATTAGTGAGTGGTGCATGATGGATTTGCTAGCACCTATTCCTTGAAAAAGGATGGAGTTCGTAATAAGTTGAAACCCTTGAGGGAGGTAGAAGAAAAAGTATGCAGTAAGAAAATTCCTAGGAGGTATGAGGCATGAGCATATTTGTTTTGCATTGATCCCTAGAGTTGATAAATAAGATACTAGTGAGGTACTTGTAGAGGATTCAAATTTGTTGAATTAGTTTCAAGTTATTATTTATGATAACATAACTGAAATTTTTACTCTAGTAAGAAATATTAGTCATCAGATGGACCTGATTCATAGAGCCAGTTTTCCAAATAAGGAAACTCATCATATGACTCCAGTAGAGAGTGAAGAGTTGAACAAACAAATGCAAGAGTTGTTGCAGAAGGGATTGATCAGAGAGAGTTTGATTCCATGTGCAGTACCTACAATACTAGCACCAAAGAAGGATGGGGAATGGTGGATGTGTACAGATTCTAGAGTCATCAACAACATCACCATCAAGTATAGATTTCCCTTGCCAAGGAGTGAAGAGTTGAACAAACAAGTGCAAGAGTTGTTATAGAAGGGATTGATCAAAGAGATTTTGAGTCCATGTGTAGTCCATGTAGTACTAGCACCAAAGAAGGATGGGGAATGGTGGATGTGTACAAATTATAGAGCCATCAACAAGATCACCATCAAGTACAAATTTCCCTTGCCAAGGATGGATGAAATCATGGATTGTTTGAGTGGAGATGAGTACTTCATGAAGATAGATATGAAGAGTGGTTATCACTAGATTCATATTAGAGAAGGAGATTAATGGAATGCAATGTTCAAGACCAAAGAGGTCTTGTGTGAGTGTTTATTCATGCCCTTTCAGATAACCAATGCACTAAGCACCTTCATGTGGCTCATGAATGAGTTACTGAAAGAGTTTTTGGGTAAATTTATCATTATTTATTTGGATGAAATTTTAATTTTTAGCAAGACATTGGAGGAGCATTTGATGCATTTCAGAAAGGTTTTTGAGAAGCTAAGAGAGAAGTTGTTGATCAATTTGAAGAATTACAGTTTTGTGAAAAGAGATTTTATATACTTAGGATTTGTTGTCTCAAAAGAAGGTCTTAAGATGGACCCAGAGAAGGTAAAAGATATCATTGAATGGCCTACACCAATGGTTTCTACTGAGGTGAGATCTTTTAATGGTTTGGCTAGTTTTTATAGGAAGTTTATCAAAGGTTTTAGTAGTATTTGTGAACCTTTAAAAAAAACAATGAGATGCATTAGAAAATAGTTTAAGTGGACCATAGGAGCAGAAAAAGGTTTTGATATGTTGAAGAAGAAAGTTATGAAGCAACCTATTTTGGAACTTCCAGATTTCAACAAGGTATTTCAGGTAGATTGTGATGCTAGTGATAGTGCCATTGGAGTTGTTCTGAGTCAAGAAGGTAAGCCTATTGCCTATTTTAGTGAGAAGTTGAATGATGCTAAGAATAAATATTCTATCTATGATAAGGAGTTTTATGCTATAGTTTAGGCTTTGAAGAAATGGAGACACTATTTGTTGCCAAAATAATTTGTTTTATGTAATGATCACCAAGCTTTGTAGTATCTCAATAGTCAAGGAAAGTTAAATCAAAGGCACTTAAAATGGGTTGAGTTTTTACAGATTTATACTTTTGTTTTTAAGAATAGGAGTGGAAGGTCAAACAGAGTTGCAAATGTCGAGAGTAGAAGGAAAAAATTGTTTATAGAGATGAATAAAGAGGTTGTTGGGTTCAATGAACTCAAGATTTTGTATCTTGAAGATTGATGTTTGGTGTTTCTGCATAGCAACAACTTAGACAGAATAAAAGTTATCCTATCTCTCTTGAAAGGTTGATCTCTATGAACAAATAGATAACCCCAAGGTCTCACAGGTGTCAGGTTATGATAATGCTATAGAACAAACTCAGTGATAAAATGTGAATATGCTGGTAATTAGAAGGGGTATTACGCACAAATGCTGGAAGCTCTAAACTCGTTAGATTTAAAGATATGATGATGCTCAAATTTCTAGTTCTAACTAAAAAAAGATGAGGGTTTCAAAAGTATTGATGTTAACACTACTTCTAAGATTAACCATGCAAATGATGAAATACTTGGAATGGAACAATCCCTTAAACTAGTTTCTGGTCGACTCAGGTTATACCTGCAATCTTGCAGAAAGAAGTGCAATCTTCTAAGGTGTTAAATATTTTCACAATGTAGGCATTCATTCAGTAAGACTGAATGAATATCTACACTTGAACTAAGCACATAAATATGAGGTATAGGTTGACCTTGCACAACATTCCCACAATCAAGAAGCTTCCCAAAGAATGAACTAGGGATTGCTACAACACTCCAAGCACTAAATCACAAACATTACTAATTAAACCTGAGATATATCCAGACATTTCCAAGCAATTTGAAAGATAGAACAAGAAACATGCAAGATTACTCAATGCAAAGGAGGCACCAGTCATAACACAATTCCTATACTTTGTTTTAAATCATCATATTAGCAACAATTCTGGTCTATTACAACACTTGCTTGAAATGTGAAAACTAACTTCTAATCTTCTAACATGCTACTCTACTATTAAATCTACTGATTAAAAGTCCTCTGAGTTAGTCTATTAATCTGAATCCAACCGAGCTAATTCCAACCCAACCAAAAAAATGAGGCAGAGCACCATACTTATAGAACAACAGGCCCACGTGAAGTAGAGCTAGGGTTACAAGGAAACTCGACCACCAACCAAATCAGCCCCGATAGCCAACAATAACCCTCCATCAAGTAATGAATGCAGAAAGGACCCCCATTAGATTGAACTGGGATTGCACAAAGCTAGGGGAACAAAACCTCGAGCCACACCCACCAAAAGACTTCACCCACGTGAACAACAACACGCGCGAAAACACCACCATGGAACACAAGCCACCGATCGGATCTGAGTTGGGAAAATGAATGCCCCAGATTGAACAAAACCAGGTTGAGCCCCTTCATATCACGTCTGCTAGCCATTAATGGCCACCAACCAAATTGACCTTGTGTGCAGGAGTGGGTTTCGTGAGAACATTCGCAAAGTGCACTTGACTGCACCCGCAAATCATGCAAAATATTCAAAGTACACCCAACAAATCCCAACTCAATCCAACCTGTAATCAAACAGGCCACCATTAATGCTCAAAACATCACCAAAATCCAAGCAGATCCAAAAGAGTTCCTAAGGCAAGAAAATCAAGGATAAACCCAGGTGGAGGCGGAACCAAAGATAGGTGGAGGCAGAGCCACGAGCAAAATAGGAACAAAGACACAAGACAGGAGGAGGTGGAAACAAAACCAACCCCGGTGGAAGTGGAGGCGAAATGGGAACAAAAATGAGAACCAAAGGGAAACCAGGTGGAGGCGGAAAAAAAACCAACCCCAGCAGAAGCGGAGCCATGAGAAGAATAGGAACAAAGACACAAGACACAAGATAGGCAAAATGAGAACGAATAAGGAAACCAGGTGGAGGTAGGAACAAAACCAACCCTGGCAGAAGTGGAGCTGGAATGGGAACGAGAACCAAACCATGAACTTTATGAAAGGTCATAATTTAGTCCCATCCCGGTTCCGATTTCGACAAAAGAAAGGGATACCAAAGTGGACCTAAGGGAAAGAAGCCAACCCAAAGGCGAAAGACAAACAAGACAATGGGAGAAACTAGAACACAAGAGGCGGAGCCGGAATGGGAATGAAGATGGAACTGAGAACTTAGCCAAAGTTCAAAGTTCGGATCCATCCCGGTTCCGCCTTTGACAAGCGAAGAAAAAAGTGAGGCGAAGAAAAAACTAATGGAGGAAAACCAACCATTAGGACAAAAACAAACAAAAAAAAGAAGGAAGCAAAGAGCGGGAAGGAAGCGGAGCCAGAACAAGAATGAAAATAGAACTGAGAACTTAGCCAAAGTTCAAAGTTCAGTGTCATCCCGGTTCTGCCTCTGACAGAACAAAATGAAACAAGGAAAACAAGGGAAAGCTAAGGGAAAAAACCACCCTTAGGACCCAAAAAAAACACCAGGGGAGAAAAAAGAAGGCAAAAGAAGATCACCCTAGAGAGGACATCCGCAAGAATTCAAAACCACCAATAACTCAATACAAACTCACCCACAACCAAGGCAAGCACCAAGGACCAAAACTCTAAGATTTTCAAAGATATGAACAACAGAGGGGGGAAAGTCACATAAACGGGCCAAAAGGGAGGCCAAGAGAGGGTCCCCATTTTCAGAGGGGCATGTGTACAAAAGTGCACAACAAATGGCAACTCCGCTGGGGGGAATGCTCCAGAGAATTTCAATGACAAACTAGCATCAAGAACTCAAAATCTTTGGTTTCAATCCAAGCATCAGGTTAAAAATAGACAAGTCTTCAGACATCACCAACAAGACAACCTTTCCTATACCAGGGTCAAAGTGTGTGTATATGCATTCATTTCCTTTCCCTAAGTTGCAACAAGGTCCAAACTCAGTTTGACAGGGCTACCTAAGGATTCTAACTCCAAAATCAACCTGAATAGAGCCTCACTGCCAGTCAGGCATCCATAGCCCCGACGAGGTTATCATTGTGATCCTCACTAGCATAGATCTACTGCTAGCCAGGCATCCATAGCCCCGGTAGAGATACTAGGATACCCTTGAAAAGGTGAACATTTTTTATTTTCAATATTTTATTTTCTTTTGATATTCACTTTTGAGATTTTCTTTTGAAGCTTTACTTTTCACCTTGCAGGAAATGAAGCCCATACTCAAGGATGAGGACCACAATGACACTGTAGTAGAATTCAATATTTTTCACCCAGTCATACCTCCTAAAGACCATATGAAACCCCATAATTCTTAATATTTGTGTGAAGATATAAGACCCAAATATATTCCAGAATTTAACTTAGTCAAGTGACACTCACTCCTATCCCATGCAACATCAGATGAAGGAAATCCACAGTTTGAATGAATCTGAAAAGATGATAAGATTTTGTAAAAGAAATCCCAGAGCAAACCTAGACAAGCAGCCAGTTGCACAAATGCAACAAGCCCAAAAGAAAGTAGGACAACCCCATGAAGCAAAGTAGCAAGAAAAAACCAACCCAAACAGACCAAAGAAAACCAAAACCAGAGCAACAAACAAGTAGAGCAGAGAAAAACCAAAGGAAACCCAAACCAAAAGCAGTAAGAAAAACAACATAAAGGAAACCTAATCTACTTATGTACAAGGACAGAGCTGAGAACAACTCAAGACTAAAAATAATGCTTCAAATACTACCCATTGATAGGCAGTGGGATATCTCCTCTAGTGAGAGATTTCAAACGGAAGGCACTATCTCCCAGAATCTCTGCGATTTGATAAGGGCCAAGCCAAAGTTTGTCAAATTTTCCTTGCTCCCCCTTTTTGTCATGGGCTTTATCCCAGTAGAGAACCAAGTCAGAGATTCTAAAATCTTTCACCTTGGCTCTCCTATCAAACCATCTTTTCACTATACCTTAATGTTTGACAAAGTTTTCTAGGGATTCATCTCTTCTCTCTTCAAGGTGTAACAATTCAGTTAAGTAGGCTTCACACTTATCCTCTCCATCATAATATTCATTGATGAATTGCAAGGTAGGGATCTTCAGCTGGATGGGAAAGATAAGTTCCAAGCCATACACTAAGTGATAAAGGGAGGTTCCTAGGGATGTTTTCTATCTAGTGCGGTCTGCCCAAAGAGAAAATCTGAGCTGGATATGCTAATCCTTGGGATTCTTTTCTAGTAGTTTCCGAATGACTGTCAATAGGTTTTTATTGGAAGACTTAGCGAAACCATTCCCCTATGGATAGTAATTGGATGCAAATTTTATGGCAATTCCATGGTCATAAGCCCAGTTAGAAAAATTTAATGATGAAAATGCAGAACCATTGTCACAAACTACATCTAATGGAAAACCAAAGTGATTGATGATACTTGATTCCATGAAATTAATTACCACTTCAAAAGTGCATTATTTGCAAGAAAGAGCTTCATTCCACCTAGTAAAATAATCAGTTATGGTAAGAAGATACCTATGGCCTGTAGATGAAGATGGGCTGATTAGACCTATGAAGTCCATTCCCCATTGTGCAAATGGTTTTACCTCTATGATAGGCCAAAGTGGAAGAGAAACACACCTCTCTCTGCTTGCTGCATTTTAACACACATGATAAGTTCTCATGTGGTGATGTGTGTTCTTGAATAAGGTAGGCCAATAACAGCCTACCCTCAGGATCTGATTTGCAGTGGAAGGTGCTGAACCATGGCCTGTGCCATATTTATCATGAAATTCAGTCATTACTCTCCCTGCCTCTTCTTTCCCTAGGAATCTTAGGTAGACACCTTCATGATTTCTCTTGTATAGGACAACTCCCTTCATCATAAAACTGCCACTCTTCAAACATAGAGCTCTCCTTTGTACTGAATTAAGGTGTTTAGGACATTGCTAATTCAACAAATAGTACATAATGTCATCATACCAGTCCTCGGAGAAACATCTTCAAGATTATAATTCTGGGCAACAAGGTTAGGACTCATTTTTGCCATTGTCTTGGTTAGTCCCTTCCCTCTTACCAACTTCATGGGTTGAATTTCAATATCATATTCTTGTAACATAGTTACCCACTTGGCTCTACGTTCACCCAACTCACTTTGCATCAACAACAGTTTGACTATAGGATCAGGGACTATAGCGAAGACCTTGTTTCTCAGTATATAGTTCTTGAACTTCTTCACTGTTCAAATCAAGGCATAAGCCTGCTTTTCAACATTAGGATACCTCAGTTTAGCATCCTTCAAAGGTGCACTCATGAATGCTATGGGATATTCATTAGCTTGATCAGACTTTTGTGTCAACAAGCCCGCATAGGAGTGATCAGAAGAAAATGAATAGATGTAGAATGGCTAAGCATAATCATGAATCACCAAAACAAGGGCCTCAACAATAGCTCTCTTGATCTCTGCAAATTTTTCCTTAGCCTCTGTATTCCATTCAACCTTTGCTTCTTTCTTCAACATGGCATTTAATGGCTTGATTATTTCTGCAAATCTAGTGATAAATTTTTACTAACAAAGTTAATCTTGCCAAAAAATGACTTCATTTCTTTCTTGCTTGTAGGGGGTTGAATTTTCAGTATCGCCTCCACTCATTTAGGATCAATGGCAATACCTTGTTCTAAAATAACATTTCCTAACAGATTTCCCTCAGTGACTCCAAAGATGCACTTCTTTGGATTAAGTGAAATACCAAATTCCCTGCACTTCTGGAATACTTTTATAAATCTGCAACATGATCACTTCTCTTCTTGGAAAAGACTGTCAAATAATCCATGTAGATGATTATGCACTTTCCAATGATGTCCTTGAAGGAAATATCCATTTCTCTTTGGAATGTAGCTCCAACGTTGATTAATCCAAAGGGAATTCTTTGATAAGCAAAGGTTCCACATTTTGTGGTGAAGACAGTCTTGTGCCTATCCTCATATTGGACCATGACTTGATTGTATCGAGAGTACCCGTCCAAAAAGGACATCATTTGAGATCCATTGACAACTTGGAGCACCTCATCCAATGAAGGGGCTGGATAATTATCCTTTTCTGATGCTCTGATTAGGTTCCTGAAATCGACACACAGTCTGATTTCTCCATTTTTCTTCCTGACTAGAACCAAGTTTGCAACCCATGTTGAATGTATTACTGGGAATATGATTTGTGTTGAGAGTAACTTCTGCACTTCCTTCTGAATAATGGGCTCCATCAAAGCATTGATTGGTCTTTGTCTTTGCCTAAATGGCTTAACATTTGACATGAGGGGGATAGTCTATGTAATGATCGAAGTGTCATATGTCCTCAAGTCATCATAGCTCTAGGCTATCACATCTTGATATGTGTGCAAGGAATCAATAATTCGTTTCCTCTCCATTGGAGTGCACACCTTACCAATAAAGACATTCCTAACATCACTTTGGATCCCCATGTTGTACGTTTCACCTTGACAGTTGAGGGATTCCCTTTTCATTTTCTTCTCTTGATCTCTTATCCTATCCAAATCAAGATCCTTTCCAATTGCACCATGCCTCTTGGGATGGTATTAGTTTTCAAATTGAGCACTCTTTCTAGGTCAATTTTGGCCTCTTGAGGCTCAACCTCATTAATTACTTGAGAATCAAACACATCACAAGTAGTGATAAAATCAAGAATATGCTTATCATTTTCAAATACCTGAAAATTGGTGACATTGTTAGGCACTGAGGGTACTGGAACATGTTCTACAATGAACTTATTTAAGCCTAAAAGTGATAATGGTTGTAATGTACTTGTTGCTTGTGCCAGAGAATCAACAGTCTAATTCTTACTCCAAGGTATCATTTGAATGTTGAAGGCATCAAATCCTTCAATAAGATCCCAAATTTTGTGTCTATAATTGTCCATCCTTCTGTCATGACATGAGTATTGTTTCTTGACTTGCCTGACCACTAGCTCGAAATCCCCAAACACTTGTAGAATTTTAACTTTCTTTCTCAATGCCATTAATAAACCATGAACTAGAGATTCATACACAGCTACATTGTTAGTGCACTAGAATTGGAGTCCGTGCGTAGCAAAGTAGGTTTTACCTTTAGGACTGATCAGCTCCAGGCCTACTCCCACACCTTGCTTGGATTTAGATCCATCAAACCTTAATGTACAACATTCATTAGCTCTTTCTCTTCTTGCGATACCTTTGTCCTTACTGTCACTCGAAGGTTCTTTAGGAGGTTTTGGATCGTTCCCCTTTTGGCTATTTTGAATGCTCCATTTGACTCAACATTTGGGGTTGTGTTAATGTGCCTTTATATCTATTCTACTATAATTTGACACAAGCAACATTCTAGTTCAGAATGAGGAGCATCATGAACTATGCACCAATTAGGGAGAAGCAATTCTTCAAAGTTTATATTTCTACCCAGCAGAATCTGATCTTCTACACATTTCTGGATAAACTCTTGGAAGTTATCCAACAAACCGAGTTGTCTTTCTACCTGATCAATAGGTTCTTCTGTTTGTTCAAATTGCTCTTCGGAGCTACTTTGATGTGGGTTCACCAGAAGAGCTTTTTAACATCAAGATTTCTTCTATGTCCAAAGCAAGGGAGGCTAGGACATAGTTCCCCATACTGACTTCTGATACTAGTATCTCATTTGAAGTATTATGATACTCAGTAATGACATACTTCATTCTAGTCTCTCTCTCAATTCTGATATGATTTGGGACTCCTTTCTAGGGGAGCCACATGTGATAATGATCGGTGGATGTGTATCCATTTAGTGCCTTGGTAAAATCTCTACCCAAGATCAGACCATAAGTGTCAGAAATGTCAGCTACCTGAATATTAAGCACTTGTTGCACTCTAGGATCTGAGGCAACTTGCATGGGAATCATATTTAGTTCTCCTACAATGTTCACCTCTATTTTGTCCAATTGGGTGACTTTCTTTTGAGAGGCTACAGGGGTAATACCAAGATCCCTACAGATAACAAATGGCATAACATTTGTGGATGTCCCTGAATCCAACAGGAAATTATGCAGATTTTTACCAAATATATGAATGGAAATCAGAAAAGGAGGGGTTTCCATTTTTCCATGGAATAAACTCAACTGTGAATCAGCTTGTGCAACCTAACTCTTATCTTTTTCTTTACCCCCATCCCTGAGTTGTGATCGACTAGGACCATTGGGTGTTTGTGAAATAGGAGGCCTTGCACTTGCCTCATTGGTTGCTACTCCTAGTGTTGCTACACTTGAATTAAAGCACCCAAGGACTACATTTCTGATTTCAGGAACTCTTAATAACTCAAAACCAGAAAGACTCACCTTTAATTTTCTGAGTTCCTCAATGACATATTCTCCCAGCTGTTCCACATTCATGTCAGTGTGGAGCTCCTTGGAATGACCAGTCTTCCTATCCTTTTCTGCATTAGTATTGCTTCCTTTGGAAACATCTGGTTGTCCTTCTTTTGTGAGGTATTGTGTTGGAACCTGAGGGTAAGATGGATTGTTATTGGCATGTGGATCCAGTGGAGTAGTAAAATTGTGTGGAGGGGAAAATATAGTGAATGGTCCTCCAATTTGTGGATTCTGGTGGGGCTTGCTCCACTTCTTCAACATTAGCCTCTACTTCATCCAATGGTCCATTGTCATTCTCAGTTTCTTCATCAAATAGCTGAGAGATTTCATCTTCATTGAGCACTTGTTTGGCCTCTCCATTCTGGCTGCTTGATTCCTCTTCTAATTCATTCTCGTCATCCCTTGGGAAAGGAGCATGATTCAACACCAAAACTGGGGAGTCATAGGGATTTGAGGGCACCAATTCTTGGCCGGTGGAGTTGTGTTCAACTTCATATTGAAAAATGGAAGCAACAGTTTGAAATTTAGGGTAGTCAAGCTCAGAGTTTTGACTTGTCTTATGAAGCCTACACCATCCATAAAAAGCGGCTTCTGCTAAGTACACACCACCTAGAGGTTTCTCTAGATTGGAAGGTTGATCTAGTGGAGTGGGAACCCCTCCATTGTTAGGCCCAGTGTTCCACAGCCTATTCTACCTAGGTGGCTATCTTCTTTCAAATCCTTGTCCACCTTGTTGATTTATATCAAAGTGTTGCCCTCTATTATAAACTAATTGTATGCTCTTCTGATTAGCTTGGAGTTGATTGTTTTGGTTCCTCAAGTAGGTTGCCTCCATGTTCAGCTTCTTCACTTGTTCAGTTATCTCATCTAACCTTTCCTTATCAGGATTTTTATAAGGGACTAGATTCATAGTGTTTGGGGAGAATCCTAACACTCCTCTAGAACCAGTAGATTGATTCAAAACTTTCGAGTTCTGAAAATATGTAGGGAAACCAACTTGTGACTGTGAATGGAGTGGATGGTTAGCATTTTTCTAGGGATAACCGGGCATTGGTTGGACCTGGTTTATTGGATGAACCGAGTGAGGGACCAGAGGAAATTGTGGAATGGGATTCATGATAGGCATGTGATTGGTCAGAGCTTGGTTGAGAGATTGGACTTGACTTGGGTGAGTAGCTAGTCCCAAAGATGGTAGAGGTCCAAAAACGTGTTGTCTCAAGTCTGTACTAACCTTAATAGCCTCCGTATATGCAGTGAGCAAGGTAGTTGGTGGATTAGCTCTCCACTTAAGGAAGGTGGAGGTAAGGCTGTCAAGGGCTTCGAAGTAGACCTCTAGGGTAGTGTCCTCATTTCCAGCATAAGGTGCTTGAAGTCTTGTGTATGCTCGGTGGAACCTATTGTTGAATGATCCTATATGCTCATTAACCTCTTTTTTTACCCCAGTAAACTCCATATACAACTCATTAGCACTAATGGTAATCTTAAATTTTAATAGGAATGTAGCCTCAAGCTCAACCCAGTTAGAGATGGATGCAATAGGTAAATGGTTATACCAATAAAAGGCCTCCTCTCCTAGAGAATAGGGGAAAATCCTACATGCAACATCCTCATGATTAATCCCTCTATCTCTCAGACAAGTCTGAAAGATCCTAATGTGCTCTTTTGCCATCCTATTTGGGTCATTTGTGTGAAAATTAGAGCAAAAATGCTCAAGGTTCTTGGGCATAACATTGTAGTTATTGAAAGTCAGAGGTGATGGGTTATTTTCCAAGAAAGCCATTGGTGGAGGTGGTGATGGTCGATGGATGACTGGTTGGGGTTGTGGAATGGAACCAGTCTCAAAATCAGATGAAGATGAAATGGATGGAGGTGGGGATGGTGGAAATGATGGATTGGATGATGATTCCTCCCTTCTTCTGGTCCTTCTTGACTTGGTTGGAGGTGGAAATTCTTTAAACTCTTCTTCTTCTCCTAGTATAGATCTGGTTCTCCTTCTAAGCCTCTCAGGAGAAATGACATTTATGAAATGCTCCATCTTGCTTGTTCAACCATCCTTCTAGTGCCAATCTATTGTTGTTGTGCAGTAACACCAAACAACAAAGATCTAGACTTTGCAGAAGCTTTGGAAGGCTTGTTTGGAACCCGTTACATTGGATAGGACAAGATGGTTGGATTTCCTAATCCAAGATGGGATGTTGTTTAGAGGAAGTCAATTGTGCATTCCACAAAGTTCTATAAGAGAGAATCTAATCAAGGAGAAGCATAGTGGAGGATTAGTTGCACATTTCGATTGAGATAAGACAATTTCTCTTGACAGTAAGAAATATTACTGGCCACAATTACAACAAGATGTGAAGAAGTTTGTACAAAGTTGTAGAGTATGTCAGATGGTAAAAGGAACAAGTTAGAATACTAGATTATATCAACCATTACCTATACTTGAGAGGCCATGGGAGGACAATAGTATGGATTTTGTCCTTGGATTTTTGAGGACACAAAGAGGGTATGATTCCATATTGGTGGTGGTGGATAGATTTTCAAAGATGGCACATTTCACTTTGTGTCATAAGACCAGTGATGTTGTTCATATTGCAGAGTTATTTTTCAAAGAGGTGGTGAGACTACATGGTCTACCAAAGAGTATATTTTTAGAAAAAGATACCAATTTTGTTGGCTATTTCTGGGGGGCATTATGGAAGAAGTTGAAGAAAGATTTGAAGTTCAACTATGCACACCATCCACAAACTGATGGACAAATAAAGGTGGTGAATAGGAGTTTGGGTAACTTGCTGAGATGCTTAGTAGGAGATAAACCAAAGGGATGGGATTTGATTTTACCACAGGAAGAATTTTTTTATAACATTGTTTTCAACAGGAGCATTGGTGAATCACCATTCAAGATTATATATGGGAGTAGGCCAAGGAATGCTTCTGAACTGAGAAATATGGATAAAGGAGAGGAGAGTAGTGTTGAGGCTGAAGATTTGCTGAGCACTTGAAGAATTTGCATGACGAGGTGAAGAAGAATATCAATAAGATGAAATATCAGTATAAGGCTAAGGCATATCAAAAAAGGAGGTATAAGGAGTTTCAGGTAGGAGATGAAGTCATGGTTCATTTGTGAAAGGAGAGGTTTCTAGCTGGTACATAGAATAAGTTAAATATGAAGAAGTTTGGACCATGAAAGATCCTAAAGAAGCATGATTCAAGAAATGCGTATGAGGTAGGGTTGCTGAGTGAGATTCATGTTTCACCTATATTTAATATTGTTGATTTGAAAGAATGTCGTGAAGAAGTTAAGAAGAATGAATTGATAGAGGCACAATGGAACATTCCGACACCTTCATCAAAAAAGGAAGAGATAGAATAAATTTTGGATAGACATGTGGGTAGAAGCATAAGAAACAAGCAATATGTAGAGTACTTGGTGAAATGGATAGGAAGGACTGTTGAAGATTCATCATGGTTATCTGAAGTTGAGGTTAATCGTCTTGGTTTCCCTCTAACACTTGGGAAGTGATAGGGTTACTTTTCAAATTACCTTGGGCATCTGATGCAGGAGCATCCAGTGGTGTTAGGGCAATCTTGCATCACCAAAAAATATTATATTTTCATTTTTTTGTAGTTTCCTTAGTTGTCTTGGGGACCATGGTGACTCATGTAGTCTTTGGGAAAGCTAGAAGTTTGAAACAACTAGAAATAGTCACCTGCTATTTTTAGTAAGTCGACCTATTTGGTTCATATGGACATGAAAATTGACCCCAAGGAGTGAAATCAGAAAATAAGATTTTTGGTGAAAGAATCATCTCAAAATATTGTACCATTTGGAAGATATTAAATTTTCATCAAGGGGAATTTCTCTAATGAAGTTTAAAAATTAAAATTGAGGCCCTTTAAAGCCCCGAAATAGGGTGCAAAATCTTTGATCTTTTAGATTTGGCAAAATATGGTTGTATATCTCTTCACAAGCTTTCCAATGATATATCACAATTGAAAATATGACTGTCAGATCAAAAATTATGGCTTTGAGAAGCTACCCCACTAAAAAGTGAATTTGATTAAAATATCTTCCTAGGTAAGAAATCAAACGATGAGACTTTTGGTGCCAAAACAAAAGGGAAAGTACACTTTCTAGAACATTCTAAGGTAGTTATTGGGTAAAATAAAAGGGTTAACTGGGGGTTGTAGAAAGTGGCTCCATTAGTGCAGATTGCAGCTCCGAATAATAGATTTTATTTGAGAGTTGATTTTACTATAATGAACCAAACCCATAAGGTTGTAGCATTGTAATTTCTAAATCTATAATTTCATTTTTTGAAAAATAAATGAAAGTGAGTTATTTTCTATCTCACATCTTTTGTGTTGGTATCTATTGTTTTGTTTTATGTGGTTTTAGGGCGGTGTATCCCTCATCAAGTGGTAGTAGAGTAGGCTTTCTTGAGTGTTTAAATAGATCGTCGAACGTGGGGCAGGTTGAACCAGGACTTGTGGTTGTGGGTTTATGAGAGAAGTGATCAAAATGCATCCATGAAGAAACCGTGGTCGTGGAAGAAATGTTATTGTACTAGAAGATGGTTTGAGAGCCTTGCAAAGAAAATTTGAATAAAAGGTTTGAAAGAAAGAAAAGAGGTGGGGGTCGTGGTGGAAAGACCAATCGACAGTCATATGGAGGTCAAAATTAAGATCAAAATAAGGGTGTAGGATATTGTAGTAGCCAAAACCAAAATGGAGTAACACCTACCTCCCTCTTGATCAAAATAATGGAGACCAAAGAGGAAGAGGAAGATCTGGAAGAGGGCCGAGAAGAGGAGGCTTTTGTGGAACCTGTTTCTAGTGCAAAGAAGGACATATAGCCTATGAGTTTCCTCAACATCAAGGAAGGAATAATAGATGACTTGAGGGTAATCCATGAGTTGCACATGTAGATAAATATGTTGAGTCTTCACATTCCGAGGATGCAAAAAGAGGAGAGGTCCTTATTACTAGAAGAGCCTTGTTGAATGAGGAGAGAGAACCAACTCAAAGGAAGATTTTTTTTTGCACTAGATGTAAGTGTGAAGATAAAATTTGTAATATTATTATTGATGGAGGTAGTATTGATAACCTTGTTTGAAAAGAGATGGTTAGTAAGTTATGGTTAGTAAGATACCGGATTACTTGGTTGGAGATGGACCATAAAGATTTGGCAAATGAATAATGTTTGGTAAAGTTCAAGATTGGAAATTACCGTGATGAGGTATTGTGTGATATTATGCCTATGGATGTTTTCCATATGTTGTTAGGAAGACCTAGGAAAATTGATTAGCGAGTGATGCATGATGGACATGATAGCACCTATTCCTTGACAAAGGATGGTGTTTGTCATAAGTTAAAACCCCTGAGGGAGCCAAAAGAAAAGGTATGCAGTAATGCAAGAATTCATTTGGTTGATGGAAGAAAATTCCTAGAATGTATGAGGCATGAGCATATGTGTTTTGCATTGATCCCTAGAGTTGATAAAGAAGATAATAGTGAGGTACCTATAGAGGATTCAGATTTGTTGAATTAGTTTCAAGTTATTAATTATAATAGCATACCTAAAAGTTTTCCTCCAGTAAGAAAGATTAGTCATTAGATGGACCTAATTACTAGAGCCAATTTTCCAAATAAGGCAGCTCATCAAATGACTAGCAGAGAATGAAGAGTTGAACAAACAAGTACAAGTGTTGTTGCAAAAGGGATTGATCAAAGAGAGTTTGACTCCATGTGTAGTACCTATAGTACTAGCACCAAAGAAGGATGGGGAATGGTGGATGTGTACAAATTCTAGAGGCATCAACAAGATCACCATCAAGTATAGATTTCCCTTGCCAAGGAGTGAAGAGTTGAAAAAACAAGTGCAAGAGTTGTTGCAAAAGGGATTGATCAGAGAGAGTTTGAGTCCATGTGCAGTACCTATAGTACTAGCACAAAAGAGGGATGGGTAATGGTGGATGTGTATAGATTCTCGATTCATCAACAAGATCACCATCAAGTATAGATTTCTCTTTCCAAGGATGGATAAAATCATGGATTGTTTGCGTGGAGATGAGTGCTTCACGAAGATAGATCTGAAGAGTGGTTATCACTAGATATGGATTAGAGAAGGATATGAATCAAAGATAGCATTCAATACCAAAGAGGGCTTGTGCAAGTGGTTAGTCATTCCCTTTGGGCTAACCAATGCACTGAACAACTTCATGTGGCTCATGAATGAGTTATTGAAAGAGTTTATGGGTAAATTTTTCATTATTTATTTCCATGAAATTTTAATTTTTGGCAAGACATTGGAGGACCATTTGATGCATATCATAAAGGTTTTTGAGAAGCTAAGAGAGGAGAAGTTGTTGATCAATTTGAAGAAGTGAAGTTTTGTGAAAAGAGAGTTGGTATACTTAGGATTTTTTTTCTCAGCAGAAGGTCTTAAGATGGACCTAGAGAGTGTAAAAGCTATCATTGAATGACCTAAACCAAGGGGTTCTACAGAGGTGAGATATTTTCATTTGGCTAGGTTTTATAGTAAGTTTATCAAAGTTTTTAGTAGTATTTGTGCACCTCTAATGGGAACAATGAGAGGGGATAGACAGGAGTTTAAGTGGACTACAAGAGTAGCAAAAAGTTTTGATATGTTGAAGAAGAAATTTAGAGAGCAACCTATTTTGGAACTTCCAAATTTCAACAAGGTATTTCAGGTAGATTGTGATTCTATTAGTGGTGTCATTGGAGCTGTTTTGAGTCAAGAAGGTAAGCATGTTGCCTATTTTAGTGAGAAGTTGAATGATGCTAAGAAAAAATATTTTGTCTATGATTAGGAGCTTTGTGCTATAGTTCAATATTTTAAGAAATGGAGACACTATTTTTTTCCAAAAGAATTTGTTTTATGTATTGATCACCGAGCTTTGTAATATCTCAATAGTCAATGAAGGTTAAATCAAAGGCACTTAAAATGGGTTGTTTTTTTGCAGAGTTATACTTTTGTTTTGAAGCATAGGAGTGGAAGGTCAAATAGAGTTGTAGATGCCTTGAGTAGAAGGAAAAATTTGTTGATAGAGATGAATATAGAGGTTGTTGGGTTCAATGAACTCAAGAGTTTGTATCCTGAAGATACAGAATTTGCAAAAGCTTGGAAGGATTATTTGGAACCTATTACATTGGATAGGACAAGATGGTTGGATTTCCTAATCCAAGATGGGAAGCTATTTACATGAAGCCAATTGTGCATTCCACAGAGTTCTACGAGAGAGAATCTAATCAAGGAGAAGCATAATGGAGGATTGGATGGATATTTCGATTGAGATAAGACCATTTCTCTTGTTAGTGAGAATTATTAATTACCATAGTTACAACAATATGTGAAGAATTTTGTAAAAAGTTGTAGAGTATGTCAGATGGTGAAAGGAACAAGTTAGAATACTGGATTGTATCAGCCATTACCTGTACCTAAGAGGCCATGGGAGGACATTTGAATGGATTTTTTCCTTGGGTTGCTGAGGACACAAAGGAGGAATGAATCCATATTTGTGGTGGTGGATAGATTTTCAAAGATGAAACATTTCATTTTGTGTCATAAGACCAATGAAGATGTTCATATTGCAGAGTTATTTTTTAGATAGGCAGTGAGACTACATGGTCTACCGAAGAGTATAGTTTCAGATAGAGATACCAAATTTGTTTGTTATTTCTAGAGGATATTATGGAAGAAGTTGAAGACATATTTGAAGTTCAATTCTACACACCATCCATAGACTGGTGGACAAATAGAGGTGGTGAATAGTATTTTGGGTAACCTGCTGAGATGCTTAGTAGGAGATAAACCAAAGGTATGGGATTTGATTTTACCATAGGTGTAATTTTATTATAACAATTTTTTCAACATGAGCACTGGTAAATCACCATTCTAAATTGTATTTGGGAGTAGTTTGAGGAATGCTTCTAAACTGAGAAAGATGGATAAAGGAGAGAAGAGTAGTGTTGAGGTTGAAGATTTTGTTGAGCACCTAAAGAATTTGCATAATGAGGTGAAGAAATATATCAATAAGATGAACTCTCAGTATAAGGATAAGGAAGATAAAAAAAGGAGGTATAAGGAGTTTCAGGTAGGAGATGAAGTCATGGTTCATTTGTGAAAGGAGAGGTTTCCATTTTGTACATACAATAAGTTAAAGATGAAGAATTTTGGACCATGCAAGATCCTAAAGAAACATGATTCAGGAAACATGTATGAGGTAGAGTTGTCAAGTGAGATTCATGTTTCACCTTTGTTTAGCATTACTAATTTGATAGAATATAATGAAGGATTTAATGAGAATGAATTGATAGAGGCTCAGTGGAACATTCCTACACCTACGTCAAAAAAGGAAGAGATAGAATAAATTATGGATAGTCATGTGGGTAGAAGCACAATAAATAGGGAATATGCATAGTATTTTGTGAAATGGAGAGGAAGGCCTGTTGAAGATTCATCATAGCTATCTAAAACTGAGGTTAACCATGTTGGTTTCCCTCTAACACCTGGGAAGTGACATGGTCACTTTTCAAATTACCCTAGGTGTTTGATGCAGGAGCATCCAGTGGTGTAAGGGCAATATTGCATCACCCAAAAATATTGTATTTTTATTTTTTTGTAGTTTCCTTAGTTGTCTTGGGGCCCATGGTGAGTCATGCAGTCTTACAGATAGCTAGAAGTTTGAAACAACTAGAAATAGTCACTTGCTATTTTTATTAAGTCAGGCTATTTGGGTCGTATGGACATGAAAATTGACCCTAAGGAGTGAAATCAAAAAATAATATTTTTGGTGAAAGAATCATCTCAAAATATTGTACCGTTTGAAGATATTAAATTTTCATCCCAAGGAATTTTTCTAATGAAGTTTAAACTAAAAATTGAGGCCCTGCAAAGCCCTGAAACATAGTGCAAAATCTCTAGTCTTTCAATTATGGCAAAATATGGCTATAGATCTCTTCACAAGATTTCCAATGATATATTAAAATTTAAAATATGAGGGCTAGATCAAAAGTTATGGCACTGAGAAGCCGCCCCAGTAAAAAGTGAATTTCATTAAAATATCTTCCTAAGCAAGAAATCAAATAGCGGGAATTTTGGCACCAAAACAAAAGGGAAAGTACTCTTTCTAGAACATTCTAAGGCAGTTATTGGGTAAAATAAAAGGGTTAAGTGGAGGTTGTAGAAGGTGGCTCCATTAGTGTAGAATTGCGGATTCGAATAATATTTTTTTTTTGAGAGTTGATTTTGTTGTAATGAACCAAGCCCATGAGGTTGTAGCATTGCAATTTTTGAATCTATAATTTCAATTTCTAAAAATAAATGGAAGTGAGTTATTTTATGTATCACATCTTTTGTATTGGTATCTATTGTTGTTTTTTGTGTGGTTTTTGGGCATTGTAGCACTCATCACCATCATTTTTGATATATTCATCATCCAACTCCATTCAAGTTACATGCAAAACCACATCGCCCTCGTCTTGAATATCTCCATGAGCCTTCTTTCCAAGACATCCCCATAAAATTCCATCTTTCATTTTCTAGTGACCATAAAAATATAGGTATCCATGACTTTGCCATTTTTTATAATGCAACCACTCCCATTTGTGTGATGATTAATAAGCCTTGAATGTACATGATTACACAGATTTGTTGATTTCCTTTCCATCCCGACTTTGTTGTGTAATAATTCATAACTTCCAATCCTTGTAACTATGCACGAGTGAGAGGGTGTGATCCTTCGAATTAGTAGTAGAAGGCATGCCAATCCATCATTGAAGTGACATCAACTTCTTTTTTTATCATTTAAACTACCATATTTTCCATGTTGTTCACCAACTCATTCCCCTCCTGGAAAATATGTGTGAGAACCATTTCCTTATACATTTTCATCACCTTCTTTATTTATTTGTGTGAGCCACCTTTACAATTTCCAATTCAACATTTGTCCTATTTTGATTACATTAACCACGATCTATGAATCCCCCTCCAAGTGCACCTTTTCAACTTTTAATTTTCTACCTGTGAGTAATCTGAGCAAAGCTACTTGGAATTCTACATCATTATTAGTTTTTATTTCAATTTTACTTCCAATCATTCTCATTATCTTTCCTTCTTGATCTCTCACCACAAATCCAGCTCTCGCCATCCCTGAGTTTACTCTAGTTGCCCCGTCAAAATTGATTTTGATCCACCCTTTCTTTGACATCTTTCATTTGATGTCTTATAATTTTGGGCAAATTAACCTCCCCACCCCCATAAATAGAGGGAACACATAGATTCACCCATACCTTCATCATCGATTCATCCCATGTTCTAAATATTCTTTTACTTAGGCTTTGAATGCATGCTACATTATTTGTAGTTTTAGTTATTCTTTCTTTTAATTTTGACCACGAGTGCTCCATGCTTATTTATTTTTCTTGAAATATCCCCTATTTGTGCTCTTTCCAGATTTCCCAAATGATGATTGATGGAGAGCATACCCATATACCACTGAAAATCGACCCTTTATTGAGTGTGGGGAAAATATTAAATAATGCTCTCAGATTGTTAGGGAGCAGGCTCTACCACCCCAAATTTTACATGATTGTATACCAGCATGATTCTACCAATTTTCATATTAGAAGCAAATGATCCACTAATTTGTATATTGCATTTTTTTGGGCCAACAAAGCTAATATTCATTAGTCTATCTCTTGTCAAGATTTTGTTCTATAGGGTTGCCCATGAAAACACCCCAACTTTCAAAAGACACTTGTTGCAATCCATGTTATATGGGTTGGCCATTCCTCTTTTCTAATGCTAGCCTTTTGGATTCTATATCCTAGCTTCACTAGGTATTTCCTAGACTTACCTCTGCACCTTACAATCTCATCTTCTTCTCCTGACAACTAGATTGGTCTATCTCTTAGAGTCTATTCTAACATAGCTTTTTGGTCATTTGGAGCATTTAATTTTTCAATTTATTTCCATTTCCAACCCATGATACCATTTGTGGTGGTTTTGACCCCCACTATTTCAATGAAATTTCTTTTAGTTCTTGAATTGCAAAAAAAATCTAGAGCTTCATATCCATTCCAAGGCTCCTGCTAGAATGAGGCCTTTCTCCCATTTTCTAGATTCCAAGTTACATGTTTTCTTATGATGCTTATGTAGAATGTGATGAAATTATAAATCAATGAGCCCATGGGGGTCTACAACAAACAAAATATTAGTTGGGAAGGGAGAATCTAAGTATTTATTTTAGAGCACCCTGGCCCATTTGTGGTCCTTGTTGCTATACATATTCCATAAAAAATTCACTCCCAATGCCATATTCATTATTACCATCTTCCTTATACCCACACTACCCTCCATCTTTGTCTTCACATATTTTTTTCTCATGTGATTAGATTTATCTTCCTCTAATCCTTACTCCCATTCCAAAAGAATTGCCACATCCTTCTTCAGAATTTGCATGCATGAAATTCCATAATTTGGGATTGCCACCAAGATAATCCATAGTATTATTATTTTCCTTGCTACTACGAGCCATCTTCCTTTCCACATCCTAGATTTGTTTCTAAATTTGTTTATCAACTGGTCCTATAGATTAGATTTGTTCACACTTGCAAAGAGTGGTAGTCCAGGGAATTTACTCGACATCTTTGACACCTTTTTGTTCAGAATTCTCATAGTGTCACTTTGTTTTCTTAAGTCAGTATTAAAGAAAAACACATCTAACTTTTTCTACTTTACCTTTTTCCTATAAGTTGTGCAAAATCTATCTAGCACCTTTGCCAATTCTTCTCTCCTATTCACTTTCCTAAAAAGCATGGTACCATTTGCAAATTTTTGGTGTGTGATTGATTTCATATTTGAGGCAACTTTGATGACCTTCCATCTTCCATTATTTGTCCCAAACTTGATGCTTTTCCCCAAGGCCTTCACCATTATAATGAAGAGGGATGGTGATAGGGGATCCCCCTATCTTAGCCCATTGGTGGATTAAAAGAATCCATTTGGTGTCCCATTTATTAATACACAAAATCTAGGGCTTGAGATGCAACTTTGAACCCATTGTGTCCACTCCTTACAAAAAACAAATTTATCCAAAACCTATATGAGAAATTTCTTGTCGACTTGTTAATAAGCTTTATGAATGTCCAATTTTATTATCATCCTATCAAAGTTCTCCTTATGAATTATGTGAATAGATTTATGTACAACTATTATTCCTTCCAATATTGATCTACTTGGAGTGAAACCACTTTATTCCTTTGAGATCAGGATTGTGAGAATCTCCTTTAGTTTATTTGCTATCACCTTCATCACTCATTTGTAAATTGTGTTGCATAACAAAATTGATCTAAAATCATCCATGGTTTTCATTCTTTATTTTTTGGAATTAACACTAGGAAGTGTAGACACTAAAAAATGTGTTGAATCATATCATACACTCAAATTAGGTATACTAACATCATTTCATCTTGAAACCCATCCTCTTTTTGCTTATTTGATTAAATTATCCTATCTATTTGATTAACTATATAATCTGCATTTATTAACCTATTTAATTTAATTGGTTTAATTCACCCCTTTTCACGCCAACATTTCATCTCATTAAATTAAATAAATCAAACTATTTAATTTAATCCCTAAATCTTTTTATTTAATTAAATAACCCTAGGTTATTTAATTAAATAGAATTTCACCTTTTCCCCTTTCATTAAATCATTTATTTAATGAATACCATCTAATTCTTCTAAATCCCCTAATTGTATAATTAAACCTTTATTTAATTATCAATTACTAATTAATCTAATTCCCCCCCCACTTGCAAGGGAATATTCCTCTTTTGTACATTCCTCCAAAATAAATATTCTCCTAGAATATTCTTTCCCCTTTTTCACATTATAAATTTGTTTTAATTTGCTAAATTAGCCTTTTCCCTCACCCATGAGAATATTCCAAAGAATATTCTCTCTCCTCACTCATTTGAAAAAGGGGAATATTCCTTTTTCTCAACAAACTTACTTGACTTCTTGAGTAAGTTAACTTGTGACCTATTGTGCAAGATAACTTATGATCTCTTGGACAAGCGGAAAGTGTGTTTGTTTCAAGGAATGTTAACCCTTGATTAAATATCATCTTGCATTATGGATGAGAATCCATGCCTCCAATTTATTCCATCCTTGACTGTTGATTAGATTTTTTCAATCTCAACCCTTAATTTCTCATTTTCTCTCCTATAAATAGGTCACTATTTGGAGACAAATGGATCCATCTTTTAACATCATAGTTATGTTGTTAAAAATCACTCACACTCACAATCATATTTAACACACGTTTAGCACCTTTTAGTTCATTTTAATTGTATTAATTAGCTTTAAGCTTCCATTAATGGCTTCCATGATCACATAATACATCCATTTAGCTTATTTAATTAATTAGGGTTTGGATCTTTTAGGTTAGAATCTATTTAGAGTTAGCTTAGAATTTTTATATCTTCATCATTTAGCATAAAATCATATTAAACTAGCTTGCATCATTCTCATTTAGATTAAAATCATGTTTTCAGACACATCTCATAACCATTCCATCAAATTTATTCAATAAAACTGATTGGGGAAAGCTCACTCATCCATAGGATTGGGAAAGGGTCACCATTCCACATCAATGTGACACCACTCCCACAACGGGATAAGTTTTGAATGGATTAGACATTTAAAGGATTTTGTAGTTTAGAATGCTTGGTTTTGATAAATGTTTAGTTTAATTTTCATTTGAATGATCCTTTTGAGATTTGACATTAGTGTCTTTGTTATGCTTTGATTCTTCATGGATCAAGTGTAATCAACTCTTACTAATCCATCCAATCACATGCTGGCGCTAGAGGGAGGGAAAAACCGATCCAATTTAATCAATTTCTGTCTCAAATTCTATTTTTTTTTACTTTTGTAGGATACAACGACGCTCAAAGGAATTTCAGTGATGCCTTTGCTGGGTGTCACCATATAGTGACATTATTGTCATTTGAAAAAATGACACCTATTTAATATCCCAACACTGATTAAACTAAATGAGGACACTAATATTTTTCAGAGGTATCAAAATTTGCAAACTGTTATGCTCCCCAAATAGCGACACTATCATCATCACTGTTTTTTCCATAGAGCGACGCCCAAATTCACCAAAGCGATGCTATCGTGAATAGCGATGCCCAACTCTAATAAGAAAATTGATGATCATTTTTTAGCATGTGTTGTAATTTTTTTGCTTCATCAGATTACTAACATGCCTCTAACATTGTTCTAGTTTTTAGGCTAACTGGGTTTTGTAGGTTGGACAATAAAAGTTGGAGTGAAGAAACATTCTCATCTTTGAATATTATAATTGCAACAAACGTTTAATTATTTTAGGGAAATTATAACCCATCTATCATGCTTTTCATTTTATGTTGTAGGACCACACTAATTTTCATTTGGGTTTTAAAAAGAGCGCTCAAATGGGACTAAAATTGAATCCTCATTTCAACATTTTATTTTGGGTTTAAAATTGAACAAGGAAACTTAACATTTCATTTGGTGCATAAAATGAATTCATCTTAGCTTTAGGGGTTAAAATTAATGAGTGTTTTCTATGTTTTGATTTACATCTTTGTTATTAAATGTGTATACAATTTTCTCATGCCACTCGATGATCTTGAGAATCAAAAACAATCCTTAACACTTTGTATAATCACCTACATCTTTCAAGTTGGATTAAAAATAAACCCCTTTATAGTGTAGGGAAAAGGCATGGTGTGTGTTCTCTCCTTTTTTCATGCAAATTGGGATGATCGAACTACAAACATACTTCCTTGCTATTATTTATCTTTAGAGGGCCTACCTCCTCGCTTCAAAAGGGGGGAATGACCCAAGGAGTAATGAGCTAAATCAAAGCTATTTAAAGTCACTATATAAAAATGTGTTTGTGACGAAAGTCATAAACAATAGGTGCATATGCATGATACCGAAAAGTGTCACCCTTAGTATCTGTGTGATACGTTAAAATATCTTCTTAGGAAGAGACTAGGAGGCCTCTTGATTCTCAATAATCTTGAGCTAATATTTCCATGTGTATGGTCACCTTGAACAAAAGCCCATATTACGAACCACTTGTTTAGAAGCCAAAAACCTTTATGCTTGTTGGTGCAAGAATGATCATTCTGAAGCTATCCCACATTTTACTATTCAATTATCAAAACAGAAAAATCCTAGATCTTTGGATCTCAGGATTTGAGATTTAATGGTCTCGAGAAGTGTGTGTCGTGGAGGGGAGCTAGTGTTTCCAAATCTCTATCTGTTTGCATTGTCTTTGTGTTTGGATAAATCCAAGTGGGGATTAAACAAGTAGTATCTTCTAAACCTAAGGTTCTAAATGCTTGTGAGTCAGTTTAATACTTTGCTTGGTTCCGAAACATTGAAAACAAACATCAACACAAGTATTTTCAAAATTTCAAACCCTTTGGTCTAAGTATGGGTACCTTTTGAAATAGCCTTGATATTAATGCTTTTCCTAAGGATTTATATCCTTAGAGATTTCTAAATATCTTGACTTACATCTAAATCCATATTTTCCAGATTTAACATAAGCAAAATATGCCTTGAACTTCATCCTTTTCACAAAATGGACCTTGTGAAACTTGTGATGTTTTTGACATAGATATTTAGTTTGAACTTAATTAAGACAAGTATTTGTAAAATAAATTCACTTAATCAAGATAAATTGACAAATTGAACCCCACATGACTATTTGGAGTCTGATCTCTCCCATTGAACAACTTGACCTTGAAGGTGCTATCATTCAACCAAACTTTGAACTCATTAATGGAGAACAAAACAATATAATTAGTAGTTTGAGAAGCTTCACTTTTGAAACAAAAGAAACACCCATTCAGTGGAGAAACGTAGCAACAATATTAGATGGAGAAGAGGAACAAGCCGATATTGTGGTTGGAAGGCCCATACTACCACCACTTGCGTGATAATAAATATCCTCTTTTTTCATGATCCTAGGTTTCTCTAAATGATCTCACGCAAAATCAAAATCTCCAAAAGAAGGTCTACCGATCATCACTTTAAACTTAGGCATCATAGTCTAATAGCTATCAAAAGACACCTTTTAGCACTCCACCAAAATAGAAATCGGTTGGTAGCAAACTTTTATAAACATGCTTCAAGGAACAGTCCAAAATTGTATGCATTGTTTTGGAGTCAAAACCTTGGTCTTTTTCACAATCTTGAACTTCTCTAAATAATCGGGTCTTTAGGATTTGAAAACCTAAAAGGTCTAGCATTTTTCTCACTACCTTGGTCTTATCAAAAAAGGTTCACTCTAGGTCAACATTGGGTCAAAATTTCATTCACCCCTTCATAAAAATTCATCCTTCACTTCACCAAAATTTACAAAAAAATTAAATACACCAACACTTTGGGACTTAAAACATTTGTCAAACCAACCCCTAACTTAGCTACTTTGTATGTGAAATTAATCCTTTTCCATGCATTTAGGTAAGTTATTTATCATCTTTGAACTAGTTCATCTTGAAGGTCACGAGTCTACCCTAAATATTTCCAACTTCATCAACATCCTTTATCCAAACATTAAAACTTCAAACTTGAGTCAAAAGCATTGCCCCAAAATGTTTACAAAAATCACTCCCCATATCATTCATCTCTCCATCTCCCATTATCACTATTTCTCTAAAAATACTTAGATCATCCCTTTTACCTAGATTTGAGTCAAATAGAGAGTTCATACATTCCAAATCACAACACAACTCTCCTAGAGGTGACCCAAAATTTATGGTAAAAATAAGATCACAACACAAGAGAATCATGGAGAAAACCAAAGTCACATTTACCTCAAGTGATCCAAATCCTCTAGAATTTGACCCGAGAAGTCACTTTACTCCATCAGAACAAAATTCATCACCATTAGGGCCATATGAGATAAAAGACATCATGAACAATCCATTTGGACTTACTAGGGAAGAAATCATGGAGCATCAAGCCTTAGAGAATACAGTTCTTAATTCCCCATATTTTTCTACACAATCATTGACACAAGGCTTGAATTCCTCTACTATTTCAACAACTCCATCCCTAGGGTTAAATCAAATATTAATGCCTAGTATTATAGCTAGTCTTGCCAAGGACTTTGGCCATACTCTTCCATTTGAAAGCATCACACTTGTGGGTACCCTTGAGATGAATCCTCCATCACAAATCACCACTTGGACACCAACCTTTGGTGCTCCTCCCATTATCGAAGATCCAAAACAATCATATAAACCACTTATACTTCATTATTCCACACCAAATTCAACATTTTGAGGACACCCCTCTTCATCAATACCTACAAGTACCACAAGTGTGCCCAACCTTATGAAAATTAATATGGACCAAGTTTCACCGAAGGATCCAAAAGGGAAAGGAAATACCAGCATAAAAAATCATCCTTTAACACCACAGGGGACAACTTCATCTAATCCTCCCTTGGACACATCGAACACAGTGGTGGTGAAAAACACATATATCCCATATATTAGCAACCCACATCAACAAAATCCCTTAGTCACAAACCCTATCAACCAAGGTAATACCTTGACCACATCACAAACACAAGAATCTCCAAAACATCGGTCAAGGGAACCCTTTCAATCAATGGACCCAAGGTCCTAATATGCCTTTAACATTGCAAAATTTTATGAAGCCATCCTCATCTTTTCCGTTTGTCCCCCAAGTCATGCAAAATGAAATGGGACCTCAAAATTAGATTCCTCCAACCCAATCCAATATCTTAAAAGGAATGTTGAACCAAGGGAACTCCCAACCTATCATTAACAATCCATTGCCCATACAAAACATCACCATTCAAAACCCATCATAGATGTCCAAACAACCACCCGATCCTACATTGCAAGTGAATGCCTTAGCCTTACAATAAGCACAACAAGTTTATCAACAATCCATCCAACAACAACAAAAACAGCAAACAACCTTAGCAACACAACAACAAAAACAACAACAAAAAATAGCCCTAGTAGCACAACAACAACAAGCAGCCTTAGTATAACAAAAAAATCAAGCCCATCAAGTAGCATTAGTAGAACAACAACAATAGACCCAACAACAAGCCCTTATGGCACAAACACAACAACAAGCCTTACTAGCTCAATAGTATTCCCAACAACAACAACAAAAAGTTCCTATTATAACCCTCAATAGAAAATCGTCAATACAAACACATCGGGAACATATACATCAATACCCCAATCACCTTCACAGAATCTCACAACATTGTATCATATCAAAACTCATCCATCATCCCAATATATGTTCCTCCACCAAACCCATAGGATGATCTAGCCTCACAACTTAAGGCATTGTCACAAGAAATGCATAACCTTTAGATGGGAAAGACAAAGAAGCCCCATACAAAGAACCTATGTCCCTATCCATTTGATTGAAACATCACAATGGTACCATTCCATCCTTGCTTTGAAATCCCCAAATTTGATAAATACAAAGGGAGAGGAAGTCCTATGGACCATGCCAAAGAATTTAACATCATGTGTATGGAGGTTTCTTACAATGATTCTTATTTATTGCGCCTCTTCCCTCAAAGTTTAACAAGTCCTACCATTGACTGGTTTTCTCAACTACCTCCCGGTATCAAAACTTTTAAAGAAATCACTAATAAATTCATCGATCACTTCTCCTTTAACCTTGACATGGACGCAAGCCTAGAATAATTTTACACTCTCAGAAAAAACAAGGGAGAAAATTTTGCTAATTTCTTAAAATGGTGGAGACAAAGAGCTAGTAAGATCAAATGGCCTCTTCTTGATGAACAAGTGGGGATCATCATAGAAAATCTAGATTCAAATCTATCCTTCCAATTAAAAATGTGATGCGTCACATATTATGATGATCTTTTCCCTAGAGCCCTTAACATTGAGAGAGCTCTAATCTCATAGGGAAATACTCAATCTTGCAAAGACAATCACCCATCAACTAGTTCAAACAACAAGCGTTGTGTCTGGGATAAGAAAAAAAATGTAACAAATGATGGTGTGGTAGATGCTAAGGTATTCCTAAGTGCTCTTAGGGCAAAGAACAAAAAAGTTGCTAACATTCAACCAAATGTGTAGCAAACAAAACCCTCTCAAAATAATCAGATCAAAAACACTGAAACACAACAATGATAAACCCCTAACAAGAAAAAATATCCTAAATGCAAGTACACACAGTTATTCAAACCCATCAAAAACATCATGAAGAAATTAGTAGAGTCAAACTTGATAACACTTCCCAACTTTGAAAACTACTAAGAACCACAAGAGAAACCATCCTGGTACAATGAGAATTATCTTTGTGACTTTCATAAGATTAAAGGACACAAAACCGCAAACTACATGAGGCTAGAAAACATTATCCAAAACCTTATAGAGAATGACACCATACTTGTTGAGGTACCAACCAATAACTAGAATCTTAAGATATATAAGAACCCTATGCTGTATCATAGCAAAGGGAACAACACTGGGAAGGATAAAGATTACACAAACGTACAACATACCTATTCAAATGTGGTTGCTTCCTGTGATAGTGTTATTATTGTCATCACCATCAAAGGGAATAGTGCAGAGTGTGGAGTCACCACATGATGTGGCAAGGTCACCATCCAAGGCTTCCCATCCCAATCTAGGGCACAACCTACTCAGCCGGTGACAAGCACTAGCAAGTATAATCTCTTAGAGAAACTTAAAAATACTCCCGCATAGATTTTTATCTTAGAACTATTGAGGCTATCACCCGCTCATAGGGAAATCCTAGAGGAAGCTTTGTCTACGTCATCCATTCCCAAGGATATAGATACCAAACAATTTTAATCTATGGTAGACTATATCACTAATCACCTTCTCACCTTCTCAGAACAAGACCTACCATCACAACCATCTCATAACCGTGCTTTACTCCTTGAGGTTATCATTCATAAGAACAAAGTTAAAAGAGTCTTAGTAGATGTAGGTGCTAGTCTGGACATTTTCACCCTTCATTTGATAAAAAATATAGGCTATTCAGAGGATACTATTGAGAATACAAAGAGTACCACAATTAGGGCATATGATGACTAAGAATAGGTATTAAAAGGCATCATCTCACTACCCATCCAAGTAGGCCCCCTCATCACAAAAACTACATGACAAGTGTTAGACTTGGATCTTCCCTACAACATACTAATTGGTCGACCTTGGATCCATGCCTTAAAAGCTATGGCTTCAACCTACATCTTGAGCCTTTTTACTACTACAAAAATATTTGAGGCCAAGTTCTATAAAATCCCCCAAATAGCCAAGAATGATGAAGGGCATACACCTTCTACCTCATTTGTTGACCCATCATCCCTTGCACCTACCTTTGAAATGGAATCACTCATTGTCCAGAGCATACCCGACATCAAGGTAGTGATCTAGGATGATAGTTATGGAAACTACAAGTTAACAAAAGATACTTTTGTATTGGGATTACCTCTTTCTCCCAAATATCATGGGAAACCCAGACCTAGCAACAAAGTCTCAAAAATTATCAAAATGGCAGCTACTACCTTCACCAAGTGGGGAGGCCTAAATAGAGAAGATATCAATGAGGAGGAAGTCTCTAAAATCCTCTATTAGGATGCATGATCTATCCTTGTTCTTCCTATGGAAGATGATAACAAAGGCTTATAGCTAATGAAGGGCATGGGCTATACTAAGAATGAGATACTGGAAAAAAATGACAATGGTTTGCTAGAACCTATCGTTCTTGAGAAACGTCCAAAGAATCTTGGCCTAGGTTATACTATTAGCAAGGTTACCCTTATTGGAAAAGTTATTTCTGCTAAATAGGCTGAGGCTTATTCTTGGTTACTGACACCGTGTGATACTACCCTAGATGAATTCCCCATTGATTTTGTTGAACTATTTGAGAATAAATCCCTCTTCATGATATCTACATCATACTTCACCCCAACCAACCAACCAAATGAAATACACCTAGTATACCCACAACTCATTGATTTGGACCAACGAGGACCACTAATTCTAGATTTATTCGAAAATGATGAAGCAATCTCAGAATTCATGGGACTCCATGACAACTTACCATGGGAAGATCACAAATCTAGTTTTGACATAGAACTAGACATAGGATCATACTACAAGGAGACGATTGAGTCCTTCAGTTGCAAAATTGATGACATACAATTAACTTGCATATATTTGAGTGAAAACCACATTATGGCACTTTTTGATCCCAAAATAGTAAAAACAAAGGACGTATCTAAGGGTGAAAACCTCTTTCAGGTGCCCAAGGATGAAGGATTCAATCTCCCCCTTAGTGTGATACATCCAAAGAAGTCAGTAGTGCTAGTAGAAAAGGAAATCCCAATCAATGTGGGAATAGAAAAGGCACCAAAGATCACTTTCTATGTCAAATCTTTGTTGGATGAAGAACAAAAGAACCTAGTAGCATTCTTGAAAGAGAAAAGAGATAAATTTGCATGGTCATACACAAATGTGCTAGGGATCAATCCAAAAGTGGATGTGCATCATTTAGCAGTCTATCTTGAAGCCAAACTAGTAAAGAAAAAATTAAGAAAGATGCACCCTCAAATATCACTTTTGGTGAAACTTGAGTTACAAAAACTTCTTAAAGTTGGATTCATCTAACCGATAGATTATCCTAAGTGGGTTTCAAACTTGGTATCAGTCTCAAAACCCACTGGGGGCATCAGAATATGGACCGATTTCAGATATTTAAACAAAGCATGCCCGAAGGATGATTTTCCTCTTCCTAACATCGACATCATAGTGGAATTAACAACTAGGCATGGAATGCTATCACCCATGGATGGTTTTTTAGGCTATAATCAAATCATGATCGCCAAGGAGGATCAATATAAAACTGCATTCAATTTTCCATGGGGGACATATTACTAGAACATGATGTCATTTAGGCTAAAGAATGCAGGAGCAACCTATTAGAGAGAAATGAGCCTCATCTTTCATGACATGATCCAAAAAATAGTTGAAGATTATGTGGATGATATTTTAGCAAAATAAAAAAAAAGGAGTGAACACATACAAGTCTTAGGACCCATCTTTGACAGGCTTGAAGAATACAAGGTACAACTAAATCCAAAAAAGTGTATCTTTGGGGTTACATCAGGGAAACTTCTCAGCTATATCATCTCACAAAGAGGAATAGAAATTGACCCAAAAAAGGTCAAATCCATCCAAGACATGGAACCACCACAAACACTAAAGAAGATGAGAGGGTTTCAAGGAATATTGCAGTCCATTAGGAGGTTCATAGCACATCTATGAGACAAAATCCACCTTTTTTTTGCATCTTCTCCATAAAGGAATAACTTACAAGTGGCATGAGAAGTGTGACAAATATTTCCAATAGATCAAGGACTACTTATTAACACCTCCAATGCTCATGCCACCAATACCGAACAAACCATTGATCCTATATATCTTAGTGACATCAGAAGCACTAGGTGCTCTTCTGGCACAACATGATGAAAATGAAAAGGAAAGAGCTAAATAGTACATCAATAGGACCTTAGTGGGCTACAAAATGAACTATTCATCCATTGAGAAAGATTTCTTAGCATTGGTTTTTGATTCAAAGAAATTTATTCACTACATGTTGCCACATCAAATCAAGCTCATTACAAAGATTGATCCATTGAAATACCTGTTATCCAAAGAATTTCTCACTAGGTGAATGGCCAAATGGGTGATGATCTTAACAAAATTTGACATAGAGTATGTAGAGCACAAGGAAATCAAAGAACAAGTGATCACATACCAACTAGCAGAGGCACCTATTTATGTAGAGAACCCATTGATATCTGAATTCCCTGATGAATCAGTGTTCCTTATCAATCTGACAAGTCAGTGGAAGATGTACTTTGACAGATCATTCACCCAACATGGATCAGGAGTGGGTATTATTTTCATCACCCCTCAAGGTGATTGCATTCCAAAGTCATACAGGCTATCATTTTTATGTACTAACAACATTGTTGAGTACAAAGCCCTAATCACAAGTCTAGTAATAGAGGTTCAATAGAAAACACAAGAAATAAAAGTCTAAGAAGACTCACAACTGGATATCAACCAATTCAATGATGACTACCAAACTAAGGATGAAAAGCTTACTCTTTACAAAAAGATCGTAGAGAGTCTCAAGGACATTTTCATAGATATAACTTTTGAGTAGATTCCTCTTATGAAAAACAAAGAAGCAGGTGTTGTGGAAACAATCAGATCACTATTAGACATGCCAAACAACATCCTACAATGTGAATTCTTGGTAGAAAAACTTCTTGTACCAACTTTTGAAATCCTGGAATCAGAATTCATGTTTGTCATTGTTGGTCTGGGATCCCTATGGTATCATGAAATATTTAACTACCTAGCAAAGGAACCCTCCCATCTGATAATACCTCAAACCTTAAAAATAACTTTGGTAAAAAGGAATCCCGATTCGTGATCATGGGTGATACCTTATACTGTTGAAGCATCGAAGGGATATTACTATGATGTCTTAACCAAGAGGAAGTTTTGATTGCTTTAACATAAGTAAATGATGGTATATGTGGTTCCCATTCTAGCGGTATGACTTTATCTAAGAAACTGTTGAGGATGGGGTACTACTGGCCAACCATGGAAAGATAAGTTCATCAGTATGTGCAAGTGTCCAATTTCAATAGTATGGAGATCTAATTCATGCTCTAGCTCAAGAAATACAACCAATGATCACATCTTGGCCTTTATCATAGTGGGGGATTGACCTCATAGGAAAGATCACTCCAAACTCATCTAATGGCTAGAAGTTTATCATAACAGCCACTAAGTACTTTACCAAGTGGGTCAAAGCCATTCCTATGACCTACATAATGGGGAAACAAATTTTCAAGTTTATCCTGAATTACCTAATCCATTGTTATGGTTTTTCGCAAAATCTTATCTCAGACAATGGAACACCCTTCAAAAATTAGGATGTGAAAGAGCTATGTCAAAGATTCAAAATCCAACACTGGTTCTCTACCTCATATTACCCCTAGGGCAATAGTCAAGTTGGGGCTACAAATAAAACCATTATGAAAATCCTAAAGAAAATGGTCAATAAAGTTGGTCGTGACTGGCATCTACAGTTGAATCCTACTCTTTGGGCCTATCAAACCAATATTTGCATGCCTACTGGTACAACCCCTTCCTCCTTGGTCTACAAATCAGAAGCCATCTTGCCTATTGAGGTCAAGCTTCCATCACTATGAGTGTCAATAAATAACCTAATCACTGATGAAGAATATATAATATCTCGACTGAATGAGCTAAAACTCTTGCATGAGCATCATCTAGATGCCCTCAATCACTTGCAAGTATATCAAAACTGAATGAAATGAAGCTATAACAAGAAGATCAAATGTCGTTCTTTCTAGGTAGAGGATCTTGTCCTAAAACAAAATCAGAAGAACCTTCCAGATCAGCATAATAAATGAAAGTTTGAGCCAATTTGTTTGGGTCCCTTTGTTATCACAACAAGCTATGGATCAAGAGCATATCAATTGTCAACACCTAAAGGTGAACCCTTGTAGGAACCAACCAAAAGCTTGCATCTTAAAAAAATTTATGCCTAGTCTTGAAGGGTGTAAATCTGAAAATAAATAAAAATACAAAAATACAAAAAATACAAAAAATGAGAAAAAGGATTGAAAACAGTAAAGAATTTTTTTTTCCTCTAGTGAAAACCACTTCGGTGGTGCTTTGGGAAAGTACCTTGGTGAAAGCTTGGAAAACAAGCACCTTGCAGAAATAAATCACCTCCATCCATCTATGGATCTTTATCCTATTATTCATCGCATCAGTCATCCTATTTATTGCATCATCCATCCATTTCCATATCATAGCTTGATGTTGTGAAGTATCATATCCCCTTAGTACTACTTGGCATATTCCAAAGGTCAGTTTTTCATACCTGTATAAAAGTAGTCTACCATATCACAATGGGGGAAATTCGTTATGGATCGGATCGAGTTCATGTATATCTTGAGGTTATTAGAAATCACAATTTTAAAACACCAATTTTTTTTGTAAAATGTTCATTAGAAAATCCAAAAACATCAAAATCCTATACAACTAAAATCCAAAAACATTCATAAAATTGTAAAAGGAAAATCCAAAACATCCAAAACACACCAAAATCCCTAAAAGGTCGAGCATTAAAAATCCAAAAATAGAACCTTGTCAAACTACGTTGTCTCTGAGCTTTAACGTAGGCAAGGCTATCATTGATGTGCCCCCAAGACACCTTAGGTTAGTCCTTTAGGAGTCCATCATAATAAATTGGTAATCCATCAAATGTTCATATCTCATCTTCAATAAGTCGAGTCAGTCGAACTATATGGTCTTTCCGTGTATAACATGGGAAAGGCTAATATTTGATTAGCCCCTAAGGCCCTTAGGATAGGTCTTTTAGGTTAGGTTCTTGGTCGAAACTCTCAAAAAATCCCTAAACATTCAAATATTGAGAAACCTTAAACATTTGTAAAATCTCGAAAACACCCTAAATATTCAAGTATCAAAAAATCCCTAAACATTCAAATATCGAGGAGAAAACTCTAAACAACCTCAAATAATCGAAAACATAAACATTCATATAAAATCGAAAAAAGATAAAAAAAAATAGCCTCAAAACATTTTTAAAGTTACCAAAAACATTGAAATATTCTAGAAAACCTAAAACCACCCACCCCATTTTGTTTTCACCTGCAATAACCCTCCATCCATAATAAATTAATCATCACCTTCACCCTTTGGTAAAACAAATAGAAAGAAAGTATATCAAGTTGTGAAGTGAGAACTTAAGTTTCAAAATATAAGGTCTAGATTATAGGTAATGAGTTAGTGAAGTTTGTATCAATGTCTTATCATAAACCGCATCCTCATCAAACCATCTGATCAACATGTCCTAGGATGTATCCTTCCTACGATGGGCATCAGTATCAAACATCACCTTAGCTAAGTTAAACTGGAAAGAGATATAGATAACATTGACTATTTGTCTTTAATTTTTCTTCTGATTTATCTTAATGACCCATTATGAGGACCTCTCAACGATGTCTATCAAAATTATTTAGAGAGAAAAGAATGGGACATCGATCATTATTTTCCATTTGTTGTGCTCGTGGGTATTCTTGTAAAATAATCTTGGTGCATACTTGCTTAGTTGTGTGTATGGAAGTTGTTTGGAGTAGATTGTTGACTATTGCATGTGCTTTGGTATGATGTATTCTAAAGCTTCTAACTTACATTCCAACAAGGGTTTCACATGTCAAAGTGTGAACAAGAATTATCCTATCTATTTGCAGAGTCAAAGTCCATTACACTAGATACAACACCATCCTAGTTATCAATACCTTGATGCATCATATATATGTGTTATATCAAACAATAAGGAATGATGAAAAATCCCAATCCCAAGATATGAGAAAATCATCATCATCATGCATTTCTCATCACCATCTCTAATAAACTCTCGGTGGATCATAGACTTGTTGGAACTTTTGAATCAATCATCTAACTCAATGGTCAATCATCTTATTTCTTCTATATTTTCTCCATGCTAACTTGGTATCATGATAGTTAAAAAAATATCATCACTGCATCCATCTTACATCTACATCCATCCATTGCATTACATTGCATAACATATCACATATATCATCACATATCACATAGCTAAATAAAACACATCATATCAACATCATATGCATTCATAAAGCATAGAATAAAAAAAACACATCCCATCACATCGAATCTGTATCATATCATATATTTATATATATCAAAAAATGGTGACTATCATGGTACAATATCCTAATCAGTGTATGTATATTGAACAAAAGTAAACTATCCATGAGGCTATAAAAAATGAGCCCATGAATGTATATTTGTACAAAGAATCAAGCAATAATAAAAAAAATATATGTACAAGTGAGCTAACCCTAATGGCTACTTCCCTCACTGGGTTGTCTCTCTAGCTGATCATTAACTTGAGGATGTTCCTCACTCCTCTGTGAGTAATCTAATTGTCTAAGTGTTGCGGGGACATCTCTATGGTAGTGCATACGGTAGTAGGTCATCTCAGTCATAGACTCTTTGTACAATCTGGCAGACATTTTTCGCCCTTGGGCTGTAGCTGTCATGGTCTCTAGCTACTGACGCCACCTGACCTCCTATGCTAACTGCATGTTAGTAGTTTTCTTGAGCTAACACTCCTGGTCTCTCTTAGCTATCAAGGCCTAAACCTATTGCCTAATTTTGTTTCTCTCAATAGTAATGGCCAAAATCTATTGATGATCCTGATCCATCTCATCTGTAATCACCTGTATTTGCTACTGTAGTTGTTGTATCTGTACATCATGAGGATCTAGCCCTGATGGTGGTGGTTGTACTATCTACTAATGCATTGGTTGTTGCTATATCAGAGGCTATTGTGGAGACTATTGATGCACTAGTGGTGCCCCTGGGACCTATCCATCCTACTAATCATGGCCATCTTGTCCTTTTCTCTGTCCTCTGCCTTGACCATCATCAGGTTTCCCTTTGCCTCTGCCTACACCTCTCCCTCTCGATCTCCCTCATGGGGGTGCACCTGCTAGATCTATCAATTAACGAGGAGGTGTGAACCATGCATCATAAGTAGGCATCATTTGTGCATCCACCTGTCCTTGGTCATATGCCCATGTCTAAGCAACCAAATTTTGAAATCCCTCTAGTACCTCATGGGTTGGGATCGTGTGACCCCAGGCTATCTCCCATGTTGATCTAGCAAAGATGGCGGTGTATGCATCATCTAGCCTATCCTATCACTCGCCAAACTGTCTCGCCACCCTATCGAGTAGGTATCTCTTAATGATGGTATGCTCTTGACCCTACATATATTGGGTCTATCACGCAAATAAAAGCTGATGTACATTGTCGTACCATGCTAGCATCTAAAGTTAGGGTTTCCATCTAAAAATTGTCATATCACCGATGACCCTATGCTAGTAGGGACTCCTAAGCTACCTTGTGTGATATAATATGATTGCACCCCTATATCTCCAGACAATAGGATCATCCGGTTCTACATTCTCCATCTAAACAATTGTTCGAAGCACAATGATGTGCTCCTAGGCCCAAATGTGTAGTGAGGTGACCCTTGAGCCAATTGCCTTGCCATTGTAGTATACAAAATCATGCATATCATGGTAAAGGGAGGCCAACATTATTGGCCCCCATGCATACTGGTTCCTCCAAAACAAAATCCTATGCCAAGCTAGGCCCCATGCCAGACTGAACCCTCTACTCCATCGATCTGGAGCAACTGAGCCTGAGATAATCGCTGTAATGATCAGTCTAAAAGTAGACACTTGACCTCTATACATCTCAAGGTCAATTTGAGAAGTGAATAGAATAATTTCCTCCTAATCAAGCACTTCATGGTAGGCATCGTAGTTGGTGTCAACATCATATATCACACGCTCACCATGTATCAACAAACGTAATATCCACTACTAATGCTGGTCCTCCAGCATTAATATTCCTGGTTGTTTCCCTAAAATTGGTAGGAGTAGCATGGCCTTGCATTGAAGTTCCAAACTTGTAGTAGAAGCCTCTGTAATTATGCCATCTTTCATACCTGCAAGCTTCTGTGTCTTCATTAACATTTGTAGCCAAATAAGGGTACAGTGGCCACATCAAAACAGGAGGTCAAAATGTCAATGGCAACCATAATTAAAATCTTTCCTGGAGACCCAACTGTATATACCTTTCTGATCTTCTGATGGCTGCTCTAAAATTCAGAGGGCTATGCGGCTCAGATTTTCTTAGACGAACCATCAGTTTCTCTCATCTTGTTTTGATTCTAGAAGATGAAAGCTTCCAAAACAAATATGGTTTTCCTTTAAACTCATCATAACCTGCTTTCTGAGATCAAATATTTTTATTCTTGTTGTAGAATCATAAAATCCATATGCAACAGTGAACCAAGTTCTTAGAATTGTTTGAGGATCTGAGCTTTCTGGTCGTAGGGGAATTGGTTCTTTCCTTTCAGCTTCCTCATAATCCTCTAATTGCTTCCCATAATTAATCTCATTAGCCACCCAAGACATAAGTGACCTCAAATGAATGTCACCAATGCAAAGAAGTGGATTCCACTTTGTTTTAAAAGGTATTAACAAACCATGCAAATAAAATTCACACAAATAATTTCTTAACCAATTAGGTGCTATCTGATAGGCATCATAAAACTCTTTAGCAAAATGAATGTCAGGGTCCAGATTTTTGGAAACTCTCATTAATTGGAACCACAAAAATTGCTCCTTCAGGCACATTGCATACACCCTAGGTGGCGGTCTACATTCCATGATTTGTCCATCTACTTTCATCATTTCATTCATTTTCTCCTTTATTTCCTGGATTTCCTGTCTTTGGTTTTCAATTTCTTTCTTTAATTTTTTCTTCTCCTCCTCCCACAGACTTTGTTGCATTTCAGTTTTAGCCAGATGGCGGAAACTCAAAGTTTGAAATGTAACAGACCTCCAGGCAATTTTAAGATATTCTAAATACTTAATCAGTAATGTTCTTTTATACACAACCAATGCACGACAAGGTTCTGAGGGAAATGGTGTTTCATTGAATATTTCAGTTTGTTCAGGTTCTTCTTCTTGCTGCTCAGGAGGAGATTGTGCTTCTCCTAAAATTATCTCAACTGCCCCAACCAAATCATTAAGACTTGGCATCCTCTTTTTATCACTACAACCATGTTGTACTTCCTCAACTTCCTCAATTTTAGTTTGTAATTCTTTAGGAACAACAGAGGAATTGTGTGGAACATTCTCAGATACACTATGAGAATCCTCATGACTAAGCTCCTCAGACTCCTCTGAAATGACTATAATTTTTGGTTGGACAGGGGTTGAGGTAGTTTTACTCCTTTTCCTTGTTGAAGCTCTTTTAGGCAATGTAGTAGACACAGGAGGTTCTTTTGCAACTTTCCTCTTTCTAACTTGCCTAGGGGATTCAAACTCAGCCGGAGAGGAAGATGATGAAATTGTGGTGGTAACAGGTATAGCTATAGGGAAAAGCGGGGTAGGACATTTTCATTTTTGTGTTTGAGGGATTGCTTCTAGGGTTTTCTCAGCCCTAGATGATTCTCCTACTTTTGTTTTCCCTTTTTCTTTTCTTGTAGTAGACCTAGTTTTTATTTGGGTAGAGGGCTTAGGTGTGGAGGCTGTAGGACTAGGTGTTGTAGGAGCAGATGATTCTTTCTCTGCTTCCCTACTCATAGATTCTACTCTCTTTTTCTTTTTTTTGGGCTGTGCAGGGAGTGCTCTAGGAGGTTCTGGAGGTTGCAGTCCTTTCTGGGCAGAAAATTCTTGCCAAGAAAGGGGTGATACATCCCTCAGGGAATGCTCAATCAATAATTTAATAAGGGCACAATGGGTGATGAAATTGTCTTTACCCTTCTGGGTTTCATGGGAACTACGTTCCAAAAGATTTAACAAAAAATTTGGGATGTTGAAAGCTAACCCGTGCCTCATATGACTCAACAATTTAAAATGGTAAGAATGCAAATAAGAAAAATTTCCTTCACAAGTCAAATACTTGGTTATGAAGGAGGCATATTCTGAATATGGATAAAGCAGTGAGACCCATTTGCAACCTTGCTTTGAAACCTTTAAGGGTCCATCTATTGGCAACGTAAATTCTGCCCTAGAAGAGATAGCATCCCTTCCTGAAGGGAAGTTCTCTCCTACTGTTGGAAGCCTAGACACTTTAGCAATCCATTCCTCTATCATGGCTACTATTAAACCCCATACTGTAGCCTCTCCTTCTGAAAGAGTTCTTAAAAATTCACCTGTAGCTTCCTCGTTGAAGGAATCTATCCTTAAAAAATAATTCAGCCATCCGCAAATACTGAATGCCTAAACCACCTGAGGATCTTTCGTTAAGGCCTCATGAGTTGCTGGCTGATGCCTTACTAGCTGACCACCCATATTCAAAAACTAACATTACTAAAGTCCCTGAAACTCAACCTCTTTTGAGAATTTGAAAAACACTTTTTCTTCGCTTTGTTTCTTTCTTTTCAGCTTGTTATCTTTATTTTCTTTCCAAGAATGATATAAAAGATAATTGCATGCAATGATTTTTAGAAAATACTTAATTAAGAAGTTAACTTGCTGATCAGGGAAAAAGCATGCATTCATTCTTGGGAAGTACAATTACAAATTGTCTTTAACAGACGTGGCACTGGCAAAAAGAAAAAGTTTTGAAACAAATTATCCCCGCCCCCTACTTAAGATTTGGCATGTGTCCACACATGTGTGAAAGGATAGGTGAAGAACGAGCAGTAATGACTGATAGACACTTTGTAGTAAATGAAATAAATGAATGATGTGACAAATAGAAAGAATATTGTGTACCTTGTATTAAATGCTCGCGGATGTTGGGAGATATCACAGCATAGCCTGAAATGATTGCTTGGAAAAGAAATCATAAATGGAGGTGGTACGGGATGGGTGATGTAGAAAAGAAAGATGGAATGAATGATGGTGATGGATGGTGATGGAGAAAGTGGTTTCCATAAAAAGAAAACCTTTATTATGGATGTACAACATAGTTTTTAAAGAGATGCTGCAGGAAGAAGACTGAAGCCTTTCGCTACATGAAGATCAGTGGCTGCATTTGAAACAAACTGCTTCATAAATTATTCTTTGGATGCAAGCTTATGATACAACCAAAGATGGTGTCCATTAACCAGCAGTTTGAAGCAGACAAGATCTATTGTAGCCAACTGAACTGAACCATTATCAAATACATTTTATATTTCATACAAACCAAGCCATCTTGTGGTAAGTTTACCTTGATTTTCTTTATACCTAGAGTCATAGAGTAGTGCCCAATCACTAGTAGAGAAATGCTTAGTTCGGATATTTTGGTCATGCAATTTCTTCCTTTGCTACTGGATAGTTTCAGTGTGCTATAGGGAAACTTTCCTTATCTCATCCAATGCATTCAACTGTAGGAGGTGTTCCTTTTGGGCTTCTGAAAGATCAATATTAAGTTGAAAAGCAGTCCTTAAGGTCTTATGTTCAAAATTTATTGGCAACATGGCATTTTTTCCATAAAGTAACTCAAAAGGGGTAAACCCTATAGTTGTTTTCCATGTTGTCCTATAGGCCTAGACTGCTTCTGGAAGATGACTGCTCCAATCTTTCTTATGTAACTATACTATTTTGGTAAGGATTGCCTCCAATTCTCTATTAGTAACCTCTGCCTGACCATTGGCTTGAGGGTGATAGGGGCTTGACTTTTTGTGCCTGATCTTGTAGTCATTCATCAATGCAGTGATTAGGTTTGATGTAAACTGAACTCCTTGATCAGTAACAAGCTCTCTTGGGACTCCAAACTGAGTAAAAATCTGCTCATAGAGGAACTCAACAACTTTATTGTCACGGGCATGTGTCATTGCTTTCACTTCCACCCACTTGGTTACATAATCAATGCAAACCAAAATGTAGGATTTCCCATTGGATGGAGGATCAATAGGCCCAACAAAATCCATTCCCCATTTATCAAAGGGGCTAACTACCACTTGTGGATACAGGGGCATTTCATTAGACCTTGTTGGTCTCCCCATTCTTTGACATCTGTCACATTTTCTGGTGTAGGCTACAACATCCTTATGTAGTGTGGGCCAATAGTACCCTGTGTTAAAAACTTTCATTGATGTTCTCTTGGATAAAAAGTTCCCACCACATGGCTCATCATGACAAGCATGCAAAATGTCATAGGTCTCATCTTCTCTAGCACACCTTCACATTACTTGGTCAGGTCCTGTGTAAAACAAATAGTTTGCAATCCATGAAAAGTTAAAACTTTTCTCAATCAACAGCTTCCTGTCCTTTGGTGAGAAGTGAGCCAGAATTTTGTTAGATGCTAAATAATTTGCAATATCGACATACCATGGAGTTTGAGCAGTAATAGAAAACATATGTTCATCAAGAAAGTTATCATCAATTACCTCTGAGGTGGTAGGTGTAGTTATTTGAAGTCTTGACAAGAAATCAACCACCACATTTTCCCTGCCTGGCTTGTCAATAACTGTGATATCGAATTCCTGCAACAATAGTAGCCACCTTGCTAATCTACCAGATATGACAGACTTATTCATGAGGTACCTTATTGCTGCATGATCTGTATGAACAAATATTTGGTAGCCAGTGACATAATGCTGAAACTTGTTTAGAGCATACACAACTACTAGCAATTCTTTCTTTGTGATAGTATAGTTTAATTCTGGGCCTTGAAGGTTTTTGCTAATGAAATATATGGCATGCTCTATGGAATTCTCCTTCTTTCCTAACACTACCCCTATGGCATAATCAGAAGCATCTATGTGTATATGAAAGGGCAGACTCCATTTGGGTCCTTGAAGAATAGGTGCTTTAGTAGGCAAGTTCTTAAGCTGCGGGAAAGATTTGTCACAGGCCTTAGTCCAGTTAAATTCACAATCCTTAGTCAGTAAGGCATACAAGGGACTGCATATTTTGCTAAAATCTTTAATAAATCTTCTATAATATCCAACATGTCCTAAGAAGCTTCTAACATCCTTTTCTTTCATAGGTGTTTGCAAAGTTAGAATGACTTCTATTTTTGCAGGATCAACTTGAATTCCTGTTGGAGAGATATGATGGCCCAAAACAATTCCTTCTTGCATCATCATAAAACACTTCTCACTATTTAAAGACAAATTGTGCTCCTGACATCCTTTCAACACTTTCTCCAAATTTGCTAATGCTTCTTCATAAGTAACTCCATAAGTGGTGAAGTCATCCATATAGATCTCCATAGAATCATGAGAAATGTCAGCAAAAATACTAATTACTGCCCTTTGAAACATTGCAGGTGCATTACAGAGGCCAAAAGGTAGGACAGAGTAAGCAAAAGTCCCCCATGGATAGGTGAAATTTGTTTTGTCTTGATCCCAGGGGCAATTTTAATTTTATTATACCCATTGTATCCATCCAAAAAGGAGAAATCCTTTTTTCTAGACAATGATTCTAGCACTTGATCAACAAATGGCAGTGGAATATGATCCTTTTTAGTTGCTGTGTTCAGCTCTCTGTAGTCTACACAAACTCTCCATTTTCCACCTTTTTTAGGAATGGTCACTAATGGAGATACCCACTGATTGTCTGAAATGGGGTAGATAAAACCAGCATCAAACAATTTTTGGAGCTCATTTTTAACTATTTCCCTGAGTGTTGGGTTTATCCTTCTTTGAGGCTTTCTAACAAGTGAACAGTCTTCTTTAATGTAGATCCTATGGGTACAAAGTTTAGGATCTATTCCCTTCATATCCCCATAGTCCCATGCAAAATCTTTGTGTTGATCTTGTAGTATTGTGACTAGGGCAGTTTGTTGAGATTGAGGCAGCTTATTATTGATATTCAGACAGTGGCCTGGAGACAACTCAATTTGCTTGGTAAGATCATTCATGGAGTCTACTAATAAAGGTGGTGTCTGTATTTCTTGTGGAAGCAAATGTTGATAGATTGCAGGAATTTTAAATGGCAGGCTCTCAGGATTTAGTTGTTGTGAGAAGCACTACTGAAGATAGTAATCTAAAACAAATGGGCTACTCATATCAAAGTTGGACTACAAAATTTGTAAAAGTAGGTCATCCTCACTCTGAAGTTGGGAAAATAGATTAGTTTGCAACATCATTAAGTGAGCCAATGAACTGACTTCTTCAGTTTCCTCACCTAAATCTAGCCAGATTGGATGAGACAAATTTGGCTGAGGTTGGGCAGGTGGGTATAAAGCCAATTTCTTTGTTGACTAACCATCAAAAATTATCATGTCTCTTGAATGACATCCTATAAAAGCATCAGTTGTGGCTAACCAAGGTCTACCTAGGATGATAGGATATCCTCTGAAAGTTGCTTTAGTGGACAATATGGTGAAATTTGTTGGGTATTCCCAAGACTCAAGGTTGACAATTATATCTTCTACCATGCCATCAGGTGTTATTGTGGAACTATCAGCAAGCTATAGGATGGTAGGTGTAGACCTAATGGTTATGATACTCAAATACTCCATAGTATGCTTGGTCATCACATTAATGGCTTCACCAAGGTCAACCAAAACATTCTTTACTATTTGACCATTAATATTTATTTGTACCACAGGACTCCCAGGGTCAGCATATTTTGGCATGACTACCTTCCCTAACATAATATCTGCCAAATGGCCTAGAACATGGATAGTTTGGGGATCCTTTTTCTTCCTTCCAGGTTTCTTCAAACAAGCTTCCTTAATGGCTTTCCCATAGATTGGAACATCTTTAATGGATTGAAAGAGAGGAATTTGAATGTGTACATTTTTAGCTGATCCAAAATATCAAAGGTAGGCTCTTCCATAGACTTGGGTGTATTGACTCACAATCTCTGAGGAAAAGGTGGTTTGGCTTGATGCTGCAAGACAGGCTCCTTAGAGATAGTATCTGATATAGGTATATGTTCTGCAGGACCAGTCAGTTGTTCAGAGGTAGGGTCTGGAATCTCAGTAATTATTGGTGGCTGTGGAGTAGGTAGAGTGGTTCCAGACCCGAGATGGATATCATTAATATTCAGGGCATAGGATGGATACTAATTGGCTTCTGCAAAATACATAGGCTGTTGTTTATTATTAGGATTTGGCAATGGTTGAGCAAGCATAGGCATTTGTTTTGGTGGGCCAGTATTTGTTGCAAGTGCCACAGGAGGTGGCATGAGGGCTAGAGGTTGTGGTTGCTGAAGCTACAAAAAGCTAGGGGATTGGCTCTGCCATTGTTGAGAACCTCTCCATTAAGGATTCTGCTGCCAGTTACCTTGGGGTGGAGTCCATTGTCCTTGTGGCTGCTGCCAACCTCCTTAAGGAGATTGCCATTGAGGACTTTGATAGTTAGGCCATTATGGTTGAGAGGTATTCCATGGTGGTGATGGGCCATATGTAGGTTGTCATTGGTTATTATAATTAGAGTAAGGATTGCCAAAAGTCAAAGGGTCTTGAGGCATACCTTGTCTTTGAGCCCATGGGCGCCTTTGTGCAACGTAGAATACTTGGTCATCATCACCTTCTATTGCCTTAAAGTCAGTAGGCAATTGCTTAGCCTCCAGGTTAGCCACCATCTTACATTTGCAGTAACGCTTCTTCTATTGGCAACGTGGACATAACTCGGCCAAGATTGCTTCAACTTCCTCATGTTTCTTTCGAGCTTGCATAGTATCCAACTGTGTAGCCATATTGTTTATGATATTTTGCTTGAAATCAGACAACAAATTTGAAATCTCCATCCGTGAAACTCCATTAGTAGAAGAATTTCCCACTGTGGCCTGATGACCTCTTCCCTTCTTGACATTTTCTTGAGAGTAGCTGCGACATATGGACTTAATATCATCCCAAGGTACTTGGGTTATATCTCCTCCTCCCATCAGATCTAGAGCATCAATATAGGAATTGTTGATTCCCCTCAGAAAAAGTAATTTATGAGATTCTTCATTGAGGGTATGGTCTGAATTCTTTTTCAAGGAAAAAAAAAACCTTGAGATATAGTCTTCCAGGATTTCGTCCTTCTGCTTCTGAATTTAGAATATATCATCACCTTTACTACCACTCTTAAAATATTCCTTATATTTCTCAAGAATTTTTTTTTGCATGACTGCCCAACTATCGACAAGATTCCTCCCCAAACTCATGAACCATCTAAGAGCTCCCTCCTTTAAAGTAGCAGGAAACAACTTCTACTTGTGAGCATCTGTGGTATAATCATAGCTTTGACAGAGGATGTTGAACTCAAACAAGAAAGTGTCTGTGTCCTCTATAACTAGTCCATAGAACTCGGGAAGTAATGAAGAAGGAATATTTTTGAGGTTATCATTATCTTGCTGGGGTATGATAGGAAATTCAAAAGCAGGAGGTCGATTAGGTGGATTTTGTGCCATATCTACTTGATGAAGTATCAAAACAAATGGATTTTCTTGAGGTTCTTCGTCAGCAGGTCAAAGGGAAATTTAGCAAGTGGATCTTCAACAAATGGATTGATATCTTGGTTTCCTCCTTCCTCAAATAGATTATAAGCTAGTTCAAAATCATTATCAGTGAAGGAAGGGTTTGGGAGGAATCTTCCTAGAGCGTCTCTTCTTCTATGCATGTAACGGACTTAACTAAAAATTGAAGGATTTGAAAATTCTTGAATAAGCACACTAAACTACTGCTAACAATGACTATGACAGGTTCTTAGCTTGACACCATCCCTGAAAACGGCACCAAAAATGGTTGTCGCCCACAAAAGGATATAAAAGTCATGAAAAATCCTAACTTGGGAATTGGACATTCCAATAGGTGACTAACATCTTCTTATGGTCGTTCATTTACTTTGTTAAACCAGGGAACGTATACTTGAAATGGAGCGGCACTGTATGTGCACTAAGAACCAATTTTAGCCACAATTTACTAGAAATAAATGCATGAAAGGAATTCTACTTCTGATGCAGGAACGTAAGGAAAAGTTGTCTCAACTTAAGCATAACTTAATTAAAGCAGAAATCATGACAACTATTACTGAGAAACAAACCATGAACTGGTCTTATGTTGCAAGAACAGACACAGGGATGGATTCCTTATGCTCCTGGAACAATATAAGATTGAGTTTGCACTGAAACTTCCTAGAATGAAATTCTAATTGATAAACAATAGGAAATAAACAACTAACTATAGATACTTACTAAGTGGCCCCCCTTAGCAAGCATCAACCAATTTATGCAAGAATTGAACTCAAAACTTCATTAGTTTTTATTCATAAACTCGAAATCATATATATGGTTGTTCTACTTGTAAGAAAACTAACACAAAACTCTTTTTATCATTATAATACTAACTCAAACATACTTTGTTATGTTCTCTTGTTTCTAATCTAGTCTAATCTCTTCTCTACTTGTTCACTCACGTAGGAGGAACACTTCTATTTAGAAAAGCAACTAACTAACTAACTTAACAGAGAAAGATGCAGATATAAATGCTTCCTAATTCCGAGGAACAAACATCCCATAAATGAAAGCATATCTATCCAACTGATTAAGAGAGAATCTAGCATTCCACTCTTCCTAGATTGATGACCATTTAGATCTCCTCCCAATGACCCAGACAGAGAGTCTTCACCGTAACAACTTCCTCGATGTCGTGCTAGAAATGAACTTCACTGCAGGACCGAGATCTATTGCGCATTGACTCATTCATTCTAACTTCAACAACCTGTGAAACACATGGTGACAGAGGCAAAAGAAAGCATGCATATAATAACATGATACTCATTCATTAATCACACACATTAAATTCATCTCATTTATCCAAAAACCACATGCATCATATCAGTCAATTGGGAGGTCAAATAGGGCATTGAATATAAACATACGGATATATTAAGCTGCAGGAATATAGGAATGCGTTGCCATAGGATACTACTTGATTTTAGATAAAAAGTTTATAATCAAAGATTTTAAAACAACCATTAACAAAAGAGTAAGGGTATTTAAAAATACATCATGACATTCAAATTATGAGCATATTTTGGGCTCATCATCCACCATACATCCTCTAATGTCACTATCACCTCGTCGGTAGGTAGGTGGAATGACGAGGTCTCACTATGCCATCACTCACACAATGCTATTGTCATCACGAAATGTGTCTGGATGACAAGCATGCATGCCACGTACCACAAACCAATCTCCCCCAAGTTCTCCTATCGCAACTCAAATAATTCACCAAGTCTGGACAAAACTATGGGCTGGTGCTCATGGGACATCAAAGGTGGGATAACCTCTCGCACCCACGAAGTGCACGACATCAAAATTAAAAAAAATATAGCTAAGTTTGGAGTTTTATCCCCCAAAATGACAATAGCATTGCTATTTATGATAGCATCGCTATAATTCAAATTCCAAACTGCAATGCCCAAAGCATTTAAATTACAAATTGTGATATGCGTTGCTAAACACGTATGCGTCAATATTTAGAATCTAAAACCCTAATTCTAAATTATGAACTGCATTGCAATTTACATATGTGTCACTAAAAATCAAATTAGCATCATTGATTCTAGAAATAGCATCGTTGTAGAGCAACGTCGCCAAATTTCAAATTTCAAAAGGCATTAAATGCACCAAAAAGTCAAATTTCAAATCAATTTTTGAATCAATTACCGGTGGTCCTAGACCTGGAAGCCTCTAGTACTCTTGAACCCAGTCTGAAATGTGTCGTGGGAGCACTCGTTGCACCATTTCATTAGAGAGTCAAAGCTCAAAATCCAAGAAATCCTAAAGGTGTGAATGCACAAATGAATTGAAAGTGATCCTTCTTGACCTATTTATGCTTGCAAATTAGGGTTTTTTGCCATAATTTAACCATCAAGCTAGGGTTTTTCATCATTTTCACCAATTTTGTCAAACTAAACCTTATTTTGCATCATTTTTGGCATTTTTGGCAATTTTTTGCATCCCAGAGCCTTTTCGGACCCCTTGGACAGTATTTTAATCTTTGTCAAGAAATCAACCCAAAACTCAAAATTTTCACCTGATTTATTGAGAGGGCAGGGAACTATCTTATTCCTTTTGTTGGGGCAATAGTGGGGCATCTGAAATCATAATATTTTTATTTTTTGATTTAAGCAACAATTTTTTTCATCTGAAGGGTGTCAGTCTTTGAACCAACATAATGAGTACCTCGCTTCAAAGAGGGGAAAAATGTACACATTGAAAAATGTCTTGAATCATATCATACACTTGAATTAGGTATACTAACATCATTTCATCTTGAAACCCATCCTCTTTTTTCTTAATTAATTAAATTAGCCTAACTATTTGATTAATTATATCATTTGCATCTATTAACCTATTTAATTTAATCGAGTTAATTCACCCCTTTACAGGCTAACATTTCATCTCATTAAATTAAATAAATCAAACTATTTAATTTAATCCCTAAATATTCTTATTTAATTAAATAACCCTAGGTTATTTAATTAAATGTCATTTCACCTTTTCCCCTTTTCATTAAATCAGTTATTTAATGAATATCATCTAATTCTTCTAAATCCCCTAATTGTATAATTAAACCTTTTTTTAATTATCAATTACTAATTAATCTAAATCCCCCTCACTCACAAGGAAATATTCCTCCTTTGCACATTCCTCCAAAAGGAATATTCCTTCCCCTTTTGCACATTAAAACTTTATTTTAATTTACTAAATTATCCTTTTTCCTCACCCATGAGAATATTCCAAAGAATATTCTCTCTCCTCACTTATTTGAAAAAGGGGGAATATTCCTTTTTCTCAACAAATTTACTTGACTTATTGAGCAAGTTAACTTGTGACCTGTTGTGCAAGTTAACTTATGACCTCTTGGATAAGTAGAAAGTGTGTTTGTTTGAAGGAATGTTAACCCTTGATTAAATCTCATGTTGCATTCTCATCCATTGATGAGAATCCATGATCCATGCCTCCAATTTCTTCCATCCTTGACCATTGATTAGCTTTTTTCAATATCAACCCTTCATTTCTCATTTGCTCTCCTATAAATAGGTCACTATTTGGAGAAAAATGGATCCATCTTTTAAAATTAGAGTTATGTTGTTAAAAATCACTCACACTCATATTTAGCACACATTTAGCATCTTTTAGTTCATTTTAATTGCATTAATTATCTGTAAGCTTCCATTAATGGCTTCCATGATCACATAATGCATCTATTTAGCTTATTTAATTAATTAAGGTTTGGATATTTTAGGTTAGAATCCATTTAGAGTTAGCTTAGCATTTGTATATCTTCATCATTTAGAATACAATCATATTAAACTAGCTTGCATCATGCTCATTTAGATTAAAATCATTTTTTCAAACACATCTCACAACCATTCCATTAGTTTTATTCAATAAAATTGACTAGGGAAACCTCATTCATCCATGAGATTGGGAAAGGGTCACCATTCCACATCAATGCGACACCACTCCCACAACATGATAAGTTTTAAATGGATTAGAGTAGACATTTAAATTTTTTCATAGTTTAGAATGCTTAGTTTTGATAAATGTTTAGTTTATTTTTCATTTGAATGATCTTGTTGAGATTTGATGTTAGTGGCTTTTTTATGCTTTGATTCTTCATGGATCAAGTGTAATCATCCCATACTAATCCTTCCAATCATAAGAAGGTATTGTTTATATCTTTTAGCATTATCTTCTTCCTCCTTGATTCCTCTACCACCTTTGTTAGATCATCTTTGATGATATCCCAAAATGCTTCGAAGAAACTTGTAGGGAATCCATCTGGGCCAAGTACCTTGTCCTTACCTAACTGAAGTGTGGATCTCCTCACCTCTTCCTTGGATATTTTCTTATAAATATTCTTATTTTATGCCTTAGCTAATAGTTTGGGTATGCACTCTAATAACTCCTCCTTTTCTCTTCTTACCATATTTGGTGATTTGTTCAGTAGTTGCTCAAATATTGCACCACTTCTTCTCCAACCTCCACATCTGTTGTTAGTAGACTCCCATCCACTCAAGAGATCTTTGTGATCTAGTTCTGGCTTCTATTAGCTTTTGTAGTATTGTTTTTTTTTTGTGTGTTTCCATCCCCTTCTTTTAGCCATGTTTCCATTAATTTTTGCTTCCAAAAAATCTCTTCCCTTGCTAAAATTTTTGTGTACTGGTCTAGAAAATACTTTTCTTTATCAAAATCCTCTGCATTCATTCCATCTTTCATCACCTTTTCATTCACCTTGCTTAATAATCCTTCTATTCTCTCATTTTTTGAGAAGATATTTCTAAAGTTTAACTGATTCCAATCCTTCAGTTGCATTTTTACAAACATCAGTTTCTTTTTAAGTTGATACATGCGAAAGCCCTTTGATCTGGATCTCTACTCCACCACTCTTGCACCTTTTCATTCATCCCTTTGTCCCCAAGCCACATATTTTCAAACTTGAATGAACATCGTGGTGGAGTTTTATTTGGTACAGATACGTGCCCTATTGGTAGGTGGTATGAACTTGTTAGACTTATAATTTTTGATTCCATCATTGCCTTCATATTGTCCCATTCTCCAACAAGAAAAAACCTATCCAATCTCTTTGTTAATCCTATGAAGCCCCTTCTTCTATCAATCCAAGTGGAAACCCTATTTTTTGGTACTATATCTTGTAAATTGTCGTTGTCTATAAACTTCATTCAACCTCCATTTTTACTTGAGTTGTACTAGTTAGTCCTCCTCTTTTTTTCATATTTGACAATGTGGCATTGAAATCTCCCCCAAGACAATTTTATGTCCTTGTAGAGTGAATGTTACATTTGATAGCCTCTCCCACAATTCTCTTTTTGTCATTTTTTTTGTTGGACCATACACATTGATTAGAAAGATTTCATTCTTCATCCAACTTTCTTTAACTTGTAGCAGTTGCCAAGTTTGATCCTCTACAATTGACTCCACATGAATCCCTCTAGGGTTCCAAATTACACCAATGCCTCTTTATGCTCCTCTAGCTTCCACAAAGCATCCTTTCCATTGTCTCCACTTTTCTATTAGCCTCATTGCCTCCTCCTTTGTTAGTTTGGTTTCTTGCAACATAACTATCTCTGTATTTGATTGGTCAATTTGGCGCTTGACCAACATAAATAGATATAAATAAAAATATACATAGATATAATACACATAAATAAATATAAATAAAACATAAATAGATTAAATACATATAAATAGATATAAATAAAATATACATAGATAAAATACACATAGATAAATATAAATTAAATATACACATAGATATATAAATAAAATATATATGAATAAAATACACATAGATAGTTATAAATAAAATATAAATAGATAAAAAAACATAAATAGATATAAATAAAAAAATGTATAGATAAAATACGCATATAAAAATATATATACATAAATAAAATACACATAGATAGAATTTGTGTATGTATACATTCGATTCATGTATATATATTTTATATGGGCATGTATGTCTAGGTTATTTATATCTATCTATGTATATTTTATTTATGTATTTATATTTATAGATAAAATACACATAGATCAATATAACTAAAATATGCAGATACAAATAAGTAAAGTATATAGATAAAGATAAATAAAATATACATACATAAAATACATGCACATATATCTACACCCACACATATAGATATAAATAAAATATACAAAGATAAAATAAACATGGATATCGGTAAAAAAATATATAGATAAAATACACATATATTGATATAAATAAAATATACATATATACAATACATATAAATAAATAAAAATAAAATATACATAAATAAAATACACATAAATAAATATAAATAAAATATATATAGATAAAATACACATAGGTAAATATAAATGTGGGAAGTAGGGTGGAAAAATCTCAACAACAAGGTTGTGGAGAGTTAGAGGTGATTGCCACATTGATCTTTCTTTTCCTTGCTGGCGGGGTATTAAGAGATATTTAACTTGGGTTCACGTGACACAATCCCTGGTAATCAGGGAACAAGGTGTATGGGTTGGACAATATTTTCAAGTGTTTGTTTTACATGCATGTGGCCCAGAGATTTGGAAGGTTTTCCTTCTTGGCCTCCACAAATATTACTTGCTATGATGGTAAAATGCCTTTCCTATGTAAAGTGTACATGGAGAGCTGGCATTTTGTTAGAGTTTTAATTTTCACAAGTGTAATCATGGTGCTAAATTGGGATTTCTAGCTTCATTTTACCATGGTGATGTTTATTGTCAGGGTCTCTATGAGAGGTTTAGTCTATGGTGAGATGGACACTCCTATCCAGCTATGGAGCAGTAACCGCTAAATGGCCTTTAGGGGACCTGTGACATCACTATGAATGAGACGTATCATCCGACATTTGGATTTCCTCACTTTCTCAATGATGAAATTCATCATGGGGAGGCTCTTCATGGAAGGAAGTGAAGTTTTTAGACTAGACTCGAGCATTTATTCCAAGGTGTTGGTGGGGATTCTAGATGTTGGGGTCTCTAAGCACAAAGTGAATATTATTATGCAGAGACTCTCAAAACAAGATCTTTTGGTCGGGATGGATGAAGTTTTGTCTGTGATAAGGATTGGGTTGGGATTCCCCCATCCACATGACTTGGGGTTGGTGGAAGAGTATGGGGCAATTGCTAATTACTACCCCTTCCTCTTGGACATTGAGGGGTTGGAGCTGCTTGAACATTGTAGATTGGAAATGGTTGGGGTGTAATTCCTAAAGAAGAAATTCAATCTTTTGGTGATAAAGAACGCTACTTGGCGCTATGAATTTAGGGATTTTTCTCAACAGAATCTCTGGTGAAAATCTTAGTCTATATTTTGGTTTTGTTATGGGTTGTGATAGTATATGTTAAGTATATTGTCTGGTTAGATTAGGAGATAGTCTTTGGTTTACCAATGATGGCAGGACCCTATGTGGTCATTTTGAATATGATGATAATAGACTAGGTTGGGGATTTGTTCTGGGTGGGTTGCTGGTTCAATCTTGTGCCTCTGGCATGCATTGCACTGTAAATCTTTTCAATATCAATATAAATCTCATCTTACTTATTAAAAAAAATATACATAGATATTTATAGATAAAATATACATAAATAAAATAGACATAAATAAAATACACAAACAAATATAAATAAAATATACATAGATAAAACACACATAAATAGATATAAATAAAATATACATACATAAAACACATACATAATTTTTTTTTGGGTAAGTACTACCAGAAGAGGTAGTTCCCTTTATTTCAATTTCATAAATATGATTACATCATGTATGAAAGTTTCACATGGGTAGGACTAATGATTCCCACACCACATGCCAAAGAAGAGAATAACACACAATGTTGTTCCTATGCACTACACCAAACATATGTCTGTGATACAACCATCACGTCTTTGTATTTAATACCAGTGTTCCAAGGTAGCACCAATCATGGCAAACGAGGCCACCATCCAAACATACCATCCACATAGCAATACCACTATGCTGAACATACTTGAGTAACTCCTCGAAGAAGATACCAAAGACCAACTAGGTGAGACCGACATGCTCATGTCACATTATTTTATGCACTCAAAGCATCCCACACGAATATTTGCAACCGAAAGAAAGGAATCACAACACATAACACTGATAACGGTACAAAAACTATACCAAGGGATAAGAAAAAACCAATGTGAAATCTGTGAATGCTTGGTCTAGACCTGTTCAAACATAATCAAACAACATAATTTTAGTTCATAAACAAATCTAAAACAAACATTCCCCATGCAATTCATTTAAATGCAAAGAACAAGAAATGGAGATGAAAAATCAAATAAAGCCATTAAATCTTGCTCAAGAACACTCAAACCAGCATCCCATGGGGGCATTGGTGCTTCTTTGATATGGAAAAAAGCCCTTTCCCAATTCCTTGCAAAGCTTTGATGAAGATTGTTGATGATTGTACTCCTTTGATGTAAATTTTACCATAACCTAGCTAAGATTTGATGAGATGCTACGAAAAATTGGATGAAAATGGATGAACTTGCATAAATGACTTTGCCTAATGTTGTGCATCAAAATGCCTAAGATTGTGCATAAAATTGTGGATCCCAAATCAATAGAGAATCTCTTTATTTATAGGAAAGAAGGATGGAGGAATGAGAAACATGAAGAATGTGGGATTAAAAATGAACCAATAACAATGTGCCACTTGTCAACATGTTGTTGAAGGGAGGTTGTGCACATTTTGGTCAATGTGCAAATAAATGCAATTAGATGAAAATTTGAAATTTGAAAGATGGCTTGTAGAAGAAGATGTGGAAGAGGAGTTAATGCCACTTGGATCAAGAAAAAGGACTTGTAAGAGGCTTTAATGCCATGTTGGAGGACAAGTCCTTTTGGGAGGGAGATTTCAAATTGGAGGAATATTCCAATGAGATGCCTTTTTTGAATGAAAATAGAAGATTTTATAAATCAATTAAATTGATTTACATGTGCAAGTTGCAAAATCTATAGGATTTGATGGATTAGAGTTAGAGTTAATTAGGATTTAATTAACTTAGATGGAGATTAGTTTGATTTGACATTTGACTTAGATTTTTAGATTTATTTAAATTAAATGAGAGGAATAATGTACATTAGATTTAATTAAATAAAGTTTAATTTATTTAATTAAAAGGGGTGATGATATATTTAATCAAATAAGGGTAATTTATTTAATCAAAAGAGGGAATATGATTTAACCAAATAAAATGATTTATTTAATTAAAAGAAGATGATTTAATCAAATAAAGTTGATTTATTTAATCAAAAGAGGAAACTTGATGAATTAATTAAATAAGGATTATTCAATTAATTGTCTAGTAGAGAAGTGATTTAGGGAGAACTGATGTTAGTAAATCAGGATTAGATGCATGATATCAATCAGGATAATTTGAACGTCTACATTTTTCTCCTCTTTGAAGCAATGTGTATGCTGCATTGGTTCAAAGAATAACCTTGCCGAGATCAAAATTCAAATTTTTTTCTAACTTTTTCGGATGCCCCACTGCTGCCCCAACGAGAAGAACTATGATGGTATACTGCCCTCTCGAGAGATTTGGCGAAAAGTTTTATTTGAGGGTCGATCTCATGACAAAGAGGTTCAGGATGGACATATGGATGATTATGATGATGATGCAAATGAGATAGTTTGTGGATGCATGATGGATGCATTGGTGATGTTTTGATTAACTGTCATGGTACAATGTTAGGAGAAGAGAAGAAAGAAGAAATGAGATGATGACAAGAAGATCCAACAAGTCCATGATCTATGAGACTTTATTATAGATGATGATGAATGATGATGATGTATTACTTATCACGAATTGGGATTTTAAAAGGGCTTACTTAACTTATGTTTGATAACACACATAGATACGATGCATCAAGGTATAAAGGACCAGGATGGCATTGTACCTAATGTGATGGACTTTGACTTAAAAAATAGATAGGAGTATCCTTGTTCACACCTAACATAGAGAAACATTACCAGGATGTACTTCATATTTTTCAAACATCTCAGACCAAAACATAGAAAGGCATAACCTTCCAATGTAATAGTCAACAAGGTATTCAAAACACCCTCCATACATACCTAACAAATCAAGTATTTGCCAAGGTTATATCACAAGAACGTCCAACAAGCACAAAATACAAAAGATAATGCCCCATTACTTTCTCTCTAAATCACTTTGATAGACATCATCGAGAGGTCATTGGAATGGGTGCAATAAGATAAATAAAAAAGGAAAAGATCAAGTACACAAACTTCTTCATACCTCTAGCCAAAGGGATGTGTTTTGAGGATAAGAATCCAAAGTAATTTTTCAAAGATATTGCTCATTGTAGGAAGGATGCATCCTAGGACGTGTTAGTGGATGGTGGCAAGTTGATAGTTTGTTTGAAAGGCTATTGATATAAGGTCGATTGAAATGTTTGTGAATGATCAAGAGTTTGATTTTGCATTTTAAAAGTTTGTTGTTTCAATTTTGATTTTGCATTTGAAGTTTTCTTTTGCTAATTGTTGTGGTTGTTTCTATTTGTTTTGTCAAAGGATAAAGGTGACAATTGATTTATTATGAGTCGATGTTTATTGCGGGTGAAACAAAATGAGATGGATGGATTTTTTTCAAATATTTGGATGTTTTTGAAATGTTATGAGGTTGTTTTTGGATTTTCAGGTTATTTAAATATTTTTGTGTTTTTGTGTCCCTTGAATGTTTTTGGATTTTGTGTTTTTTGAATGTTTTTGGATTTTTGGTTTTTTGAATGTTTTTGGATTTTGTGTCTTTTGAATGTTTTTGGATTTTGTCTTTTGAATGTTTTTGGATTTTATGTTTTTTTGAATGTTTTTGGATTTTGTGTGATTTATGACAATTTGGATATGGATATGTTTGATGATATTAGTGATCTTTTTTTGGATTTTGTTGAAAACCAAGCTAGGATTGATTGATTAGATTGATGGATTGATAATGATAACATTGTTGAGGATACACAACAATGCAAGGATAGTGTTAAGAAACATGAGGATTGGGAAGGATATCCTGAGATGATGATGGATTGGTTGGATTTGATTGATCAAGATTTTGAAGCTTGATTTGGAACAAAGTTTGTTTGAATGATTTGATGTGATGTTGAAGTGCAAGTTAGATGTGACTGATATTGATTATTTGGAATAATGCTTGATAAGGAACATATTCTCATCAAAATATGCCATGGACTATTGATTTGGAATATTTTCTCACAAGTGTTTTGACCAATTTTATTTCATGTTTTCCAATGTTTGGATCATCACGTAAGTTGGAGGATATAGATCAAGATTCTTTCCTGAAACAAGATGTAAATATCTGCCCCTAGTGTCTAGCAATGTTTGAAAGGCCACGGGTGGATTCTTGGATAGATGGATGGATGGATGGATATGGTAAGCATGCAAAGGATGCCAAGGATTATCTTGTGACAAGATAAGGTGTTCAAACAAAGGATGCTCATTTGGATAGTGCTTCATAGCTTAGATAATAGTGGGTAGGATAGGATCAATGAAAATGACCCATGTCAAGATGTTTACCATAAGCAAGTGTAAAGTTTGCACCAAAAAATTTCAAGATCAAGATAATGTGGAAGATGGATGAAAATATATGAAAATGGATTGGATAAATGGTTCATAGATGAATAGATTTATTATGGATAAGCTGGATGGAATATTGGATTTATTATGGATGGGATGAGATGCTTCCAACTGAACTAGCACACACAAATGCTCAATTCTACACATGAAACTTGTTTTCCATATTTTCATCATGGTACCTATCCAAAGTGCCATCATAGTGGTTTTCAATGGAGGACAATTTTTATTTTTTTAATTTTTCTGAAAGATTTATGCTCATGTTGAATCACTTGGTGTTGTTGATGTAGATGCCACTATCATAATGTGCTATTGATATCCTGCTTGAATAAGTTGCTTTTCCAAGATACATGCACTTGAATGCAACTTTTGAGATTCTTGTTTTGCTTTGCTGATACCAAGGTTAACTTTATCTTTGTGCGTACATCGTGATAGAATGTCTTCTAAATCCTTATGATAAAGGGTTCTACCAATACATGGTCATTGTGAGAATCAGATATCATGTGTGGAGGCATGGATGGTGGAGTGTGTTTAGGAAAAGAAGATGGATTGGTTGATAGTTTGGAAACTTTGACTCTCCAAACTTGGGAAGATGAGCAATGATGGGTGGATACGAAAGTGTGTGTGGAATTAGGACCAAAAACTTGATATAATTTGTATGTTGCTTGAGAAGCCTGCTTTTTCCTTTGTGGACATCTTTGATGGATAATTTTCCCTTTTCTATTTTCCCCCATTGTTTCTTTGACTAATGGAGTTTGATAGGGATAATATTTCTTTGTATTCTTTGGTATCCATGTGTATTTGATTTGTCCTTCATGATTCACTACTTCTTTTTCTTTGATGATTTTCTTCACGCTTTGATTCAAATATTTCTTTTGAAGTTGGTCCCAATTCGTGGATGGGTTCATGGGTGGATGAAGATTTGTGATGTGGCTGGTTGTAGTATTGGCATTGGTTTCATCATAAGGATTCTTCGTGCTCCCTCTGTTGATGCTTGCATTAGATAAAATTTCCCCTAGTATTACAAAGGTATCAATGATATGTTTAGATACCTTAATTGTCAAATAACTGAGACCTTGATGCTTAGGATTGCTAATAATCTGCATTGTTTCCAGGATACCCTGTTCATGTAGGCCTAATCCTCTTCCTTGATAATTCTTCTATTGAAATTTTTTATTTGCAATAGGATATGATTTACCTTGGAAACAAGGTTCTACTCCTTATCTGCTTTATTGTGGATCTTCAAAGGTGATAGCTTCTTCATTGATAAAATAGATTTCCCTAGAAGAGGTAAGTGATCCAATTTTATAAGTGATAGGATCTTCCATAAGTGGGATAAATTCCTTATTGATATCTTTGGCTTGATCTTGTGAAATATCATATTTCAATGCTTATTCAAGAGGTGTTGATGATTCATTGTTCATGTAAAAGTATTCCTCATGATTCATTTTTGATATGCCTTCACATGATGCTTCTGATTCACAAATTTTGTAGAATCCTTCCTTATGACCCATTTCTAATACGTCTCTAGAATTTTTTGTATATTTATCATGTATACAAATGTTAAGAGTAGGAGAATCTTGTTCCTTGGTAATGATATCAAGAGTATGAGACTCTTGTTTTGAGTGAAGATCATCTACATATCAATTAGGAGTAAGCATCTCATGGGTAGATGGAGGAATATGTGCTATATGGATATGATCATCATTTGCAAAATATTGTATAGATTGGAGAGTGTCCATTAGATCATTGCAATATCTTGGAGATACAAATTCTTGATGTGGAATGATTTTGGAAAGGCTTTTGACATGATTTGGATCAAGTTCTTAACATGGGTCAATTTCATAGGATGGATTTCTTACAAAGGGTTCTTGGACACCGTCATTAGGCATGGGAAGTGGCTCAATATCATGTTGATATTTGAGTGGATTTGGATCAAGTGTTGACTTTAGGATTCCTTCAATATTTGCAACCATGAGGTTGAAGCATGTCAATATGTCTTGGAAAGGACCATTGCTAGACTTTGGTGAAAGATGATGATCATGCTTTGGAATAAATTCTTGAGATATGTCCTCTAACTCATTAGGTAGTGTAAAGACATTGTCAACATGATCATTGGTGGATGGATCTTGGATTATGTCAATAGGATCAAATAATTCTAACACTCCTTGAAATAGATCATTGTTGGACATTATTGGTGAATTTTGATTATGATAAAAAATTGACTCTTGATGCATGTTGATTTGATCTTTGGATGGGGTAAAAATATTTTCAAGGTGCTCGTTGATGGATAGATCTTGATCATTGTCCTAAATAGTTGTGGTGGAGAGATTATCACTATTTTCAACCATAGGATCAAATGATGTTAACATTTATTGAATTGGATCATTGTTGGGTATTATTGGTGGGTTTTGATCATGATTAAAAAGTGTCTCTTGATATAAGTTGATTTGATCATTGAATGAGGTAGAAACATCTTCAAGGTGCTCAATGATTTGATGACAAGGTTTAACCAATGGAAGAGTATATTGATTTTGGGGTCGAGATGTCTCTAGATGATATGAATCAATGAATTTTATAAGTATAGCAATTTGATCTCACAAAATTTGATCTTGATTTTTATTTTGACACCCTTGATATAATTGATTTGGTTTTTGTTCAAGCATATTTGGAATGTATACTTGTGGTGTTTGTATGGGATCATGGACAAATTGATTTTGAACAATGTTCTGATTTGGGATGATGTTTAGATTTTTCATTATAGGTTGACATGGAACATTGTTGTGGTTGGGAAACACATTGCTTTGATTTGGGTAACTTTAATTTTGCATGATGTTACCTTGACTTGGATCAATACATGGAGTTGCTAACATATTGTTTGGACTTTGAACAAAATTTGTATGATTCGCAAACATATCCATCCCAAAGTTTACCAAGTGTTGATTTGAAATGTTCATGTTTGGTATAATTGTACTTGGTATATTCACATTTGGTGGGATAATGTTGTTTTGTCGAAAACTCATGCATTGATTGTTTGGTTGATAGATTTGTAGGTTTTGACTTTGATTTAAATCTATCATAGGGAAAGGTGTTCCAAAATTTAGATTGGACATACTCACATTTGTTGTACCATTGAGGTTTGTAGGAGATAATGATCCCATGTATGGATTGTATAAATGTGATTTTTGATAATCAACCGGCATTGTAAGGATTTGATAGTTTGGTTGATTTAAATCACTCATGATGTATGAATCAAGTTTATATTCCATGTTTTTCTTGTGTTTTGACCTTGTTGACCTCTAAGGGATTTAGGACCAATGATGAGATGAAGGATGAAATGGGTGAATGATATGGATGTTGAAATTTTAAGACCCTTGGAGGAATACTAGACTTTAGGACTTTGGGTTTTGATTTGGATTGGGTTTGATTTAGATAATAGACTTATAAATCCAAAGATGTTGGATGTTATCTAGGGGAAAATTTTTCCACAAAGGTGAAAATTAAACTAAATGTGTGATGAAGGAATCATCCACACACACTTAACCAAACAAAGTGATTTTGATTTTGATTTAAGGATTTACCAAAAGTCTAATATGAACGGTTTTTCCAAGGTTCCAAAATTTGTTTGTGAGATGGGATTTGATTTATTGTTGGGAGATGGATGAAAACGTGGTGATTTGATCCTAAATGAACATAAGATGGACTTGTTTACAAGACCAAGGTTTTGAAGAAAACGCTTTTCCCTAAGAGTACTTCAAACCAAAAGATCAATATTTTCTCAAAAGACCATAAGAAAAAAGATAAACAAGAACATGTGTGGGGTTCAATTGATTTCATCTTGATTAATGAATTGATTTTACCACATCCAATGTCCTGCTTAAGTTTCAAATTGAATGTCTATTCCTCAATTCCTTTTCATTCCACAAGGTCCATTATGCGAAAATAAAGGCTTCAAGAGCATAGTTTCCTAATGTTGAGTTTAGAGGTAAAATTGAGATATAAATCCAAATACTTAGAAGCCTCTAAGGATGAAATCCCTAGGGACAAGCAATAACACTTGGATTTTTCAAAGGTATTTCCTCCAACTAAAGTGTTTGAAATTTTATGTCCTTGTTGAATGTTTATTTTCAATATTTTGGATCAAAGCAATGTGCTTAAATGACTCAAAGATTGCATAACAATAGGATGGAAAAGAAAATATTTGTTGAATTCCCACTTGGATAAATCTAGATGTGCTTATTCAAAGCAGATGATTAGAAGCTTGACCACACTGGCTCCCCTCCATGACACACACTTCTTAGGTCAGCCAAGCTTCAGTTCTCATGAATCTCCCATGACAAATTTTTCATCTCTACTTTGAACCATAAGTAAGTGGGACGACTTCAGAACGACCATTCTTACACCAACAAATAGATAGGGATTTGGCTTACTATAACAAAAGGTTCTAGTATAGGAATTCCATTCATGGGGGATCATCCATATGAAAAGAGACCATTGCTACCCTTCTTATCAGAACAATTCTTGTGATACTTGAACTTTCCTCAAGTACCCACACTTATATACCAAATGGAAGTCACTTGGCTTTAGCGTGTTCCCGGTTGGGTCGTTCCTTGGGGTGATTACTTTTTCCCACCAGGAAAACCCTCTAAAGGTGAAAAATAGCTAAGAAGTTCATTTTCTAGTTCAACCACCTAACACATTTAGGTGGGAGCACACATAATTCCTTTTCTTCACTCTCACATGATTTGTTCAATTTTTAAGAAACCCAAATTGAAGTGTGGAGGTAATCTTTTATACAACTTAATATCACCAAAATACTTTTGATTCTCAAGATCATTGTGAAGCATGAGAGAAGTGAATGCACCTTTTAAATGATATTATTTTATAAAATAGATTAAAAAACACAAAAAAAACATGTTCATTTTAGACCTCAAATCAGTAATGGATTCATTTTATAGCACCAAAACGAAGTGTGAAGTTTTCTTGTTCAATTTCTAGATCCAAAACCAACTCTAGTAAGTTCCTAAGGTTCTTTTTAACCCTTTGCTTGTTATTTTTTAAAACCCAAATGAAATTTATTTAATTCCTAAAAACTTGAAGATAACAATATCCCTAAAATGGAATTATAATTGCTCCCAAAGTGTTTAAAAACACTTGTTACAATCATGAAAAAGAAAGTGCCATAGGACGCTCTTCTTGTTTTCTTATTTTTCTAGACAATGGATATCAAATTATTTTTCTTTCACTTCAATGCTCCATGTTCCTCTTAAAACCTCAAATCCATGCTCAAAATGTTAGATGAGATCAAGAAACAAGAAGATATGAGGGTTAGATGAATGATTAAGCATAAAACCCTAAAATTTAGACCAAGTTACAATGTGATTTGACTTTAGGTGAAAATTTGAAAATTTTGACTCTATCAAAGTTGAGAAAAACCTACACCATTGGATAGCTTATGAAATTATACCCCATTTCAAAAAAAACATCTTCGAAAAAGACCAAAATATGACCAAAATACGATCATTTTAAGATTGAGTGCAAAAGCAAGAAAACAAAGGCGTTGCCATTTGAACATGATCAACATCGCTATTTGAGACTTCAATGTCGCTATTTAAGACTTTGAGCATCGCTCTGCTAAAAAAGCATCACTTTGTGTAAAAAAAGAGATGACTATGGTGTTGCTATTTGGCCCAGCGTCGCGCTGTGTCCTAGAAAGACAAAAAAGAGAGAAAAATGATGGAAATGGCCAAAAAATGTGTTAATTTTGAGATTTGTGCCCTCCTTCTAGTGCCAAAATCTGAATGCTTGGTCTAGACTAGCATCCCATGGGGGAATTGGTGCTTATTTGATATGGAAAAAAGCCCCTTCCAAATTCCTTGCAAAGATTTGATGAAGATTGTTGATGATTGTGATTCTTTGATGGAAATTTGACCATAACCTAGCTAAGATTTGATGATATGCTATGAAAACTTGGATGAAAATGGAAGAACTTGCATAAATGACTTTGCCTAAAGTTGTGCATCAAAATGCCTAAGATTGTGCATAAAATTGTGGATCCCAAATCAATAAAGAAGCTCTCTATTTATAGGAAAGATCGATGGAGGAATGAGAAACATGAAGAATATGGGATTAAAAATGAACCAATAACAATTGTTAGTGTAATTAATATTTAATTGCACTTGCATAACTTTACTTAGGTTTTGCTTAGGTAATAATTAGTTTACTTAATTAATAAGTAAACTTTATTTAGTTGAGTTGTTTTTAAGTCAACATTAGGGTTGCATACATTGTTTTTATGAAGCAATTCTCTTATTGTAATCTCTTAATTCTGAATATTATCAATTTGCACATTTCATGCAAAGGTTTGCTTTTATTTGATTTTCTCTTTTGTGGAAGGTGTTTAGGTTTGCATGTCTGATCTAGGGTTTTAAACATGGTATCAAAGCATGTAAAATAAAATGAGATCAATCCTTAAGAAAGGAGATCATGCAAAACCTAAAAGTAACCCTAATAGGTAGACATTTAATAATTAATATAATTATTAAATGTCACATTAAGCAAACTAAAGTGAAATATTAAGAGAGGAATAAAGGTAACTTAATTAACATAATTAAGTTAAAACCTTTACTCTAACACCCCCCCTTAAGATGAGCATGAGTGCAGCTACAAACATGTGCAAAAAAACAAAGGTAACTACAATGCATGAAGGAAAACCCAATGGGAGAACCCCCCTACAATGAGATAACTGCTGCAAACAAGCACTGGAAGAACTCTGTAGAGTAACACTTTTACAAAATCGGGCGTAAATTTTGCGTACAGTGTCCTTTTTTCGCAAACAAGATACCGTTGGAAAGATTATTCCGACACCGATCCAGTGGTGTTAGTAGTTTTTTTTAATTTTTCTCTAGTTTAATTTTGTAGGTCTTTGAACTCAGAACTTGTGTTTTTCACTCCGAAGGGCATATCTTTTGACTCGGTGATCCTTTTTTCGCCATTCTTGCAGCATTGGGAAGCTAGTTCAGTCTTCTACACAGATCTGAGGTCTTTTTTAATTTTCTATTTATGCATGTTTAGGCATTCTCTTCTTTTTCAGTCATTGGGGATTTTAATAAATGAACTGATATAAAGTTCCATCAGGGGGGTTTCTTGTATAATAATCTTCATTGTGTTTTGATGACAACTCAAATGGGTTGTAATCTGGTTTCTTAGTTTCTTTTGGCCATTTTTTTTGTTTGAGCTTGACACATATCAGATTCATTTTGGTTCACACTTTAGATTGAGAACCTATGGTTAATGATCCGCATTAGATCCATCTCGGTTTGAGGGCCACTAAAATTGTGGTTAATGTTCCAGAGTCTTTATGGTAATTTTTCCCATGGAAGAGTTTTAGTCTTATTTTGACATCAGCATCGAGATACATGGCTTCCAGATTCTATCATCATTCGTATCATCTATTGTTGCTTTATGGATTCCAGGGTTGTTCCAATTTGGAGTGTTCGAGTGTTTTGTGGCATCGGGTCTGCTGTTGCTTTTATCATGATTCCTTGAGTCAATCAGTGACTCTCATCCGGTTTTAGTAGTAGACAAAAGTATCTTTCCTTGTTTTCCAAATTTCGGTTCTAGTGTTACTCTACAGAGTTCTTCCAGTGCTTCTTTGCAACAGTTATCTCATTGTAGGGGGGTTGTCCCACTGGGTTTTCCTTCTCTACCTCATTATTGCATTTGTACATGGGTACCTAATCAGGCCTTGTTTCCAGGACCCATTCATGCTTTCTTGAATTCATCTTAGTTTTAGGTGCATGCTTTTCTAGTCTCCCTAAGTTGCACTTATGGGGGGGTGTTAGTGTAATTAATATTTAATTGCACTTGCATAACTTTACTTAGGTTTTGCTTAGGTAATAATTAGTTTACTTAATTAATAAGTAAGCTTTATTTAGTTGAGCTATTTTTAGGTCAACATTAGGTTTGCATACATTGCTTTTATAAAGCAATTATCTTATTGTAATCTCTTAATTCTAAATATTATCAATTTGCACATTTCACGCAAAGGTTTGCTTTTATCTGATTTTCTCTTTTGTGGAAGGTGTTTAGGTTTGCATGTCTGATCTAGGGTTTCTAACAACAATGCGCCACTTGTCAGCATGCTATTGAAGGGAGGTTGTGCACATTTTGGTCAATGTGAAAATAAATGCAATTAGGTGGATATTTGAAATTTGAAAGATGGCTTGTGGAAGAGGATGTGAAAAGAGGAGTTAATGCCACTTGGATCAAGAAAAAGGATTTGTTGGAGGACAAGTCCTTTTGGGAGGGAGATTTCAAATTAGAGGAATATTCCAATGTGATGCATTTTTGAATGAAAATAGAAGATTTTATAAATCAATTAAATTGATTTACATGTGCAAGTTGCAAATTTTAGAGGATTTGATGGATTAGAGTTAGAGTTAATTAGGATTTAATTAACTTAGATGGAGATTAGTTTGATTTGAAATTTGACTTATATTTTTAGATTTATTTAAATCAAATGAGAGGAATAATGTGCATTAGATTTAATTAAATAATTTTTGATTTATTTAATTAAAAGGGGTGATGATAGATTTAATCAAATAAGGGTGATTTATTTAATCAAAAGAGGGAATATGATTTAACTAGATAAAATGAATTATTTAATTAAAAGAGGAACATTAGGATTAAGTAAAATTGATTTATTTAATCAAAGAGGAAAGATTAGGATTAATTAAATAAAATGATTTATTTAATTAAAAGAAGATGACGATTTAATCAAATAAAGTTGATTTATTTAATTAAAAGAGGAAACTTGATGAATTAATTAAATATGGATTATTCAATCAATTGGTTAGTAAAGAAGTGATTCAAGGAGAAATGATGTTAGTAAATCAAGATTAGGTGCATGATATCAATCAAGATAATTTTAATGTCTACAAAATCACTCTAGAATAGACGCACCCCACAAGAAGTAGATGGAGGAGCATCAAACATCAACTCTATATTTCGGTACCATTTCATTGATCCTTGAAGGCACTGAGGCAGCATACCAAATCACCTCCACCAACTCTAGATCAAATCCAAGGTTAGCCAATAGATCGACAACCCCATTAGCCTCCCTAAATACATGTTTCAGGGTGAAGGAGGAGAAGTGGTCCAACAGATACAAAATACATTTTATCCATGACAAATATTTCCAATTTTGAGTCAGTCATTTATTAACCAAGTTAATATAGATGAGAGAGTCCCCTTCAATTTTAATATATTTAATGAACCCATATCTAGATAGAGCCAAAGACTGCTATCCAAAGCTTCAAATTCAGCCTCGTTGTTGGTAGTGAAATCGATCTTCCTTAAGAGAGCCCAAATTCACTCCCCTTTCTCATTTCTAATAATACTTCCAACACACACCCTACTAGGGTTCTTCTTACTTGCACTGTCAAAGTTGAGTTTAAACTTTCTAGTGTCCAGAGGAAACCACCGAGCATGGAATCTATCGGATTTTCTACCCACTGAAATGGAAGACAGGGGACACAACATATCCCACCTCTTTTGAATTCGATTATGCTAGTCAGAGAAGTAATAGCCATGTTTTTCACTCAAATTAGAGTTAACTTTGTAGATTTCGAACTCAATCTTCTTGATCACCTCCCAAATTGAGAGATACTAATTACAAAAGATCCTTTGGTTCCTTTCTTTCCAAATTTTCCACACCAAAATTGAGGGCACAACCAACCAGATGTTAGCCCACACATTCTTCTATCTTTTGATGGGCGAGGTCGTTGATGTCAAAACTCACATCATTTAAATCTTTATTTATCGAACTAGGCATGTTTCAGAGCAATATGCGATAAGGGGAATTCCACAAATTGGGGGGTTTTTGTGTTGTGAACAATGACTATGATTTGGGTCAAACTCCTTTGGGAGCTCTTAGGAGTACTTCAGAATAGAATGTGGTGACTTGATCTTAATGATGGATCTACCTAATGGTTAACTAATGCCTATTTAAATTGATTCTAATCCCAAAGATTAAGCTTATATGTCACTTGACTCGATTGGAATTTGTTCATTGGGAATTCTATGAAGTGAATTTAAACTTATGTTAAGTCTAAATACATAATTCAAAGTTGTTGATAAAGAAATCTATTTATGTTTGTAGGTAATAAAATTTATCTTGGGAAAACAATGAAGCTAATTATGTTGCAGAAATTCAAACACTAACTCTAGGAAATAACAACACGAAATCCCAAGAACACATTCCAACTTAGTTTTGGTTCTATCTTTACACTAATCATGATTTCTAATTCTATTACAACCATGTGCATCTATAAATGAGTACGTAATGAAAAACTATGATGATTAATCTGATTCTATTCTACAGTGAAATGATATTTACTAATTGAAATTCAATAAGATAACCCGAGTAAATACCATTATTGAACTGTGATAAACAAGAATTAAACTACTAATCCCAAACCAATTATAACGAAACAAAATTAAATGAACCAAATGACAATGACACAAAATAAACCTCCTTCAGTTGAGTAGGCTCTGCTCTTCCTCTGGTGGGATCACAACACAGTAATTCAGATCAACCTTCTATTTTCATTTGAATTGGCCAAAATTGGTGAGTAAAACAAAGTACTGAATAAAAAGTTACAATCTCCAGCAAAATATCAACTGCCTCAAAACAAACCTAAGGATGGATATTTATAAGAATATCCCTTATTTGAATTCAAACTACTAGCGCTAACTACCAATTACAGAGGACAAAGGAAAATGAAACTCTATTGAAAACTATCCAGAGAATCTCACAATATTCTAGCTGTAGCAACAATTCCAAAATTGGTAGAGAAAGCTAATCCAAAATTATAGCAGTTCAGGATCTTTCGGGAGCCTTCAAGAGCATGATTATAGCAATGATGTTAAACAAAGAGTCTAACAAATACAGCTTGACAGTTGGCATTGAAGTTCCTACATGAAATCCTCAAAGATATACTGCATTTATGATAATAGATGTTTCAATTTGCATAGTGATACCATTATTAGAACAACTAAAAGAAGAAAATTTAATGTAAGACATCACATCTAATATATCCTTCAATTAGTCATATATAACATAAAACAAGTAAATGTCAAACATATTATCTGCCGACATAGTAGTTAATTAATATTATAATAAAGTCTTTTGAGTATCTAAAAAGGTTAATAAAAATAGTATTCTCAAGCACTCAACATACTCCCCCACTTGATATAAACCATGTCCTCATGGTGGAGGATTTGGAAAATCTTTGTTCTTTTCGGTCAACCAAATAATAAAATCTTCAAACTCAGCATCACGCAACACATATTCTAAGAAATTCCTTTGATGAGTATATCCATTTGTCCTTTCAACTGATCTCATCCACCCTCTCAGATTTTCTCCAGTGAACTGTGGTGCTGAATCAAATGTTGGGACTGGCATAATGATTAGAGGAGGTCTAAACCTCATTCCTACCCAGTTTGTTTCTTGTTCTTTAATAATACTAATCATAGTCCCAATTCTGGTTATGCTCCATGTGATGTTCCTAGGAGAAATCAATTCTCTCCTCCTAAGCTGTGGTGGAATGGTTTTGTATCTGTCTCTAGCTGTAGTCAAAGCTCTCATTGGAAGTCATTCTTGAACCCTTTTGAACACTTGGATACTGTCATTCAAAATCCTTTTGTATATAGGGGATACATTCTCTGATGTGGCAAATAATCTGAAGTGAGCCCTAAAATGTCTGGACCATGGAGTTTCATTTCTCATTGGTAGCCCAAGTTTCAACTGTGCTTCTTTATATTGACTATCTGTGTTTTCCCATTCTACCTGGTTTTGGACAAAACAGAAAAAAGATCTTATTTGAAGTTCTCCTATGAAAACATTGAGGAATTACTATGGATAATATCCAAGAAAAAATCCATGTTGGAAGTATTCACACATCTGATTTTGAACAGTGAGATGGCTATTGAAGAAATCTTCAAGGAATTCTCTATCACTTTCATAATTTGTCTTCCTCTTGAGTAATAGTTGGTTTATCTTCCATTGAAGAAACCTTTCTCTTAGAAAAATTGCATAAGACCCTGAAGGTTTCCTCATGGAAAACATGGCACAAGACAATTCTACCATCTGTTGTAATCTCTCATACATTTCATCTTTTTCTCTTACCAACTATAAATTCTGATTTCTCAATTGCTCATTTTCCTGTTTAAATTTAATAGTAGTTAAGGAAAGATATTTGCCTAGGGCAGATGATGTTGAAGCTTCATATGATTGCAACATGTGAGATTGTTTCCTTAACTAGTTCTCCTTCTGCTGCAACTTTGCTTGTAGCTTCCCTATTTCCTTTGTACTAATCCTTGTTGTTTCCTTTGCCCTAGAAAATGCTTCTGCATTTACTTGTTGCATAGTTTTTGTGGTTTCACTTAGTTTTCCTTGAAGGGTACGCTCTTTCTTAGCCATTTATTTTTCATATTGCTCTGTCTTACTAACAAAATTGTGCAATTCTTCTTCATTTTTTCTTAATTTTTCCTCAAGGAATTCAATCCTCCTTCTCTCTTCCTCTAATTCCATTTGAATTCTTGATACAGCCATGGATTTCACCATTTCATTTTCTTCTTCAAATTCCTCCTCCTCTTGTAATTGAGCATAATGTTTCGGCTCATTCATTGGTTCTTTACCTTCCCTTCTTCCAACAATTTGGGATAGAGGGAGATTTTTCAATTTCACCATCCTCATACTCCTTTGAGGCCTCCTTCTCTTCAGACTAAGAGTGAATTATTTCAGGGGAGTCAAAAGACTCTCGGATAGGTGTCTTCTCAGGAGATGGGACTAGAGCTTCAAGAGGGCTCTGAGGTTGTTTAGTCAATTGCTCATGTGGTTGGTCTACTTCATGGACTTCAAAATTTTCCTGCTGGTCTTCAAAAACTAGGGTTTCCTCGGGAGTTACATCTTCCACTATACTAGGGTTTTCTTTTTCTATTTTGCGCTTCTTCTTTTTGGCTATATTATAGGTTACCCTAATAGACTCTAATGATTTCCTTTTTTTCTTGTCTTTTTTGTGTTTCTTATTAGAGGATTCTCCTTTTACTAGCTTTTCTGTGGGTCCCTTTATAATTTTCTTTTTTTGCTTCTTAACAGGTGTAGACAAAAAATCCAACCATCCTTGTTTACCAGTTTCTTTCTTTAAGAAATGGTTCTTAATGATTAAATGTATCAACCCATGATATTTAATGGAAGATATTCCTCTAGATTTTACCCTAATTATCATAGATAAAATTTGGGAGAATAGGAATGTAGGTAAATTGATTTTCATGGAAGGGTCTACATTTCCAAACCTTAAATGTATCAACAATCACATTCCAGGTCCCAAAACAACTCCGTACTGACCTTCACAAGTGAAGAATTTCATTAGCCAGCTGACTGCAGTTCTCCATGGTTCCTCCAGGCTGTAACGTGAAATTCCACATGGTTCTCCTTTATGCAATAAGAATTTTTGGCTTTTTCTCTGGTTCTTTGAAGAATGTCATCACTAAATCTTCATATTTTACTTGTCCTTTCTCTACTAGCCTTCCTTCAACAGGAATTCTAGAAATTTCACTTATCACTTTTGGAGTGACTTCAATTACCTCACCCTAGACTCTAGTTACATTAACATGAAAATTCTTGATGAATTCCTCCACTAACTCTTGCTGGAATCCTTCATATTTCAATACAAAATCAAGCCACCCAACTTCTCTTAATAACCTTTTTGTTTCTGGGTTGAGAATAAAATTCTTCGGCTCTGCATTGTGCTTGTTTCCCATGATACCCTGCTCTGCAACTTTGTTAGAAGAAAAATGGCTACCTCAATTTAGTAAAAGTGCAGAATGATACCTTTTTTAACTGAATCAATTTTAGAAAGATTTCACATCAGTCACACATGTCGTTGCTAAATGCAATTAATTATCTAGACCATTCACACACCACCATCATGTAATTTCCATTCATAATTTGTTACTTTGGTGGCGCAACTGACATCAGTGAATTTATTGAAAGCGACTTGTGACAACTCACCATTAACTGCCATTACTGCCACAGTCTTTTTCAAAATCTATCCTTGTTTCCCTTGCCAGATTTGAAATGATTATATTTATTTATTATAACTTAAATAACTCTTTTGGCAGAGAGTCCTATGCTAACATGTACTTTATTCCAAATTATAACAACAAAATCAAAAAGATAATATTTAGAAATGATATTAACAATAAATGTGTACCTCTTAATAATGCCAAAGTTCATTCGAGCGCTCCAATTAACTCAGTTGGCATTTAATTCCAACGAATTAATTAAAGAAAAGCATGAAATCAACTTGAAGGAAAGTGTTGGAAATTTAAGATGTCCTTAGGAGTCATCAAGTCCTTTTAGAATCTCTCAAGAGCTCCTAAGAGAGAACTAAAGTTGATCCAGGAAGACTGCCATTTCTGGTTTTTAGCCATTCTTTTTTTTTTTTTCCAAGAGATAAACCGTCATTTACTGGTTTTCAATCTATCTCCTTTATTGAGAAGGAAAACTGCCGTTTCTGGTTTTCAATTTACCTTCTCTATTAAATCCTTTCTTCAAAAGGTTATTCAAGTACACCTTCCATGGAAGAAATATCTTCCATAAGAAAATGTTCAATTGTTTGTTGTAAGTCCGACAAGAAATCCTCCTTTGATTCTGGTTTATTATATATTTTCAATCTATGACCATTAACTAGCATCACTTTTCTCTCACCATCAATAGGCACCAACTATACAACTCCATTATCAAACACTTGTTCAATCTCGTATGGGCCCAACCACCTTGTGTGGAATTTTCCTTTAAATTCATGAAACTTAGAATCTAACAATAGTGCCCAGTCTCCTCTTTTGAATCTTCTTGTTACAATATGTTTATCATGCCACTCCTTCCTTTGTTTTTGGATCATTTCTATATGTTGGAGGGCCTCCATTCTCATTTCATCAAGCCGGTTTAGTTGCAAAACTCTTCTCTTCTCTGGTTCTGATAAACTAATGTCGATGTCCAATGTTGTCCTCAATGTATGTAATTCAAATTCGACTAGCATAACTGGAGTCTTCCCATATACTAGTTCATATGGGGAAAACCCAGTGGTAGTCTTCCAGTTACTGTTATATGCCCAGACTGCTTCATCCAGTTTCTCTGCCCAATCTTTCTTTCTCAATGACACAGTTTTTGTGAGAATATTTTCTAATTCTCGGTTGGTGACCTCCACCTACCCATATGCCTATGGATGATATGGAGTAGATCTTCTGTGTTTCATCTCATATCTCTTCATGAAATCTGCCATCATTGCAAACATGAACTACAGTCCTTGATCAGAAACTACTTCCCTTGGTACACCAAACCTCTGTAAGATATGCTTGTATAGAAAATCGGCCACCTTGTCTTCTCTTGCTGTTGGTAGAGCCTTTACTTCTGCCCACTTTGTAACATAATCCATGCAAACCAAAATGTAATGTTTTCCATTATAAGGTGGATCAATAGGTCCCACAAAGTCAATGCCCCACTTTTCAAATGGTTCAAGAGCTATTTGTGGCTGCAATGGCATCTCCATTGTCAATGTAGGTTTTCCCATCCACTGTCATTCATCACAATGTTTCACAAAGAATGAAATATATTTTGTCATCATCGGCCAACATAAACCAACTCCTAAGAGCTTATGAATGGTTTTGATCACATAGTAGTGTCCTCCCTCTGGCTCATGATTATTGTGTGCGCTACATCATAGACATCCATCTCAACAACACACCTACGGAGAACATGGTCAGGGCACATTTTAACTAGTAAACCAATTATCCATTGAAATATGGAACTTTCACGAAATAACCTCTTTTTTTGTTTAAATCTGAAATGAATGGGGCACTTCCCTGTTATGAGGTAATTTACAATGTCATTAAACCATGGTGGATGTATTGATATTGCAAATAAATTTTCAGCTGGGAATGCACCATCAACTGGTTCCTGATTACCTTGCAAAACAATTCTTGACAAGAAATCAACAACATTGTCCTTACTAGGCTTGTCTATTATAGTTACATTAAATTCTTGCAACAATAACAACCATCTTATGATCCACCCACCCACAACAACCTTTTTCATAATATATATTATTGCAGCATGGTCTATGTGGATGAATATCTTATAACCTGTAATATAATGCTTAGACTTGTTGATTGCATAAATTACAACCAAAAATTCTTTTTCAGCAGTTGTATAGTTTCTTTAGGCAGGATTTAAGTTTTTACTAATATAATAAATTGCATGCATTGCATCATTATCATATTTTTGTCCTAGCATTGCACCAATTGCAAAATTAGAAGCATCAGAATGGATATGAAATGGAATTCCCTACATAGGTCCTTTTATGATTGGGGAAGTGGTTAAGGCTTGCTTAAGTTTATCAAAAGATTGTTGACATTCCTCTGTCTATAAGAATTCTACATCTTTCTTGAGTAAAGTGAATAGAGGTTCAACAATTCTACTAAATCCCTTTATGAATCTTCTATAATACCCAGCATGTCCAAGAAAACTACAGACTCCTTTTTGATTTATTGGGACTTCAATCTTTGTATAACTTCAACTTTCTTAGGGTCAACCTTAATTCCTTGTTTTGAGATATGGTGACCAAGTACAATTCCTTTTGTCATCATCAAAGAACATTTCTCATGGTTTAAGGATAGTCTATGGCCTTTACACCTTTGTAAAACTTTGTTTAAACTCTCAAGAGCTTCCTCAAATGTTTGTGCATGGACTCATCCATATACACCTCCACACATGAGGTTATTAAATCAACAAAGATAGCTAAAAAAAATATTTGAAAGGTAGTTGGTGCATTACATAGCCCAAAGGGTAAAACAGTGTAGGCATATGTACCCAAGGACAAGTGAAAGTAGTTTTTTTCTGATCCTTAGGAGCCACTTGTATTTGGTTATAACCATTAAAACCATCCAAGAAGGAAAAATAATTGCTGCCAACAAGATTTTCAAGTACCTAATCAATGAATGGTAAAGGAAAATGATCCTTTTTGGTGGCTTTATTTAACTCCCTATAATAAATACATACACGCCACTTTCCATTCTTCTTTGGAACAATAACCAATGGGGAAACCCATTGACTATCTGATATTGGATAGGTGAATCATGCTTTTAACAACTTTTCTATTTCTTGCTTGACAAGATCTCTCAAAATAGGATTAATTCTTCTTTCCCCTTGCCTCATTGGTTTGATATCCTTTGTATAAATATGGTGTGTACAAATGGAAGGATGAATTCCTCTCATATCCTTGTATTCCTATGCAAAAGCTTCAGTATGATTCTCTAAAGTTTTCTTCAATTTTTCTTCCTATGAAGAGGATAAAGATGAACTAAAAAATAGAGGTTTATCCCCTGCTATAGTGATTTCCTTAGTTTCATTCTTTGTATCCAGTGGGTCCCCTATAAGTGTATTCAAAGGGTAGGGATGGGAACCTTGTTGATGCAAGATCCCTTGGCAATCCCCTTTCTTTTTAAGTTGTTCTTCCTTTCCAAATTTAAGATTATGTTCCTCACATTCTTGAACATGTTCCATTAAGGTAACCATTGCTAACTCCACAACACCATCTCCCTCAGATTCCATACCCTCATCAACCCAAGGTTGAGTATTAGATTCAATTGATGGTTGAGCAAGAGGATATAATGACAACTCTTTCTGCTTTTTTCCATTTGAAATAATCATGCTGCCTAATCTACAGTCTATTAGGGTTGTTGTTGTGGCCAACCATGGTCTACCTAAAATGATTAGATATCCAAAATCTTTCTTTCTAGTTTTGAGGACTAGAAAGTCAACTGGATAGTCCCATGTGTCAATGGTGACCATGACATCCTCAATAACACCCCTAGGTTTAGTAGTGGATTGATCTGCTAACTGTAAAACAATTGTTGTGGGCATTATCTTAGTCATACCTAGCATCTCAATAGTTTCTGAGGTGATTACATTAATAGCTTCCCCTAGATCAATTAGGACATTAGGAATCTTAACTCCTCCTATGCCCAAGGTTATTAAAGGACTCCCAGGATTATTATATTTTTGTGGAAGTAGTCTTCCAGATAGAACACCAATGAGTTTAGTCCCTATTTGAATGGTAGGAGGCAATTTCTTCTTCCTACCTGGAGTTTTTATATAGAGGGACTTAATTAACTAATTGATTTTGGGAATGTCCTTAATATCCTGTAATAATGGTATTTCAATTTTGATCTTCTTTAGCTCTTTGAGAAGTTGAGAATCAACAACATTCATGTACTTAGGTTGAGAGCTGTTAGGAGAAATTTGTCCTATTTTTAGGTGATCTAGGTAGGGTGCCTGATTAAATTCTTTCTCATTCTCAGAGTTTTGTTTTTCATTCATATTCTCCTTTTCACTTTCCTTACCTTCCTTATCTTTAGTGACAAGTATAGATGGCATGCGGCTTCTCAACTAAATATCATTAGCATCAATGACATTCAAGGTAGGGGGGTTTGCATCTGATTTATTATTTTTTGGATAAGGTAAAGGTTGTGCTGACATCTAAGGTTAGTTCACCTGCTCATTAGTAGATGTTGAACCTCGTGTTAATTGTTGTGGCTGCCCCCAAGGATTTCTAGGTCCCTATTTTTTCCATGGTTGATACTTTCATTGATTATGTTTCCATTGAGGTTGATTTGGTTGCCAGTAAGGTTGATTCCACTGGGGATTCATCCAATCAAATTGACCCCATTAGGAAGGTGGAGGATGTGATTGAAAGGGAGGGTTCCATTGATTAGAATTTTTCCAAGGGTTTTGATTCCAATTTGGTCTAGGACCATACTAACCCTAGTTTGGATTGTATCCAGTGTTACGAGACCTCTGTCCAACATAATTAAGTTCCTCTTCCATAATAGGTGGTTTCTTCAAATGATTCTTAATCTCAAACAAAAGACTACAAGAGCTTGTAGCATGTCACTTTTCATAGATCTCACAAATACCAACTTGGTTCAATGGACATTCCCATAACAAAAAAAATCCTCTACACTTGGAACAATAAATAGATAGGGGTTCAGTGGTCTTTTTGTCTCCTTGCATATTAAGGTGAAGGAGAAAATCAGTCTTCAGGTTGGCAATCTCTTCCATTACTTGAGATACATCTGTGCTAAGTGCTTTGTTTCTCTTGGAGCTTCTAGATCCTACTTTGGTCCTAGAGTAGTTTATGCATATTTCAACTATAACATCCAAAGAAAGTTTGTTAATATCCCCCTTTCCCATAAGGTTTAAGGCTTCTCTAGAATCATCATCAATTCCCTTTAGGAAAATTGTCTTACTGATTTTGTTGTATATTCCATTACCACATCTCTTGTGGACAAATTGAAATCTGTCTACATATTCCTCCAAACTCTCATCCGCCATTTGCCTCACCCAAAACAATTCTTCTTTTCTATCCCTCACTCAATATTAATCCTAGTATTTATCCGAAAATCCTATTTCCATTTCTTTCCAAATGGAGATTGAATCAGTACCCAAACCCATAAACCAACGTAAGGGTATTTGCAGGATCATGAAGGGCCAAAAAATGGTGATATGTAAGTGATATGATGGCCCATGTGGTTGATGACTTTTTTTTTACCCAAAATTGATGAAACGAAAAGGGTTTTTAGAGGAGATTCTCAACTTTCCACCAATATAAATTATGCTTTACTTTGAATTTAATAAATAATTATTATTTATTTTCTATTTGAATTACAACTAAATTCTTGATTGATAGGATGATTGAAAAAAATCTGTAGCTTTGAAACAGTATCAATTTTTTTGAATCTGAAACATGCATCACATTATGTGCTTCACATACTATAGGATTAAAAGAATTTAATTTCATGAAGTTTTGACCAAGTTAAGGTGGTTAGACACATGAGTTTTTATATTTTTTTAAATTTGTAATAAAAAATTCACAATTAAATATTTACTTGGAAAAAATTACAAAAAAATATGCATCACATCGAGACATGAGTCCTCTATTTATTTCTAAAATATTATCATTTCATTGTGGTTAGGGTGGTCAGATAGACACCTACTTCTTATTTTTTCCCTAAAATTTAAGTACTACTGCATTGAAATTTCAAATTTTCACCAAATAGATTTATTTAACAAAAAAAAAACCTAGTAGTTTAGAAACTACATTCAATTTTATACAAATTATATTCTTACATATTTTTGAAATAATATAGATAACTTATTCAAATTTTTACGTCAAGTTGCCTAACTTTGATTTTTTGAGTTTTCATTGCCACTTAAGAGCCTAGTTTTTCCATGACGATCCTGCACATGCTCGTAAGGCTGACTCTTTTAGAGTAGATGGAAATAATTTCAACTTTTGATTGTTAGTGGTGTAATCATAAGTTTGGCATAGAACTTTAAATTTGAAAAGGAATTGATCAGGATCTTCAAAAAAATTTCCCCTAAAAGTTGGTAGAACCGAAGGTGAAATGTTTTTCATAGGGGGTTCATCATGACCTCTGTTCAATTTGATTTGACATTTGACTTAGATTTTTAGATTTATTTAAATCAAATGAGAGTAATAATGTACATTAGAGTTAATTAAATAATTTTTGATTTATTTAATTAAAAGGGGTGATGATAGATTTAATCAAATAAGGGTGATTTATTTAATCAAAAGAGGGAATATGATTTAACCAAATAAAATGAATTATTTAATTAAAAGAGGAACATTAGGATTAAGTAAAATTGATTTATTTAATCAAAGAGGAAAGATTAGGATTAATTAAATAAAATGATTTATTTAATTAAAAGAAGATGACAATTTAATCAAATGAAGTTGATTTATTTAATTAAAAGAGGAAACTTGATGAATTAAATAAATAAGGATTATTCAATTAATTGGCTAGTAAAGAAGTGATTCAAGGAGAAATGATGTTAGTAAATCAAGATTAGGTGCATGATATCAATCAAGATAATTTTAATGTCTACAAAATCACTCTAGAATAGACGCATCCCACAAGAAGTAGATGGAGGAGCATCAAACATCAACCCTATATTTCGGTACCATTTCATTGATCCTTGAAGGCACTGAGGCAGCATACCAAATCACCTCCACCAACTCTAGATCAAATCCAAGGTTAGCCAATAGATCGACAACCCCATTAGCCTCCCTAAATACATGTTTCAGGGTGAAGGAGGAGAAGTGGTCCAACAGATACAAAATACATTTTATCCATGACAAAAATTTCCAATTTTGAGTCAGTCATTTATTAACCAAGTTAATATAGATGAGAGAGTCCCCTTCAATTTTAATATATTTAATGAACCCATATCTAGATAGAGCCAAAGACTGCTATCCAAAGCTTCAAATTCAGCCTCGTTGTTGGTAGTGAAACCGATCTTCCTTAAGAGAGCCCAAATTCACTCCCCTTTCTCATTTCTAATAATACTTCCAACACACACCCTACTAGGGTTCTTCTTACTTGCACTATCAAAGTTGAGTTTAAAATTTCTAGTGTCCAGAGGAAACCACCGAGCATGGAATCTATCAGATTTTCTACCCACTGAAATGGAAGACAGGGGACACAACATATCCCACCTCTTTTGAATTCGATTATGCCAGTCAAAGAAGTAACAATCATGTTTTTCACTCAAATTAGAGTTAACTTTGTAGATGTCGAACTCAATCTTCTTGATCACCTCCCAAACTAAGAGATACTAATTACAAAAGATCCTCTAGTTTCTTTCTTTCCAAATTTTCCACACCAACATTGAGGGTGCAACCAACCAGGCATCAACCCACACATTATTCTATCTTTTGATGGGCGAGGCCATTGATGTCACAACTCACATAATTTAAATCTTTATTTATCGAACCAAGTGTGTTTCAAAGTAGTATGCAATAAGGAAAATTCAACAAATTTGGTGGGTTTTTGCGGTGTGAATGACTATGATTTGGGTCAAACTCCTTTGGGAGCTCTAAGGAGCTCTCAGGAGTGCTTTAGAACGAAACATGGTGACTTGATCTTAATGATGGATCTACCTAATGGTTAACTAATTCCTATTTAAATTGATTCTAATCCTAAAGATTAAGCTTAGATGTCACCTGACTCGATTGGAATTTGTTCATTGGGAGTTCTATGAAGTGAATTTAAACTAATGTTAAGTCTAAATATAGAATTAAAAGTTGTTGATAAAGAAATCTATTTACATTTGCAGGTAATAAAATTTATTATTGGAAAACAATGAAGCTAATTATGTTGTAGAAATTCAAACACTAACTCTAGGAAATAACAACACAAAATCCCAAGAACACATTCCAACTTAGTTTCGGTTCTATCTTTACACTAATCATGATTACTAATTCTGTTACAACCATGTGCATAAATACATGAGTACATAATGAAAAACTCTGATGATTAATCTGATTCTATTCTACAGTGAAATGATCTTTACTAATTGAAATTCAATAAGATAACATGAGTAAATACCATTGCTGAATTGTGATAAACAAGAATTAAAATGCTAATCCCAAACCAATTATAACGAAACAAAATTAAATAAACCAAATTACAATGACATAGGATCACCTCCTTTAGTTGAGCGGGCCCTGCTCTTCCTCTAGTGGGATCACAACACAGTAATTCAGATCAACCTTCTATTTTCATTCGAATTGGTCAAAATTGGCGAGTAAAACAAAGTACTGAATAAAAACTTATAATCTCCTTTAAAATATTGACTGCCTCAAAAAAAACCTAAGGATGGATATTTATAAGAATATCCCTTATTTGAATTCAAACTACTGGCGCTAACCACCAATTACAAAGTACAAAGGAAAATGAAACTCTATTGAAAATTATCTAGATAATCTCACAATATTCCAGTTGTAGCAACAGTTCCGAAATTGGCATAGAAAGCCAATCCAAAATTATAGTTGTTCAAGATCTTTCGGGAGCCTTCAAGAGCGTGATTATAGCAATGATGATAAATAGATAGTCTAACAAATATAGCTTGATAGTTGGCATTGAAGTTCATGCATGAAATCCTCAAAGATATATTGCATTTATGATAATAGATGTATCAATTTGCACAACGATACCATTATTAACACAACTAAAAGAAGCACATTTAATGTAAAACATCACATCTAATATATCCTTCAATTATTCTTATATAACATAAAACAAGTAAACATTAAACATATTATCTACCGCCATAGTAGTTAATTAATATTATAATAAAGTCTTTTGAGTATCTAAAAAGGTTAATAAAAACAATATTCTCAAGCACTCATCATCTTTTGATTGGCCAACTTATGAGAAAATATAGGATGTTCGACCGGTGTGGAGAGAATCATTGAGAGATAGGGCCAACCAGTCCTAACATTCTGAAGCAAAAGGGCAAGTTAACAATAGGTGATTTGCAGATTCCCCATCCTTTTGACAAAGAAAACAATTGTTTGGACCTTGAATACTGTAAGTCTTTAACCTATCCCCAATCAAAATATTTTTATATAGGGCTATCCAAAGAAATGCACCTACTTTTGGAAAAATGATTGACTTCCAACAAAGATCGATAGACCAATTTATCAATTGGTGGTGAGAAGATTGAATTTCATACCCCAATTTCATGGAGTATTCATCGGATCTCACACCACACCAAATAATCTCATCATTATCCTCCAATAGAGACACTCACCTATGCATAAGGATCTCACCAATTTTGAGTCGGACCAAGGGAGAGGCATTAATGGAATCCATGTTGATCCATTCATAAATTTTTCCCAAACTGCCACAATTGAATGAACGTAGCAGGCCACATACTTTCCATTTTTCTCCACCACCCAATCCAACCAATCATGATCATGAAAGGCATCAATGATAGGAGTGAAAATATTCCATGAATCCAACCAGAATTTTTCTCGTTTACCATTACCGATACACCATGTGAGGTGCTCAATCACAATTCATCTACTTTCATAGATAAACTTCCAAATCATAGACCGCCATTGGAATTTTCTATAGTGATAATACGTTTCATCTCGAGCGAATCAAGATACTTGATTTTCAGTATTCTGCACCAAATTTTGTCCAGCTCTCTATACATTTTCAAGCATAGCTTAGCCCCCAAGGCCAAGTTGTGCATTTCCATGTTTCTTAGTCCAAACCCACTACAACCTTTGGGAAAGCAGGTTGTCTCCCAATTAATCAAAGAAATCCTTTTTTCTTCCTTGGCACCTTCCCAAAGATTTTTTTCAAAACCCTTTTATGACCGATAATGCTTTGGATGTCATTTTGAAGCATGACATAACATAGATGGGGACAACAAAGAGGAAAATTTTTATCATTAGTATTCTCCCAACAAGTGACAACCATTTTCTTTTCCAAGCTACAAATTTATTTCTACAATGGTCCAATGTTTCCGTCTAGAGATCTATCTTGCACATTCTCAGGAAGAGTGAGGCACCCAAGTGCTTTGAGGGAAGCTCAACAATGGAGAAACCCAAGAGCGAGCAAATTATCCTCCAAATCATGGACTTGGTATTGAAGAAAAAAAATTCTTGATTTTTCTTTGTTCATCACTTGTCTAGAAGAAGAGATATAACATTCAAGATCCATCTTTATTATTTTAGCTTCCTTTAATGTTTCTTCTCCAAATAGAATGGTATCATTTGCGAATTTGGAGTGAGTGATTGAATTAATATCATCTGCAACCCTAATACCTCTCCACAACCCCACATTCCTCAATTTTTTAAAATATCTCCCCATGGCTTCAACCATGATAACAAACAAAAATGGGGAGATAGGGTCCCCCTGATGCAATCCATTTTTGGCTTTGAAGAAACCGCACAGGGAACCAATTACCAAAATAAAATATCAAGGAGTGGAGATGCAATATTGAATTAATTCCAACCAGTGATTTGAGAAGCCAAATTTTCTCATAACATCAAGCAAGAAGTCCCATTGGATGTTGTCATAAGCCTTATTGACGTCAATTTTAATTAACATACCTTTTATACGCTTCAAAGCTATTATGTGTAGTGTTTTCGATGTTGTTATGATGTTGTCAATTATCTTCCTCCTAGGAGTGAACCTATTATGATCCTCTGATATAATCAATTTCATGACCTTCTTAAGCTTATTAGTGAGAGCCTTAGCAAGGGTCTTCTGAATGGTATTGCACATCTCTATTGGTTAAAATCAGTAAAGGAGCAACAATCTATTTTCTTTGGAATTAGAGAAATCACTATATTTTTTAGTTCACTAATGAATTTATGTTTTTTCCTGAAATCCTCCACCACCTGCTAGATATCGTCCCCCAAGAAGTTCCAATAGTTTTGATAAAATTCTGCAGATATCCCATTGGTCCTAGGTGATTTGTGTGGATGCAAGTCAAATACTGTAGTGTGCACCTCCTCCTTCATGAACAAAGCATAAATCATATTGTTATCATCATCTCCAAGGAATTTAGGGATATATGAAATGATTGAAGGATCCCTAGTGAGAATGCTATCCACCTTCTATATTTTTTTGAATTATGGAAAAAAATTGTATTGGAGTCTCCATTCTTCAACCAAGTCTCTCATGCTTTGTCATGCCAGAACAACTTCTCATGGCCTAGTAGTTTAGTGTGTTAGGCTTTCAATAAATTTTCTATTTTATATTCTATAATTATCTTTCCAAATCTCATCCCATGTTCATTCAAAGTCTCCAAGTCCTTTTCAACTTCTGCTTTCTCCAAAAAGATATTTTTGAATGTGGACTTATTCCATTCTTCTAGGCATTTTATTGAACTTAGGTCACGTCACGAAATCGTTTCAAATTTAAAGTAACCTTTAATAGGTTTTTCGCTCAGGCTTATGTTCAACAATATCGGGAAATGATTTGAGACCTCCACTGACAAGATTCTAGCCATGTAGTTGCACCTATCATCCATCCACCCTTCACCGATAAGGAAATAGTCCAACCTTTTCGCAATATTGGTAAAACCAAATCTTTAATTTGTCTAAGTGTAAGTACCATTTTTAGGAACACAATCCACCATAGGTACCGAGGAAATAAAATCTTTGAAATCAAGCATAAAATTATTAATTTTATTTAGGTCACCCCTCTTTCCATTGATGTCTAGGATGGCATTAAACTCACCACCCAAGATAACCTTGTTGTGGATTAACCTATTGAAGCATGTTTTAATACTATTCCAAACCTCCAGTTCTCCTCAGTATTGATTGGGCTGTAAATGTTGAACAAAGGAAATTCAGAATCTAATAGCCAACATTTAACCATATTGAGTAACCAATTTTAATGTTCTTCCAAGATGTGAAAGTTCCCTTTATTTGGAAACTACAAACCCCCTGTCAAACCATTAGCACTTCAAAAGAACCCTGACCATTTTTTGCAATACCTAACAAACTTTTCACCTTCCTATGCATTGATTTTGGTTTCTTGTAGCATAATAATGTTCATTGAGACATGATCCAAGTGACACTTAACCAAGCATATTTTGTTAGGGGCCAATAGGCCCCTGAAATTCCATGTCAATATTTTCATTGTTCACCAAGGGATACCTTGGCTCCCTTGGATTTAAGGAAATATTTGATGCTTAATAGACGCTTTTTATTGGCCTCTTCTTCACTTTCTGTCTTTTTATTTTTCTTCCTCTTTGTTTTTTTGATATACCCAAAAGTTTAACAACCAATTGGCTTATATATCTGGCTTCAATGATCCCCAATTCATCCTCCTCTGAATAAAACTCATACAAATTATACATAATATGATCCAGAATCTCTTCAGCTCTAAACCAACTTCGTATATCATAGATATTAGCCTCCCCCATGCCATGAGTCTCCATATCATTCAAAACAACCTTTCTAGGTCATAGAATGAAGGGGACCAAAGCAATATTTATTTTGGCATTACCATTCAAAGAAGGGGATGCATCCCATGGAGGTGACACCAAGGAGGGGCTTTCATTGTTCTTACTCACAACAAAACCATAGAGCTAGGTTGATTGGCCTTCCTTTAGTTTCCATACATTTTTCATCCTTAGGTGAATCTAGCATGAATTGGCCATATGGTCCCTACGCTTGTAGATCATACAATAGAACTTGTCCACTTCCACTTCAATCGGTACCACTCTATGGCTATCATTGATGCATATGAGGATCTCATCAGGAATTATTTTAATCGCAACAATCAGGATTTTGGCATAGATTTAGGAGTCCCCATCTAAAATTTCAGAATCAACATCAACAAAGGTTCCCAATGACCGCCCATTTTTTCTAAACATCCATCTACCCAATATTCCAAGGGAAGACTATACAAGCAAATCCAAACTAGTTTCTCATAAGGGTACAAAGCAAATGGATCAAAGTTGGGTGCCCACTTCTGCATATATAGAGGATTACCTTCCACCCTCCAAATCCTTTTTTTAGGAATCATTTCTCGATCCTCAGAGGAAAGAAAAATTGGCACAAAGAAACCCTTGGGTAAGAACTTAATGATCACAATTGTCTTCCAATTTTCGGTCAGCCATCCCTAATAGAATTTTTATCATATTTAGGGCCTATAATTTGACAGATAATTTCCAACACCTCCAACATTGTCGCATCTTCAAAAACCTCCCTTGAAAGTTCAATTGTTGCCACCATCCCACTCCACCGTTTCATTCGCCATTAGGAAAAATCTTGCTATATATAGATATAAACAATATATATAGATAAAATACATATAGGTGGATATAAATAAAGTATACACAGATAAAATACACATAGATAAATATAAATAAAATATACATAAATACAATAAACATTATACTTAGATAAAATACACACACACACATATGTGTGTGTGTGTGTGTGTATTTTATCTATGTATAATGTTTATATATATATAGTGACATTATATGATGGTTAGGTTATTGTGGTGTTGTTATTGTCATCAAGGTTCAAACTCCATTGGGGGTGTAATTTTTGAATGTTTAAATTGGGGATGAGGTCCCCCTTTTGTGACCTCATGATTCATAGGTGGGGTCCAAAAAATGTTTACCCCTTAATAAAAAATTACTCATTGATAGATATAAATAAAATATACAAAGATAAAATTAGGTTTAAATAAAATACATATTGATAGATATAAGTAAAATATACATAGAGAAAAAAAGCTTTTCTCGCGAAAAATAACAGATTTGTAAATTTTAAAAGCTAACATCAGAATAAAAGAAAAGTGTGAATCAAAGCATAAATAAGTGAAAAAGGAGTAAACCTTGAAAGTGAAAAGTGCAAAAAGCAAAGAACAATAAGATGCATTTAGAAAAATTTTAGATACAACCATAGAATAATCAGAGAAAATGCACCCAAGAGGTCGAAACAAATCAAGCAAAGAACCTTAAAATAGATTTTAGGCTTCCACATTATATAACATGGCCAAACAATTTAGCATTAAATGGAGAATAGATAAGACACCATTGAATCCAAATGAGACATCAACTACATCAAATAATCAGAAGATGGATTTGAGGAATAAAACACAAAATATAACACCAAGAAAAAATGATAGAACTAGAAGAGTGACACCTAAACCTAGAGAGGCTAAGGTGAATAAAGCCCCAAGAAACAACACATGGCTAGAGAAAGGAACAAAAGGAAAAATCTAGAAGTCAGAAACAATAAAAGCATATTCAAAAACTAATTTCTGACCTAAAGATAGGAAGGAGAAGGCCAAATTGATGATTTTTTTTCAGTGGAGAGAGATGTTCAAGAAGAAGTAAAAGGAGATATAGGAATTCTACAGAAGGTTGTAATTATATGCAAAATTATAGGTACTAGAAAAGGAAGAATGGAGTTAGAAGATTGGGAATGAAAGAACAAGGAGAGAAACCATGGAATTAAGTTTATGCCCAACGGATTCATCATAATAGTATTCCTAAAAGAAGAAGATAGAGATGCCACATTAAAAAAATGCATAAGAGACATGTAAGGATATCCAATCTAAATACAGAAGTGGGAAGCCAATTTTAACCCTAGAAACCACACACATTATAAGGAATCAAAGTGGATAATATTATATAACCTCCATCTGGAGTTTTGGTCTGAAGAATGCCTGGAGAAGATCAGCACAACCCTTGGCACATTTCTTGAAATCAGCATCCCATTTCTAAAATCAAATTCTTATCTATATGCCAGAATATATATAGCAGTGATCAAGGAAATGCCTAAGTAGATCAAGCTAAAATCCATAAGAGGGATCTAGGTGCAAGAAATAGAGATTGAAGACCAAAAGTTACAAAGATCAAAAGGAAATCGTAGGGATCATTTCAATAAAGAATGCAGTGTCACGCCTTCATTGATCAAAGTATGGAGGAAGAAGGTACCAGAAGGAGGGATAGAAGAAAACCCAATGAAAGAAAAGAAAGCCTCAAATTATAGAATAACAAGACACAACCTCAGAAGGTGGGGCTCAAAAGAAAAATCACACCAGGGGAAAAAACAATGAAAAATAAAAAATAGAGCCAACACCAATAAAGTGTGTAGCTATAGAATTCCAAGCTGAAGAAGAAACATATTAGTTAGAAAGCAACAATGAAGTCTATGATGAACTAGACATCATTGAAAATAGAAGCATAAGACAAACAACAGCCAAATTCTTGGATCAAAATCTAAAAGTTAAAAAGAAGAAAGGCAAGAAAAATAACAAACAAAAAAAAGGAAGAACTATCAAAGGAAAGAGGGTTAAAAAATGTACTTAATTTCATTAAAGAATATAAGGGAGGAGAGAACTCCCAGAAAAAGGAGCAATGGGGATAACAACATGGAATGTAAGGGGACTAAACACCCCAAATAAAACACATGATAAAGTGTCAAATAGAGAAATCTTATTTAGACATAATCTTACTCCAGGAAACCAAAATAGAAGAGGTGAATGAGTGTATCCTTAAAATTGTAGGTTGGGATGAAGCTTTCTTAAAGTCATATGGGATATCAGGGGGTCTAGGAATTTTATGGTGCTCAAGCAATGTAGCCTACCAAGTATCATAGAAGAGGAAGCAAATTGGATAATGTGTAAAGTGACAAGTCTGAATCATAGCCTATAGTTTATACTTTTTAACATATATGGCCCAAACAGAAAGCAAGCGAAAGAAAAATTATGGGCTACCTCAAGCCATAAGTTACAAGCACCAAATAGGGGAAAATAATAATGGGTGGTGTTTTTAATGTAGTCCTTAGAATAAAGGAGAAATATGGTGGTAATAATTGAATCTCAAAGGTAATGAATGAATTTGGTAGGTTCTTAACCAACAACGATTTAATAGATATTCAAACAAAAAATGGCCTCTTCACATGGAAAAACAAAAGAGAAGGATCCTATTGCATAAAAGAAAAACTAGACATATTTATTATCTCCCAAGAGTGGCTAGAAACCAATTTCAATCTTGAAGCTCAAATCCTCCCATTGGCAGGCTCCGACCACTTACCCATAAAATTGGCAATCATATCAGAAAAAGGCCTAAAAAAAAGCACTTTCAAGGTGGAAAAGATGTGGTTTAGAAGAGAGGATTTGGTGAAACAAATTAAATAATGGTGGAAAGGAGCTCCAAAACATAAGAAACAAGAAGCTTCATCTTTATGAACAAATTGAAGTATGTAAAGAAAACCTCCAAGAATGGAATAAAGTAGTGTTCAAAAACATCTTTGAGGAGAAAAAAAGAATAGAAAAAGAACTGTTTACACTATCTGAAAAAATAATAAGTCACGGGATGTGCCAGGAGGAGTATAGAAAAGAAAAAGAGTTCATGATAGAATATGAGGAGATCTTGGCAAGGGAATAAATACACTGGCATACTAAATCAAGGGAAGTTTGATTAAGCGAAGGGGACACAAATACAAAAAAAAATCATCACACATCAAAGATTAAAAAAGCGCATAAGATCTCAACAACACAGATCAAGGATGACAGGATCATTGAGGACATAGAGGAAATTCATAAAGAAGCAATAAGTTTCTTCAAAGGGTTACTAGCCCCAAAAGGAGAATCATATATCCAAAACTATGGGGAAATAATAGAAAATATACCAAAGTTAATAACATGGGAAGATAATAATAACATGGGAAGATAATAAGATGTTAACAAACCCAGTCACAAAAGGAGAAGTGAAAGAAGTAGTCTTCTAGATGTAGCCAAACAAAGCTCCAGGACTGGACGACTTCCCAACTTTCTTCTATCAAAAGTGTTGGCACTTTTTGGAAGAGGAGGTTTGGAAATAGTAGAGGATTTCAGAAAGAACGAGCAATTCATTAAAGACTTTAACAACACAATCCTAGTTTTAATACCAAAGAGGGAAGAATGTACCAACTTTGGGGAATTCTTCCCAATCTCCCTATGTAACACAATATACAAGATAATTTCTAAAGTCCTCGCCAGTAGATTGAAAAGGCTACTGGAAAAAATCATCTTAGACAATAAAAGTGGCTTTATCCCAGGTAGAGACATAACAAATAACATCATTTTGGCCAAAAAATCAATACACACAATCAACAAGGAAAATATTCAAAGTATGATGATCAAGCTGGACATAAGTAAGGCTTATGATAGGGTAAGATGGTGCTTTTTGATGAAAGTAATGGAACAATTTGGTTTCTATAAAGAACAGAATCAAATGATTTACTACTATATTTCTACAACAAGATACTTGGTCCTAGTAAATAGTCAACCTTGTGGCTTCTTTGAGAGTAAAAATAGACTAAGATAGGGGGACCCAATATCTCCCTTCCTCTTTGTAATTATGGCAAAAGAATTAAGAAAAAATATTAAAAAATACCATTCACAAGGGGACTAGAAATGTCTGTAAATAGCACCAAATACAAAGGAAATAACCCATCAAAAATTCATTGATGACATTGTACTTCATGGTGAAGGCGCAATCAGGGAAGCAAAACAAATTAAGTGGTGTTTGGAATAATATACAATGGAATCAGGACAAAAAATAAAAAAAGAAAAATCAAAAGTGTATTTCTTTAATATAAAAAAGGTGTTGCAAAAAAGATAACAAATTTTTTGGGTTTTTCAACCGATAACATTCCATGCAAATATTTAGGAGTACCATAATTCAAGGGCACAAAGAAAACAAAATTATGGGAGCAGATAATAGAAAAAATCAAAGAGAAATATATGGGTTGGAGAGGATTTGTGGCTCACATTAGCAAGATGTATAATGATGACCAAATCAATTCTCGCAACCATACCCATGTATGCAATGCCAAGCATGCAAATTACATCAAAAGAAATAGCTAAAATGGAAAGCATAATAAAGCATTTCCTATGGGAAGGATTAGATGAACAAAACAAAGTGTCACTAATACATTGGGACAAAGTTAGGAAGCCTCAAGAAGAAGTTGGTGCAAACATTAGGAGTCTCAAAGCACAAAACCTGGCATTGGGTGCTAAATTAATATGGAAAATGTACCAAAATCCTAATCTATTGTGGTGTAGAATCCTATAGAGGAAATATCTAGACAATATAGAAAATGATAGAATCCTAAGTATAGAAAACCACAAATGTGGATCACAGATATGGAATTTCATGCTAAGCTATAGACATATAATAATAGATCACCTTACATAGAAGATTAATGATGGATCAAAAGAAAAAAATTGCATGGAATCATGGGGTGGATACATACCACTTATTGAATAAACAGAACTAAAAGATCACATACCACACATTAGAAATAGTGCATGAGAGTTAGTAAGGGAATTTCTAACCATAAATGAAAAAGGAGAATGTAAATGGAAAGATTTCAATCATCTACCATGGCATGAAACATTCAAGGCTCAACTCAAGGAAATATTGAAAAGTAAGCAGGTATGCATAAACAAAAAAAAAGGATAAAATAATATGGTGTGGGGCTAAATCCGATAATTACTCAGTCAAGTTGGGCTACCAAATACAATTAACAGCAGGAAATAAATCATGGCCATATAAATTATGTTGGGGAAAAGGTGTTCTACCAAAGGCAGGATCCTTCACATGGATGACTCTACATGGTAGGATTCTAAGAGGGGACAGGTTAAGAAAAATTGGTAGAGAAGGACCTAGTTGGTGTGTGATGCATAAAATTAACAATGAGGATACATATCATTTATTATTGAATTGTCCTTACGCAAAAAAATGATGGGAATGGTTGCTAGAGAAAATCAATTGGGCCACACCAAGATAGAACAGACTTTGGGATTTCTTTATTAGCTAGCCAAAGCTCAAAAAGGAAGCTTGTTGGGGCAAGATATGGATGGAAGATCCATCATTAGTAATATGGAACATACATAAAGAAAGAAATAGATGTATATTCCATGACAAAACAAGCTCATAACATCAAAATTGATTCCAAAAATAGAAATAATATATTTGAATGGTTAAAATCAGGCATAAAATCACAAAGGAAGGAGAAATTTACAATGTGGGATGATGAGATCATGAAAAAGTGAACTCAATTGAAGTTACCACCCTTTTATCAGGTTTCACTAGATACCAAGTAGAAAAGAGTAAAATCCAAATGAAATTCCCCTCCAAAAGGCAAACTGAAGCTTAACATAGATGGAGCTTCAAGAGGCAACTCGGGGCTATTAGGCATAGGGTGCATAGTAAGAAACAAATAAGGCCACATGAGGGAAGCAATTTCTACTACGTTACCAATTGGAACCAATAATACAACAGAGATAGAGGTCATCCTTAGGAGCTTGCAACTATGTAAAAATAAAGGCCTAAAAAATATAGAAGTGGAGTGCGACTCAAATGTCCGTATCAATGTAATACTAAAAGGTCAAATAGAGGATTGTAACTTGTAGTAAAAGTTCCATAAGATAAAGGAACTAATACAATAAAACCAAGTCCAATATCTCATTCATATATACTGAGAAGCAAACAAAGAAGTCGATTTCCTAGCTAACCAAGCTATAGAGCAGGCAAAGGAAGAAAATAATGATAATTGTGTGGAGGACTGGTAGGGCTTAATATGAATAATAGATCAAGAAAGAGAATCCAAAGAAAGGGAGCCAGGTAAGTATATCTGATCGAGTATCCAATTACTGGTAAGAATTGATCTTTATATATGAAATGCCCCATAAACAAAAGTGCCTTTGATTGAAAAGTGATCAAACTTAAAATGGTACATAAATCAAAGACACTAAAGTTGAAAACTATAAGAATAAGAACATAACTATGATCCAATAAAGAGGAATGAGGAGTGGGGAAACAAAGGGTATATGAAAACTTAAAGATCTTAAAATGATAACTAGCTGAGAAAGTAGAACTAAAGCAATGTGAAAATCAAGGTGGGTGTAGGAAATATCACCCCCAAATATCTAAAATTGGGATCACTATATAAACATAGAAGAGATAAAGAGTTAGTGGAGGTCTGCTACGGGGGTAAAAAAATAGTGTCATAAGTGAACTCATTGGACCAGACCAAGAATCCAACAAGGGGCCAAGGACCGGGTATGAAAACTCGACCATAATGGCTACTATATGGAAAAAGTTATAGAAATATTAAGACATTGAAAAGTAATCAGGTTTTAGATTATATTAAGGGGCTCTATGCTATGTATATATCTCCACTTCATCTACTAGAGCAATCTCCTCAAAAATCCCAACTTAGCAAACGAGATTTATACAACAAAGGTTCAATTCCTGAAAGGTTGTGGATAGAGAAAATTAACTTGTAAAAGAAAGCAACCACTATTCTCATGAGCCAATATTTGCAACAAAAACCCTAAGTTAAAGATGAAATCATCATTTAATGTAAACAAAAGGCTAGACCACTAGCTTGTTTCTAAACATAATCTAAAATCTGCTCTTCAATATAGATAGCAGTTATAGATAAGTGCACAATAGAAAGAAGTGGTACATCCATTAAGGCCAGGTGTGGAGGAATATGGTATGAGTAAAAAAAATGAGATGTGGAGGAAGGCCAGGTGTCATATCCATTAAGGCACAAAAGTTGTAAAACCAACTTTAATCAAAATTGCAAGATAACCATTCCATAAAAGTATATGACTGCAATAGCATATATTTGAAAAAGGAATACCACTTCTTGAACTTTAAATTTTAACTAAATAGTCTCAGTTTTGAGTCTTTAAAATCCTTTCATGGGGCCAAGAATACACAAGTTAAAACTTTGAGGCCCAATATATATAAGACCCTTGGACTCTACTGGGGTACACTACTTCAAAGGGTTTATTGTCTTACTTTGGAATCTATCTTAGAGTGTTTTGACACAAATGCAAAGATAATCCAAAATATAGAAATCCGTAAAACAAAATCCCATTGTTTAGGCCTAAAATTAAAAAAAATAAAGCCCAATGTACCTTAATGCATTTAGGCCCTTTATCTCATAAAAGGAAATATCACATGTTTTAACTTGCAAGTGATTATAAGGGAAACCAAGATTCAAATGTGTTTCTCCATACATATTTAATAATACAAATTTTAAAGAAAGCATAAGAAACAACAAATAGACTAAACTAACTGCAAAAAATTTCAAATTAAGGATTAAAAATCACAAATTCTTAAGATCTCTGTCAGTTTGGCTGAAGCATAAAAAACTTAACCAAGCAAAAGGATTTTCTAAAACACCTTGAACATAGGTCAATGAATAGTTTGGAATTCTAAAAAAATCCCAAAATTACGAAGTATTACATTCAACATTATATCCTCAAATCCAGTCTTGACAAAGAAAATCTCCTTCTTTTCTTGTTTTAGAAAGATTCCTTAAATCACAAAAAAGAATTCTACTTAATTAACAACTCTTCATTCATTGAAAAATGTCCAAATATAGAAATAAACCTAGAATTTCTAAACATCCCATAATTATAACCTTATAAATTCATATATATTTATAGATTTAAAATTCATAGCTCGAGAATCGCAACAGTCTTTTTTGCAACTTTTATACAAAATGGCATCCATGCAGGGATGCAATAGATTTCCATAATAACATTGTGTCTTTAACCTAACCCCAATCACAAACTTACAAAATGTGGGGTTTAGACTATATACGTTACTTACAAACCCTAGATATTATCCTAGCCTTCTATATATACCACATTACGAAATTGAAAGTTGCATACCCTAACCCTCAAACACCATAAACTGAGTAAGAAAACAAGAATTCTTAATTGGAATGAGTTCATAATAACACTTGAGGAAATCATATGCCACCTTTGAATGTAAATAGTGCATCCAATATTCTGACTCGTAGAGGTACGGAAAGAATGACAAAAGACTAACAACTACCTAGTTTTGGCAGAACAAATCACAGGGATGAGGCATGCCCTCTCCAAGCCGAGCAGTAACCAATACTACATCTAGATCCTTAGAGACTTTTGTCTTAAAAATGTGTTGAGTCAACTCAAAAATCATTTCCTTAGAGGCATGAAGCTCTAACAGTGACGCTACGAAATGGGAATTGATATCAGAGTTCACTCTATAACACTCACTGCCAGCAACATAATGACTAGCCAAAATCATCTGCACTTCCTTTAAGGTCATCTTATCTGGCTATAGAAATAAACCCCTCATGCGACAGTCAGTAACTAGCCCTAGAAAATCCATCTAGGAGCGATAAATCTTCAAAAATATTAGGTGCTCCATCTCAAAGTATTTAGTGCTTTCAGAGATAGCCAACAAGAAAAATAAGGGAATATAAAAAACACCTTGTTAGGTCTCAAAAACACAGGTTTTTAGACCATAAGAGGGTGCCAATCTGTCAATACGTTTTTGGCTCATGAATGAGGCAACAAGGATTTGATTACCTCCTACTCTTCAGGCTCTACTAAACCTAGGTGGGTGTACCAGAGCAATAAGGCAGATTTTGAAGGCTATGATCTCTAATCTAGGCAATCTACTCACAATGGAACATGGGGTGAAGTAGATGCAAGGCTACTTACCATTCCTATTGATTTTTTTTGAGAATCAAATGTATGAATTTTGTATGAGATTGTTCTAAAATGATTAGTTCCTACACTATTGGGTGAATGGAGTTGAGAGGTGGATGGTGATTATGGGGAAAAGCTTTTGTAAGACATGGGTAAATCTACTTTTTAGCTTAACTCAAACAGTTGGGCACTTTGAATGTCTACACCTTGTGCAAATGTGCAAGTAGGTTAGTTATTTGAACTCTTCTTAGTGATCCTAGTGATATCCCCTTATAATACTGTGAAGTTGTGAAAGGATTTAATTTAGATGTGAAGGGAAACCAATTAATATAATTTATTTAAAAGGACTTTAATCCAAACAGGAACCTATAAAATCTGATTTCTTAAAAGGAGTTTTAATTCTTCTGCACATAGAAACTAGTCAACAACACCACACAACTACAACAAATGTGTATTGAAAAATTAAATGTATTTCCACATACTCAATTTGAATAACATAAACAACCACTTTGGATACAACCAAATAACATATAAACATATGAATCCACACAACAGTTGAACACTTGAAAGAAAATCAATAATTATGCGTAACCTTCTCCATTGTATTGATCTTCAAATGATATGTATTATAACAATAGTTTCTGATATGAGATGGATGGGTGAATTGGTGCAATCTATCTTCTTACTAATTTCCACTCTAATTAAAAATTATGTGATGATTTCCTATTCGGGTCTTGATCTCTCTTATATATGAGAGGCAACAAGCTACAAAACCATTATAAAAAGTCATGGCATTTGATAACTAAACATAACTAAAATAAAACAATTTCGCGGGTGAATGCAATGATATGTTAATCTCCAAGCAGAAGCCCATGACCACCTAAGATATGTTCAAAGCTTCTACTCCGTGATAAGGTGCTCATCATGTTTTTGGTTGGCGTTCCTATTCTGGTGGAAGTCCTATTGTATTTGATACATCCACAGTTTGGATGATAAACAAATTGATTATAGAGAGGTGATGGATATACTCCTGTTCAACATAGGTGTCTACATTAGAGATTTCCTCTTTCATATCATATTCCATATACATTATTTTTCAAGTTTCTTATAAGTCTTTTGTAAAACCATATCCTCATCATTGATTTCTTGCAACAGAACAATTAGAAGCCCAGCAAGCTCTTCCTTCCAATCATCATAGTCTCACGGATTTCCAATGTCATTATAAAGTGTCAGGAATGAATCAAAGTAGTCAAAATCTTCCCTAAGCATGTTATGATATCCATTATGTGATTCTACCAGCTTGTTATATGTCAACAATATCTATCCTTTCATGATTTTCTTATCTAGGAGCTCCTTTATTTTCTCGATCATTCTCCCCTGCAATAATTCATTCTCCACCAATGTAGAGTGTGTCTGTTTGAATAGCTTCCAATACTCATCAAAACACTTCATCATTTTATTGAATCTTTCTTTGATCATTTCAGATACAGTGTTATATTTGATGGTTTTCATTTCTTTCTCCAATTTTTTGCATTTCCCCTGGGATTTCAGATGAAAATTCTTCCAGTAAGTTGCATCAGCCAATGCATCAAGCACTCTCTTATCATTTATAAGTCATGGGGAGTACAAATCTGATGTGGAGGAGGAAGATTTCCTCTCTCTCTAATTTGCTAGCTCCTTCTTCAATCTGTCATTTTCCTTAATCAACTTTTCGATTTGTGCTTTGGTAAATTTTTCCACATTTATGTTCAATTTTGGTGTCTCCATAGGGTTGGTATCCCCTACTTGTTGGACCAAGAGATGTACAAACACTTGGTTTAGATTACTGATTATAGCAGGTCTTTTATCATGGGGATACGGTGACCAAATAAGCAAGGTGGCCTCATCTGGGTTGTACCCAGATCCTGAGTACATTTTGTCACTTGCTTCTTCTGTTAAGTTCATTGTCTTATCCCCTCTTTTTCTAAAGCTATCAAATACAATTGCAGAGCTAAAATCTCACCCTAGTAGGAGCAACACTCCATCTTCTTAAAGTAATTCCCTTTCTCTTTCGAGAGTGATGCACTCCATTTCCTTATCTATCTCCTTTTTCAATTCCTCTAGAGCGGTTGCCTCTTGTTCAGGAGTGATATCCTGTATCTTTTGTCTCATTTTTCTACCTTTGTATTCATAAACAAATGATTTAAATTTAGAAGATTTAACAAAATCACAATAAAAAATAAACTCTTGTCCAACCCTGACCCTCACATCATCGAATAGTTCATTTGATGCCTCGAATCTTACAATATTCTACTCTTGAGGGGGCTCGTACTATGCAATCACAAGAGCATTTATTTGTTTGACCTGATCACCCTCTTCATCACTCTCCTCTTCTTCACTTATATTTATATCTACAAAAAAACATACCTCAGGAGTAGGCTATGAAGGTATGTAATCCAAGGGCTCTACATCTTCAGCTTGTACTCCTAAATAGGTTGCATGAGGTGCATCAAAAACAACTCGAGGTACATCCTTTACCAATTCATTCACATGAGTGATGAGTTGCTCAATTCTTGTTAGGGGATCCTCTATTTCACCAAATTCCTTTGAATAAGATGGGAATTTTTTTCTTTTCCATTCCTCTGCAAGCATAATCATGTTATAGGTGACCATTCGTTCTGTGGTGGAACCCTCATTATGGTTTCTTATAACATATTCAACTAAGAACAAATGTTCATACCCTGATAGCCCCTATGATAATCTCACCTTATGAATAAACCCTTTTGCATCAAATTTTTTCCTTACATCACCTAGAGGTAGGTTGTATTGTGCTAATTTAACATCAATTTATTCATATCCTTCATTGGCAACCACTGTAAACTCTCCAAAAAATAAGGTGTTGAGCATAATTGATTGTTTTTTATATCCTTTTAGGTGTTTGGCATCATATTTTTCCAATTGCCTCATAATTTCTAAATAATAAATTCGATCAGGAACCACTGGTGGCATCAAGTGCAGAGTTCCTTTAAACCCATATACCCTTATCATTATACAATCAGAGAAAGCATAATGGTCTCCATAGTTATGATTCACTTTATTTCTTGGGTCATTTTCCTTTGTTCTTAGAAATCTTTGTACTTCTAGGGATAGGTTATAATTGCATAGATATCCCAACAGCTTCATCAATGGTTTTACGAAAAATTCTTCAAAATAAAGGTAATGAGATATACCAAATCAACTATCCCACAATGAAGTCCACATTTGTATAGGTTTGAAATCTCCATTTTCATCTGTATCTTTTATCCTTAATTCTTCACTTTGTATCGCTCTGACTTGTCCTTCGCACAAAAGAAACTGAATAAGTAAAGAATAGTGTTTGAAATGAATATTATCACTGTTATTTTTAATCTTTTCAATCACTCGATTTAGGGTGTTGGACAAGTAGCTAGCATAATCAAATGGCCTAACATCCTTGCTCTATATGTTTGCAACTAAGACCATTGGGGAAATCAACATGAGAGGCAAAACCTCTACTCCCAAAACCTAGCCAGTTGAATAATAAGTGTACCAAAAATACTCTTCAAAAAAATCTTCATCGAAAGGAGGGTTTTCATTGGTAGAGAACCTACTAAGTTGGCCTCCTTCATCCTTGGGCCTATGCAAAGGTAATTTCCATCTCTTATAGTTGGTATCCATGTGGCGATACTCCATCAACAGATCTTTGACTGTGAATGATAAATTCAGTGAACACTCCAACTGAAATACATTAGAAATGAGATCCCTAGAAATAACAAGCATGTCACACCCGCCATGTGACTGAATAGTTCTTTTCTTGGGGTCATATATGATAGCAAGAGATTTAATTAGCTATGTGTTCACAAACACATTGGGCACCACAAGCCTTCCCAGGTTCAACCTCCATGGGTTGCAGACCCCAGCCCAAGGCATTGATCTATCAGGTCTTGATTTAGGAGTCTCTTCTCGATTTTCTATTTTTTAGCTTTGGGTTTGTTTGTACTCTCTTCCATTATTTAAATATTAAGCTTTCAAAGAAAATAGCTTCTCATCTGGGTCTGAAGTACTTACTTGAGTCTCACCTCCACTGGTCTTGGCTATGTAAGAACTCCAAGTTTTTCCTTTCTACTTCTTCCCTTAGCGAAATCTTCTAGATTTTGTAACTATGTGATCAAATTGTGGTATAATTCACTTCAATTTTGGTTCATAAATGCACCATCCATCTTTCATTCTTGTCATCAGAGAAGAAAATTTATTTCAAATATCTCGACGATGCCTCGAGATGTCACATTAGTTAATAATAATTGTTATTGCCGTATCGGTGAGACTATGATTCTTCTTTCACCAATAGCCACCCTCTCCATCGATGAACACCTTTCCTTCGGTCTATCAGCGGGACTCTAGATAATGTTTCCCCGATGCACCCTAGTTCCCTCGATATAATTTATGCACTTGATAATTCATGGTTATATCGGGCCATCGGGGGAGTGCAATCATTTGTTTCACCGATGTTTATGTGTTATAGTAGCATGGTTACTTTTGTTGACTCTATCATTATATTGGGGAGAGCACCTTAAGAATCAACCCGATAGAGTATTGTTACATCGATACTAGGTTGTGAGCTATTTTCATTAGGCCATCGGTGGGGCTATGATGGGGGTTCCACCGATGAAGTATTGTTAGGCCCATGCTATTGAATTTTGTTAGGAATGAGGGAAGGACTATGGGATCTCAAAAATTTTATGGATGCAATGTAGGCTATAATATGGATCTTGTCACACAATTTTCTACAATTTTATTTGATTATATAATCAAAGTGTGGTATATTTTTGTGGTATGTGGAAGATAAGTGGGTGGAGGCTAATGGAAAATGCTAGATTTTCCTAGTCCCAACACACCCAAGACCCATTTTGTAAACCAAATTAATAGACAAGGGAAAGGAAACCAAAATGACTTGCAACACACATGCTTCTGGTATCTTCGGCTTTGGAATTTTTGAATCATCATTCACAAGAGAGGCAAATAGATTAAGCAAAACATAAAAGAAAAATTATTACAAGATTGGGAACAAACCCAAAAACTCAACCAAACCAAGGGACTAAGACTCATGGTCGAACATTATGGAAATGAGCAAGAAAATAAGAAAAACCAAGAACCAATACCATAAGGGCGACCAAAGACTGTATCAAAAAAATGAAAGTAAGAAAACTAAAAAAAAAGGCAAATACATTAGGGTTGAATTAATGAAGCATGGACACCTCCAAAGGACAGATAAATCAAATCATCATACCCAATGGCTAAGACAATTCAGGCCAGAACATAATTAACCAGTAGGTCCGCGAGGACACGTTCAAAATAAAATAATAATGCGTCCTACCATCCCATCAAAATGGTTTGCTTACCAATGAATATATATATATATCATAGATAAAATTAAATATAACTAAAATATACATAAATAATAAACAAAATATACATAGATAAAATACACATAAATACAACATCAGATTCGGTGTTCTGGCTGGTTGCTTATGACCGAGGGCGCTGAATCTAACAATTAATGTTGCAACTGGAGGTTCGGTATGGTTTGTTTTGTCAAGTAGTGGTTGGGATGCATGGTGATAAATGGGTCGATGTCATGGTGTTTTTGTTGGTCCACTGTTAAGATGTTTGTCGGTCCGATGTCTTGTTACTCCGGATGGTTGTTGCCAGTATTGGGCTGAATGTAATAATATCTTTGAAAATCAATATAATATATTTACCTATCAAAAAAAAAAAAACACATAAATAGATATAAATAAAATATGCAGAGGTAAAATACAAATAGATAGATATAAATAAAATTCACATATAATATACACAAACAAAATATACATATATAGATATAAGTGAAATATACATAAATTGAAATAAAATATACACAAATAAAATAAATATAAATTAATATAAATAAAATATACACAGATAAAATACACATAGACAAATATAAATAAAATACACATTGATAGATAAATTCATATATAATATACACATAGATATATAAATGAAATATACATAAATATAGATAAATAAAATATACACAGATTGATATAGATATACATAGATAGAGATAAATATAAATAGATAGATAAAATAAACATAGATAGATATAAATAAATATACACAAACATAAAATACACATAAATAGATAAAAATATATACATAGATAAAATACACATAGATAGATATAAATAAAATATACATAGACAAAATACACATAAATAGATATAAATATAATATACACAAATAAAATATACATAGATAAACTACACATATACAGATATAAATAAAATACACATAGATAAAATACATATAAATGACTCTAGGAAAATTCACAACCAGTAATTCATTGACGAAAAATTCACTACCATGACAGATTCACCGTCAAGTAAAATTCACCACCAACAATTCACGGCCATGAAAAATTAACCGCATTAACATTTTTTAATATATAATGCAAATGAAATAAAAAAATGAGAATAATGCAAATGAAAATAAAAGAGATAAATAGAAATTACTATAAACCAAACCTAACACAAAAATAAATCAATTTTTTTTTTTGATGAATAGGTAGATATCTATATTAATATAAAGATATAATTACAAATTCACAAAAAAGGGGTGGGTGGTGAAAAAGCACACCCCGAATGTCACATGGGCAGAGCCCAGAAAAGCCAAAATATTAATCACATAGGTCGAGCCCGGAAGTCTAATAACAGAAAATAAATTTAAGCGGCCAAAGTAGTGCCAGTAGAGCTTGGGGGATCCCTGTCATCTGGATTTTTGCCCCATACATCAGTGGGGTTTGGAGTGACATCAGGAGGTGCACCCTAGCCATCATCATCTTTATCTTTTTCTTTTTCTTCTTCCTCATGCTGAGGCGAGATTACAAGAGCCAACCGCAGAAATTTTTTGCCATTGGTAAGCCAACCAGAGCTAGAAGTAGGCGAAGCATCAGAGGGCCACCTAGAACCACCACCACCACTCCCCGTAGAACCACTAAAGTGCCAACCCTAACCAAGACGCGGCGGAGGAGAACGAGCCTGCTTGGGAGGCTGGGAATCCCGCCGAGAAGGAGGCTGGGAGTGGGAACGCATGGAGTCACTTCGCTTCCAGCTCTGAGAAGGTGACCGACCGCGGGAGCAGGAGGGTGAATCAGGGATCCGAGCCATAGTACAAGGGGCATTGCCCCAGTGGTCCAGGAGGGCCTGAAGGTGAGCCACTTCTAGTGCAACCTTGTTGGCTTGCACTTGAATATGTAAGAGAAGATTAAAACAAATAACTAGCATAAAGAGACACATTAACATCTAAATGAGAATGAGCAAATATACAAGCATTTCTATCTTTCTAGATATTGAAGAGGATTTCCACCCTGAAAGTGTGCCAAAGTTGGGTGAACTTAGCCAGGGTTCCAGGTGGGTCCCCCAACAGAACCATATGCCAAGAGAAGGGTTCTGGCCGAAAAGGCAAAAAGAAGTCATGAATCCAAGTCCAAAGCTATTGAGGTCTAGGAAAAAACCCAAAAAGATGCTTAAAGCTTTCAGACTGCCCACAAAAAGGGCAGCAAGGGTCAGGAACCCCCATATGAACAAGCCGAGAACCCACATGCAAGCCTTGGAAAAGAATACACCAAGCAAAGTGGGCCAGCTTCAGATTAACAATTGCAGAACAAGTGGTATCAAACCTCTTATGCCAAGTATGGGCAGAGGAATTAAGAAGCCACCTCTAGTTCAAGAAACTGATCATAGGAAAATGGGGTGAAAGCCACCTGTAACCAAGCCACGGCTTGTAGCTCCTGAGAGGAGTGTCTGGAAACCATTTCCATTCTTTCCACCAAGGTTTGTGCCCACGAATGCTAACTTTGTGAAGCATTTCCGTCGGAATGGCGCTCACCATCCTGTCGAAAGTAGTCTTGGTTTTGAAGACTATACTGGGCTTTAAAAGCATCCCACTGCAAGAGATGCATGGTAGGCTAGTGAAAGAGTTGATGCAATGTTTGAATGCCCTTTTTTATGAAATTTGAGGGCCTTGAGCCAAGGAGACTTGGCCAGGGGTTGACCATTCTGAGCCAGAAGGGGAGACCGCCATAAGTTATGCTGGTTGATAGAAAGCCCATCATGAAATCTAGCCTCGGCCTAATGGAGCCAAGGCTTAACAGTTTCCCACAAGCACCAGATGCTCTTTTCCACAAAGGAGCCAACAATTTGAATCGACTCCCTCATAACCAGGAGGGTTTGGAAACCGATTCCTTTCTAGGCGAGCCTGTGAATAGGAAAACCAGACTGAATACAATGTCTGAGGAGAATCGTCCAGGCTTCATCCCTGATGAGAGCTCGGATAATCCATTTGACACAGAGAGAAGTCCCTTGTCGTTGAGTGGAGAGCAATCCAAGCCCTTCAGAGTCCTTGGGGAGATAGAAAAATTCCCAAGAGGCCCGATGAAAAACCTTGTGGGTTTCAAAAGAGGCCCATAAAAAATCGCGAAGCAAATTTTTAGGCCTACTGTAGGTAGCTTTAGAAGGAGCCCAATAGGAAGAATAGTAGACGTGAGTGGCAACCAAAATTTTAGAGCACACCTAAAATTTTTCGGCTAGCGAGAGAGGCTTAGTAATGCAATAGGCCAGCTTCTGCTCAACCCTGGAAAGCACGACTTGCCAAAGCTCTTGAGGGGAAGCCTGAAAGGCAAAGGGGATGCCCAGAAACTGAAATATTTCTCCCTACCCAATCCACTTCTAGTTATAGGTTTGGAGCCATGCAGGAGTGGGGAGCACCTATTTTCTGTAGCACAATGTCTTGTGCCATTGAATTGTAGAACTGAAGTCAAGACAAAAGGTATTAAGACAATCAAGGGCAACAGTGATGGAAACTTCATCCTCTAAGAGAGTGAGAAAAGAATCATCCGTGAAGTGGCCATTGACAAGCTATTCCTAAGAGTCTGGGAGAGAGATCCCTTTAACACATTGCTGGGAGACAGCATGGGCTAGGAGATATCCAAAGCCCTCAACAGCTAGAACACACAAAGCAGGGGCAAGAGGGCACCCCTAGCGAATGGAATGAAAAAGACCAAAAGCAGAAGATTGGCGGCCATTAATGGAAATGCAAGCCGAGGCATTAGAAAAAAGCATACGAACAGACTGGATAAAGTTGGGCCCAAAACCCAAGGCTTGCAACATCACAAGAATGAAAGGCCATTCAATGTGGTCATAAGCTTTGGAAAAATCTATTTTAATGAACACCACTTTCTGGTTCGACCGCCGGGCCCACTCCATGCCTTCCCAAACTACAATAATGTTATCCAAAATAAACCTAGATTTAATGAAACTAGTCTGCTCAGGATGCACAAGCTGAGGCAAGAGGTGACGAATTTTTAGAGCTGGGGCTTTGGCAATGATTTTGTAAGAAACATTGAGAAGCGTGATGGGCCACCAGTTGCAAATATCCTTTGGATCCCTAGGCTTAGGTATGAATTTAATATTTCCTTTATTTATTAAATTGCCTAGAGAATTGGTTTGAAAGGCTTCAAGATAAACATGATGCAAATCGCTCCCAACATAGTCCCAAAGAGCTTTGTAAAATTCACAAGGAAAGCCATCAATCCTAGGAGCCCTATCATTGGCCATGGAGGAAACAACTTCCTTGAGATTCACAAAAATTAATCTGGGCTGAAGAAAGCCTATGTGGCACAACAACAAGGTAGTCCTGAAGGGCTTGCTGACACGCAGGCGTGGGGTTCTGAGTAGTGAAAACCTATTCATAGTGACGCACAAAATTTTGGATAATGTCAGGTAATTCAAAGAGCACCTGGTTACCATCTTTGATTGCTTTGATGCCTAGGGATGAGTGCCTAGCACGAAGAGCCAAAAAAAACCCTTTGGAGGCACAATCACCAATTTAGAGCCAATGAGGCCAAGCTTTGATTTGAGTGCCTCTAGTAGTATAATTATCTACCACTTGCTTTTGTTGTCTTAAATCCACCACCCAGACTTGATGTGATGGGGAGAAAGGATTGGCCACCAAATCCTCCATAGTCGTATGCAATTCGGCAGTAGTGGCTTCATAAGAACGCCAAAGAAAGATAGCAAGTTGGTGCCCATAAATGCGTAATAAATGCACAATACGAATGATGGCATCATTCCACCAAGTAATCCAGCCTGTATGGCCAGGTGGCCTACACTCTAAATTCCACACCTGGTGAATGTGGGCCAGGGTGGGCTTGTGACAAAGAAAAGATGTGTTCAAGAAGAATTGAGTCTTACACGTGCGACATTGACATGACGCCCATTCAATGCAAAAATGAATTGGGAAGTGATCAGAAAGAGTCACATCCACTAATGGCTTTATGGGCAAGGAAAAACTAGTAAAGGAAAAAAAGGATTGAGTCGAGATCATGGCACAATCAAGGCATTTAAAGACTCTGTTAGGACCAGCCCTATAATTGCACCAAGTGTGCCAAAGAGAATGAGAATGGCAGAAACCCATATTGGGATCAAAAAGCCCTAATTTATTGCGCATGTAAAACCACACCTCCCTTTCACCCGCTGCCCAACGAAAAGGAAAGGTGCCATTCTTGTCATACGCCATCTCTACCATGTTGAAATCCCCACAAAGAAACTAGGTGGCAACTGGCAAAGAATTAGTAATCCAGCACCAAAGCAAGCAGTGCTCCATGACATCATTAGAAGTATAAACATTAATAATCCTATAGGAATGATTCTCAATATTGAGAAGAACCCAGACTACCCACTGGGAGGGGTCAACCCCATGGTCCACCACACAAGAATGCAATAATGGGGCCAAAAGAGTAGCAACTCCACCATGACCAACCTCATGCAAAGTGCAAAACATAGTACTGGCCGGCCAAATAGAGTGACAAGCCGAAGCAAGCAAAAAAACTAAAATTTTAACTTATTGGAGACAAAGCAGTTCAATCCCTGGGTAATTCTTCAAAGTATTCCTAACAGAATACTTCCTGGAGAGGTCAGTTAGACCTCAAACATTCCATGAGATAAAATTCATGGAAAATCTTCTATACTTGCAGAATCCTAGTCCTCTTCACCCAGGGAAGAGAAGTTATTCTTCAAAAAATCTTGTGGAATAGAACCAATCTGAATAGAAGGAGATAATCTCCATTTTTCAAGCACATATTCACCTTCTTTCGGTGGAGGAGACGAGCTGCGAGATCGTCGCTGAGTCCTCATTATGGAGGAAAAAGCTGGTTGAGCACACAAAACTGTCGCAGGCTGAGGCGTGGCATTTGACCTGGGTTGTACAACAGCAGAAGTAACTCCTGAGGGAGTAACTATCCCCTTCTCTGAAGGGTTTGAAACCAGTTTAGTTGGTTCAGGGGCCTTGGGAGCCAACCCAGAACCAGCCGACTTATTTTTTCGATTTGAAACCGTAGTCCACTTTGTTTCAGCCTTAGCAGAAGGCTCTGTCAGACGAGGCTTTTCAACATCCCGTGACTGAGAGGATGTATGAGGAACTGTCAAAGGGTAGTCCTTGATCTTGTGGTCAGTTGACTGGCACCAATAGCATGTGTTGGGCAGATTGAAATATGTGACTTTCTGTGTGTCTAATATCACCAATTTGAATGTCTACAGACTCTTTCAAATCCTTGGATAAATCAACTTCCACACAAACCCTCTTCTGAGGATGGGCTTGGAAGAACCTATCAGGTTCGATACAAACAACCCTCCCTAAAGAGGAAGCAATATGGTTCAAGAAGGGCACGCATGGAAAAGGTAACCCAGGAAACTCAATCCAGATTGGGACATGCATTTTGGAGTCTTCTAAGACAAAAAAATCTTGGGTCCATGCCTAGAAAACCAACAAGGAAGATTGAACATACTAGGGCCCATGACCCAAAATAGCTTGGACATGACTAACTTCAGCAAAGCGGAACAAAAAAATCTTTTGGTTAGATTTTGGACCATATTAAGGTGGACCCCATGAGGAACCCAGGCCTTGCTGACCCAATCTTTCAACACACTTTCGGGGGGAGTCCTCCCAAAAAAAGAACCCACAAGGGTGTGTTGTTCGACCCATTGGCATCCAGAATCAAAATTAGGTAAAGGTAAAACTACATCAGCAGGGGCATCAGAATGCTTACCTCGTGAAAGACTTTTAGAACAAATTTCCAAGGGCGTTTGTTCAGTGGGGGAGCCATTAAACTACATTGATGAACCGCTAACACCAACAAGAATTGTTGGGTTAGTACTGGTTGAAGGCATAATAAACCCCTAAAACTGCAGTAAATGCGGCCGTACTCAATCAAGGAAATAATTTCCTACGCAAGAAGTGCAGCATGATGTAGGAGGGGCCACAAATGACCTCAAAAAACACAAAACCCTAGCAGAGCTCATGCATCACTATCAAATGGCATATCTTATTGAAAGGGTGCAACACCAGGCATAAATCAATTTTTAATATATTATCATGTTAAAAACATTCATATCAAAATAAACATAAAAATAATTAAAAAAATAAAATTGTCAATATATTGTAATGGAGGTGAAAACTTGAAAAGCTTGATTGTACTAGGTTTTGGGGCCCCATCAAAACCTATTTTTCCCATAATAAAAAATAGAGGTGAAAACTTGAAAAAAATACAATGATACTAAACTCTTTCAAAAACCCCGCTTTCAATTTAGGCCTATTTCCCTCTGCAATGTGGTTTATAAAATCATTTCCAAGTTGATTGCTAAAAGGTTGAAGTGATGACTTAAATGTATTATCTTTGAGGAATGAAGTGTCTTCGTGGCAGATCAGAAAATTCTGGATGGTGTGGTCTTTGCTACTAAGACTATTCATTCTATGGTGTCTTCTAAAGAAAATCCTATGCTCATCAAGTTGGATATGGCAAAGGCCTATGATAGAGTTAAGTGGTCCTTCTTGCATAAAGTTCTTATTGCCTTTGGTTTTGCTGAGGAATGAGTCTAGTGGGTTATGAGTTCTGTTACCTCCAGTTCCTTTTCGATGCTGATAAATGGTGAGCCTTCTTCTCTTTTTGGTGCTTCTAGGGGCCTTCATCAAGGGGATCCTCTTTCTCCTTATTTATTTATTATCCTTGTGAAAGGATTGGAAATATTGTTGAAGTGTAATGTGGAATTGGGTATTCTTTAGGGTTGGGGGTGGGGAAATGGTTTGCATCCTCAATCTCACTTGCAATTTATGGATGATATTGCTTTGATAGGTGTGGCTAAGGTCAGAGAATCCATTAATTTGCACAAGGCCTTGGATACTTATCTTGTTGCTTCTAGTCAAAGGATTAATGAAGATAAATCTTCCATTTTCTTCTTCAATACTCTGCAGCCTATTTAGCAGAGGATTTCTCGTATTTTGAGGTTTTAGATTGGTTCTCTCCCTTTTACCTATCTTGGCATTCCTATTTCTTTTGGTATTATTTCTAGGGGTTCTTGGTAGAATATTTTGGACAAGTTTCATGTGAAGGTTAATCATTGGACTCATAGATGGTTGTCTTTTGTTGGGCATGTTCAACTACTTAAATATGTGGTGCAGGCTCTTCC
>CM021108.1:254357016-254368556 GCA_007115665.2 Sequoiadendron giganteum | reverse complement strand
ATCATCAAGGGGAGCGATGGACAATTCGCATGGGGTCCATTAGTCCTTACACAACTATACAGAGACATGCACATGATCTATTATCGGGGAGCGGTCAGCGTGTGTCACATGACATTGTTGCAGGTGTGGGCTTGGGAGAACATCAGTGTGGCCAGACCAGATGTGGTGAGAGTGGGTAATGAGGATATGACATTTTTGGTGGCCTAGTGGTACAGTGCAGAGTATGAGTGGGTTTTCCGGTATCAAGGGGCAGGAGATTTAGATAGGTGGAGGAGGTTTTTTTGATGATCTAGAGGAGGATATAGTGTGGAGGTCGTATATGACACAACTCTTTAGGAGATGGAGGGAGGATGAGGTGAGACACAGAGGATACTTTATGACCCACTGTTATATAGTTGGGAGAGATCCTCAAATAGTAGAGTCACACAGACCAGATTGAGTGACGAAACAATATGGGTTGATGCAGGATATTCTAGGTGCCCCTGATATGTTCAGATGGATTACACAAGAGCATGGGAGCACGGGAGCAACCATGGGGTGATGTGATTTTAGCAGATTTTTCATGGGAGCACTAGGCAACATTGATGCGAGAGTTGGTAGAGTACCCAGGGAGGGTTGAGGGAGAGATAGATGCAAGGATCACTGTGAGATATGCAACATGGTTTGCACAACACCGATTTGCACGAATTACATTGAAGGTGCCAATTGTGGGGGCATTAGGATTCGGACCAGAGGACGGGGCCAGACTGGCAGGAGGGGGGAAGGTAGGAGGAGGAGCTCAAGGAGAGAACCAAAGGCAGGTGGGGTCATATGGCAGTGAAGGAGAGGAGCCAGGGCAGCCTGAGTAGGAGGAGAGCAACCAAGGGCAGCTAGAGTAGGCAAAGATCAGTTAAGAGATCCCGAGGTAGGGAGAGTGCCAGCAGTAGCCAGAGTAGCAGAGCCACAGGAGAGAGGGAAAGGGGGAGATAAGTCTGGAGGGTAGTGTAGGCAGGAGAAGGAGACGGAGGGTGCGGTTTGAGTGCGATGAGGAGAGACACGATGCAGAGGTTGTGGGGGAGGGGGATGAGGCTGAGGAGATGGATATAGGGGATGAGGGACGAGCAGAGGACATGGAAATAGAGGTACATGATATTTGTCCTTTGTCAATGATGCCATCAGCAGTAGAGGATCTATTCACGCAATTGAGAGGAGAAAAGGCGATATTATATGTCGTTGAGCAGACTAGAGGCAGAGGTGCTTGGGTTGTGAGCTTAGCTAGTAGAGAGTGAGAGAGAGTTCTGGGCGGTGGCTAATGCGATACCACAACATGAGATGGCGATGCAGAGAGAGGGAGAGAGGTTGCGGGAAAAGATAGAGGAGTTACAAGCAAAGGTGGGTAGATTACAGGTTGAGGTGACTCGATTAGAGTGAGAGGTTATGAGGAATCATGAGGCAAGAGATTCAATGAAATGGGAGAGGGACATATTAGAGGCTACCATGACTATATTGCAAGCAGGGGGTCAGTGAGAGGCTGGGGGAGGAGCAGAGTAGATATCAATAGAGGCCTTGGCAGAAGTAGAGAGGGACATGGAGGACCTAAGGAGGCAGGTGGAGGGATTGTTGAGAGAGAGGAGGGAGTTGAGGTAGGAAAGAGATGAGTTTCGTGACAGGATGGAGGTGGTAGAGGAGAAAGTGGGAGATATGGGGTTGATGTACAAGAGGGGGGATATGATGAGGGTGCGGGTACAAGCGATGGAGACTGAGAGGGATGCTTTATAGTCACAGGTGCAAGTTCTATAGGGGGAGAGAGATGTAGCCATGGAAAAGGTATAGGAAGCACAGGGTGGTGAGCCAAGGGAGGGGGGTCAGGTACTGCAGGCGCATGTACAAGAAATGCAGGAGGAGAGGGACAGAGCCTTGGAGATGGGATCAGAGATTGAGCAGCTATGATTAGCGTAGGGTGATTGGGTACAGGAGAGGAGATCCATCTGTGGATATCGGGACAGGTACAGGATGGAGCGATACTTAGCTAGATAGGAGATTGGCAAGCAAGAGGAGTATATGAGGGAGGCGAGCTACTATATGTGCACCTATTATTTGGTAGTGTTGGATCCAACACAATAGGTACCTCCATATGTTCAAGCACTGCCACAAATGCCAGCGCCATCCCAGTCATTAGCAACACACACCTAGGGGTATGGTAGCATGAGGGAGACACCCCGCATAGGGGGCCAATGCTAGAGTCTCTGCAAAGATCAGATGCGGGAAGTTCATGGTTCAGAGGATCAGAGGGACATGATCTTGGCTATTGACAGGTGTAGGATGGGAGACAGTACCGAGTAGCAAATACTAGAGCAAAGCCAAAGCATTGGAGTCATACTTTATTTTTGATGGCATATGATGGATATGTTTTGTGATGTATATGATGGACATTATTATGGACTTCATGATGGATATTGTATTTTTGGTGATTTTTTATATGATATGCAAGAGCCCTTATTGATACTATGTGATGGATGATTTATTTATGCATATGTGGATGTTTATGGTTTCATGATGGATGATGTGATGTATGAATATGCCTATATGGATTGATGTTGATGCCTATATGGATGTATGATTATGATGCATAATGATTATGTTGATGCCTAATGTGTATGATGCAGGATGTATGGATGAAGTATGATTAATTCTATGTGGATGATTATTATGATATGCATGATGTCTAATCTCTATGATGCAGGATGTGATGGATGATTTTTTTGATTATTTATATGTGGATAATATGATATGCAGGATGTGATGGTTATTTATGGATGCATGATGTCTAATGGATATGATGTTATGGATGTTATGATTATTGCTATTGTAGATGATTTATTATGATATGCATGATTTTTGATGTGGTAATGAACCTAATGATATGAACTAACATGGAGATGTTGATTAGATGAATTTTAAGATGCAGAGGATAATTAATTAGAATTAACCTACACAATTTAAAATGATTATGAAATGTTATTTAATGAACCTAGAATGAGGATGCTATTAAGTAAAATTCCATGTGATCCTAAATGCAAATAAGGGCTTGCATAATGAGTGAAGAAGGAAATGGGTGATGAACGCACCTATCAAGAACCATAGGACTTCTAAGAAGAAAGGGGAAAGTGGAGGGTATCACCATTTGTACAATCCAAAATCCTAAGTTAGGGGAAAGGAAGGGGTGAAGGATACAGGAATGCAATGGAGGAGAAAATGAAATGCAATCCTAATGCAAGTTACCATCTTCAGAGCACTGATTTTTTCTATAGCACAAGACACCAAGTACCATGGTATATGGACCAAGGTGGATTAATGTCTAATGGATAAACAAACACGAAAAATAAGAAGGCTATCCCAATAACCCAAAGTTGAAATGACTTCGGTCAGGCTAGGTATTGGGATAACCACAAGGATAGAAGGATTTCCTAGTGTAATGCAAGACCTCGGGGGTCTTGGTGGGTACTACGTGAGACAACCAGGAAAACAACAAATAAAAGAAAAATCAAGATATGCCCCTATGTAAACTAGTCAAAACACACCATAATATGAGGGATTATGGAAGCCTTGACAAGTGATGATAGGGAGCTCAAATGATAAACAAAAACCAAAAGCATCAAAAGATTGCAATCAATTTCAAAACATCCTTTGCCATAGGATCAAGATGATGGATGGGGTTGATGTGGTCTATTAGGAAGAATACATCCTGTTGAGACCAAAGATGGAGGCTAAACTAAAAGTTTGATAATGACGCAGGATATTCGAAAATTGATTAAACCTCATGATACAAATGGATTCTTATTTGTGAGGTACCAGTGAGATAAGGACATACCTTGACAACAAGACACAAGACTGACTCACCCTAACAACCTAGGGCCTTGGGGGTTGATCAAAGATCAACCTTGCCTATGTGAAAGCGCAGAGCCCTCGTAGTTCAAGAAAATACAATGATAAAAGTGGAAAGAGGATGATGAAGACAGATGATGCAAGACAATGATCAGATAGACCGAACACAAAGAAAAACAAAGAAAAGCCGCGAGGGCAGATTAAATGATCAGCCTTGCTTACGTGCAAGTGCAGGGGAAACGTAGTTCAAAAAGGATGAAAGACCAATGATGAATAAGATGGAAAAGCGTACAATGGTGACAGATAAGGAAGGAAAAAGTTCCTCGGGGGCAGATCAAGTGACCAGCCTTGCCTACATGAAAGTGCAGGGGAAACGTAGTTCACCAAGGAGGGACAAACAAAGATGACAGACCAAACAAATCCCTGGGGGTAGATCAAATGATCGGCCTTGCCTACGTGAAAGCGCAAGGGAAACATGGTTCACCAAGGAGGGACAAAAAAAGATGATAGACCAAACAAAGCCTAGGGGGCGGATCAAATGATAAGCCTTGCCTATGTGAAAGCGCAGGGGAAACGTAGTTCACCAAGGACAAAATGGGATCTAAATGGAGACAGACACAATGAATAATCCTAGATGGAGACGACCAAAGTTTTGAGGCGACACACAAGCTAAAATTAGGATAAAAGCTCAAGATATTGGATAGCGGATGATGTTCATCCAATCCTCAACCAGAAATCTACCAACTGACCAGATGATGTAAATGGATGGGAGGACATGATCGAAAGGATGATAAGGATACTGGGATTTGGATGGATAAATCATAAAGTAAATAGGTAGTGAGGTAGATAATGATTAAGCCCTACACGAAAAGCACCTGTTGTTAGGTTTTCACCAATCGTACATATCCAAGGCACCACGTAGGGGTGGTTTTCACCATAGGACAAATTATTTCTCTTTACTATTTTTTGATTTTTGATTTTTTTTTTTGGATTTTTGATAATTTTTTACTTTTTTTGTATTTTTTAGATTTTACCAGGAAGGATAACCCGACTAACCTAAGTATAGAATTTCTTCAGATGCATTATGTTGATGGGTTCTTCTAGGGGCTCTCCTTCAGGTGTAGATGACCTGTATGCTCCAGAACCATATTTGTTGGTGACGATGTAAGGGCCTAACCAATTAGCTTCAAACCTACCCTTCTTATCTCGATCTTGCTAATTCTGTTGATTTTCTTTGAGAACTAAGTCGCCAACATTGAATTGATGAGGGTAGATCTTCTTATTGTAGCTTATCTTGATCCGGTGTTGATAGTCTTGTAGATGGTTGTAGGCTTTGATCCCTTTTCATCCAGTAATTCCAACTGTGCAAGCCATGCCACTCGGGTGTCTTTGTCAGTGATCAGATTCTTTAGTGATATTCAAAGTGAGGGGATTTCAACTTTGATTGGCAAGATGGCTTCGGTTCCACAGACTAGTGAGTATGGGGTAGCATCGGTGGGGGTGTGAATGGGCGTGCAGTAGGCCCAAAGGGTAGGATGGAGGTGGAGGTGCCAATCTCAACCAGTGCTATTTACCATATTTTTAATGATTTTGATCAATGTTTTGTTGGTTTCCTCTACTTGACCATTACCCTGGGGGTAATAGGGGGTAGACCAACGATGTTGGATATGATAGGTTTCATACAGGAATTTCATGCACTTATTTTTGAATGGCTTTCCATTGTCAGTGATGATGGTGGAGGGGATTCCATACCTACAAAGGATATGGTAGAGGATGAACTTAGATATCTGAACATCGATGATTTGAGTGAGTGGTATGGCTTCCACCCACTTGGTGAAGTATTCAGTGGTCGTGATGATGAAAGTGTGACCATCAAAGGATGGAGGGTAGATCTTGCCAACCAAGTTGAAACCCCATTGTGAAAACGACCAAGGTGTCATGATAGGTTGTAACTCTTGTGCTGGGGCATGAATCAAATCTGCATGTTGCTGACAAGGAAGACACTTTTTAATGAACTTACAAGAATCATGCTCCATAGTAGGCCAGTAATACCCTGCTCTTAGAATCCTTTTGGCTAAGGCCATACCATTAGAATGGGCCCCACAATTACCACTATGTACTTTTTCTAATGTGGTGTGGTCTTCAGTCTCATTTAAACACCGAAGGGAAGGAGGGTTCTATCATACCCACATCGATAAAGTGTATCACCAATGATGGTGTAGTAGACTATGCATTGGATGCAATATTTTCTTTGGTTTCTTGTGAGGTCAAATGGTAGGGTTTTGTTACGAAGATAAGTGTAAATGTCTTGGTACCAAGGGGTTTCAGGGCCTACAATGTCACAAACCATTTCGCTCTCAGGGATGTCATATGCAAGGATTAAAATTTGTTCTACAAGGAACTTGCATTCGATACGATCTCTGGGCATGTCCAAGAGAGAACCAATAGTGGCCATGGCATCAACTACTTTATTCTATATCCTGGGGATTTGGTCAAACTGGATGGAGGAGAAATATTTATTGAAGTAATCTACCATGCGTTTATAGGGTAATAGCTTGTTATCGTTTATGAGGAATTCATCATTAACTTGCTTGATCACCAGTTGGGAGTCACCAAAGACATGCAAGTGTGAGATACGCCATTGAACGACAATCTTAAGGCCTGTGAGGAGAGCTTCATACTCAGCAATATTGTTGGTGCATGGAAAATCCAGTCTGAATGAATTGGGTATGTAGTCTCCTTGGGGGGTGATGAGCAATACTCCTACTCCTGATCTGTTGTTACTGTGAGACCCATCAAAATATAATGTCCATGTGGTGGCTTTTGAAACTGAAAAGACCCCTTCATCTGGAAACTCTGTCTCTAAAGGATAGGCATCAACCAGTGGAGCATTCGCTAATTGATCTACAATGACTTGTCCTTTGATTTCTTTTCAATATACATATTCTATGTCAAATTCACTTAGTAGCATGATCCATTTAGCCATGCGACCTGTCAATGTTGTTCTTGATAACAAATATTTTAGTAGATCAACTTTGGAGATTAGCTTAACCGGATGACTAAGCATGAAGTGTTTGATTTTTTGGGAGCTGAAGATGACGGCTAGGTAGGCCTTCTCCATTGGGGAATAATTAATCTCATAACCGACCAAAGTCCTATTGATGTAGTAAATTTCTCGTTCTTTGGAGGATTCATCATGTTGCACCAATAATGCCCCCAATTCCACAAAAGTAGTTGAAATATAAAGGAGGGGCTTTCTTGGGATAGGTTGCATGAAAATAGGTAGGTGAGCTAAGTATTCCTTGATCTGATAAAAAAAAAGCTGACATTGTGGGCTCCACTTAAATGCAATGTCTTTCTTCAGGAGGTGTGTGAACAATTAACATTTTTTGGCAAGGAGCAATGAATCTGTGGATGGACTGGAGCTTACGTTGTAGACTTCTTAGTTGTTTCATGGTGTGAGGTGGAGGCATTTCCATGATTGCCTTGACCTTACAAGGATCGACCTTTATTCCTCTATGGGAGACAATGAACCCTAAGAGCTTTCTAGCTGTGACACCAAAGACTCATTTCTTTGGATTAAGGCATAACTTGTACTTTTCTAGAAGTTCAAATATCTTCTTGAGGATAGCAGGATGTTCTTCCCTTGTTCTTGATTTTCCTAACAAGCCATCAACATAGTCTTCCATTATTATGTGGCGATTATGAAATGTGTACAAAATTGAACATGGAAACCATGCCACCCTCACCACGTACATATTGCCAATCCTCTCACTCTGTTCCAAAAGAGGAAGAAAAGACACTTAAACTCACTTCCAAGAACATGGGCTCAACAACATTCAGAGATCTAGGTTCCCTTCGGGATCAAATGGAAGAAGATATCAGCCAATGGGTTTACACAGAAGAACTTGAGCCACCCTATCCTCTCTTAGAATACTTCTAGGAGGTCTACCCACGTGCATCGAAGTTCATTGAAAAGTGCAGTTACCAAGGCAAAGGTCTTGGTATAGAAGAGCAAGGAAAATGACAACTCGTAGAAGCAACTACCATCCAACCAAGAAATTTGGGGTTGGGCTATGACTAGAAACAAAACAACCCTCTAAAATAATCTAGTACCTCCAACAATGTCAGTGTGGACGAAGGTTCCCTCGAAGACATACCAAAGGAGGAATCCATCATTTACGCATACGATGACCTAGATCACATTGACCTCCCTGCCATGTTTGAATGCCTATCCGTCTACACCATAACCTTATCTATCAAACATCACAAGCTTATAGATTATGACCTACAAGGTACCACACCTCTCAACACCTTTCCCTCAGTGGACCAATATGTACATCTCATGGGATTGGGGGAAGATGAACACCCCAATCGTAAAAATAAAAAGAAGCAAAATCAAAAGAGGTCACCTAGTGAAAACCTCCCTGAGGCACTTTGTGACTATGAAATAGTAAAAAAAAGGGGCATATCTGCTAGGGAAAACCTCAAAGAGGCGCTAGAAGATGAGGATTTTCATCTTCCCCTTGTAGGAACTTAATTATTCGATCGATCATCCATCTTGATCGAAGAAACAAAAGCAGTAAACTTGGGAACCGAAGAAAACCCCAAGATCACTTATGTGGCTAAGGCACTATCAGAAAAAGAAAATTCTACCATCATCAACTTATTGAAAGAAGGATTCATCAATTTTTCCTGGACATACTTAGACATGCCTGACCTTGATCCAGCTTTGGTGGTACATCACCTAGATGTTTGCCCCGATGCAAAACTTGTTAAAAAGAAGCTCAAAAAAATGCATCCTCAAGTGGCCCTATTGGTTAAGAAAGAATTAGAAAAGCTATTGGAAGAAGGGTTCATCTGACCGATTGAGAAATCCAACTAGATATCCAATATAGTCCCAGTTGCTAAGCCTAGCAGAGACATCAAAATTTGTACAGATTTATGAGATCTTAATAAAGCTTGTCCCAAGGATGACTTTCCATTACCAAATATTGATATGTTGGTTGATCTCACCGCAAGACATGACATGATGTCCCTCATGGATGGGTACTTCCATTCCTTGAAATGGGAACTTCAAAAATTGGTGGTAGGTTGATGGGATAGCTTGCATAGAGTGAATCCATGGTTGGACAAGGAGGATGTTGTATGGAAGTTCTAGGTCCAAAACATGACACATAGTATACTATACAATGGGACCCACCTGCATAAGAAGACAGATAGTACCCTTTGAATCTCGCTATGCGTTATCATATGCTTTAATGGTGATAATCTGATTATTTAGGTCATCCTGGGTGTATCCCACTTGTTGTATAAACTTTAAAGTACAAAGATTTAGGGTCGAACCATTATCTACCAATACCATTTTCACTTTATGACAATTCACCCTGACCTCGAGATGAAGGGGATGGTTATGACTTGATTCAAGGCGTGGCATGTCCTTCTGACTGAAACCTAATTGGCAGGTTGTGGAAATATTTCCTACCAACGCTTGGAACTATGTGGGGTCGATATAATCAGGGACTTGGGTGTTTTATAAGGATTTATTCAAGATGTCCTGGTACACGGGGGAATACCTAAGCAAATCCAAGATGGAAATCTGAGCCAAGGTATTTCCTAAGTGATCAAGGATATTGTATTGTGAATTGATAGATGGCAGCTGGGTAGATGTGGGGGTTGTTGGAACCGTGATGTGGGTGCGATGAGTGGTAATAGCATATTGTGGATCTTTTCCTTTGACGTGTATCATGGATACACGTGGCTCCACTTTTTCTATGTATGTGACAAAACCTTGGTAATTATATGGCACATTTTTGTAAGTGATATTATTTGTGTTGTTGTTTTGATTATTGTTGTTGCTAGGGCTAGGATTGGATTTGGATGTACTGGGACCCTGATTATGCTTAGGAAATGCATTTTGATATATTTGGAGTTGAGTATTGGATGAAGATGTTGTGTTAGCATCCACATGAATTTCACCCCGATCTATGAGACTCTGAACATAAGTTTTTAGACCTTGACATTTATCCAATGTGTGTCCCTTAATCTTGTGAAATTCACAATACTCATTTTCTTTGAACCAAGTTGGCTTGGGCTTGGACTCGTCAAGGGGCTTGGTTATAGGATAAGTGATGGGGTAGTTGGCTTGTAGGAATTTTTTAAAAATGATGCTAAGGGGTTCTCCTAACTAAGTGAATTGTCATTTATTCCCCCCTTGGTTTTTTTGGTTTGACTATTCTCGGAGTGCTCCTTGGGGCATGGATATGGCGTTCGGGATTGATTGCTGTTGTTGAGGAGGATATTTTTGTGAGGTGGTAGCCATCTAGACATGCTTGGTGTTGGTGACACCGTCATTAACAACATTCTTATTTTTATTCCAATATCGAGGTTTATCCCTAGAGGATCTCTCTTTATCAGAATTGAAAATCTTGACTTGCCCTTTAGCAGCAAGGGCTTGTTCCAAGATGGGACCCTTCTCCACGAGTTCCACGAAGGTGGTGATACAGTGGAGTTGGAAATTATGAGCCATATCCAGATGATAATTTTTGATGAACAATGTAACCATGTCCTTTTTCGATAGTGGGGACTTCATTCGGCTGGCTAAGGCACCCCATCTTTGCAAATAGCTTGCAAAGGTCTCTCCATCACATTGTTTTTCTTTTAGGATATCAAGTGTGTCAAACTCCTCCAGATTAAAAGAGAAGTGGGAGACGAATTGTTCGGATAGTTATGCAAAGGATTTGATAGATCCTATTTCAAGGCCCATGAACCAGTTAAGGGCAACCCCCTGTAAGCTCTTAGGGAATAGTTGGATAAGATAGTTGTGATTGTGCATGACCTCCTAGAAATGGGCATAAAACTCTTGCAGATGAGCTTTGCGGTCCTTGGTTCCCTTGTATTTATCGAATTTTGGTATTTCAAAATGTTTGGGAAAGTGAATCAAGGAGATAGAGGGATCAAATGGATAGGGACAAATGTCCTCAAACTTGAATGATTGCTTGCCCATCCCAGCCTGTAAATCCTTCAACATAGCTTTAACTTCTTCCAAGTCCTTGTTGATGGGTGTTGTAGGAGTTGGAGTAGGCTGATTGTATGGATAGTATTGTGGGTACAATGAGGATGGCCCCACTGCAGTTGGATCATAGGCGGGTTGAGTTGCATATGAATGTGATTGTTGATTCTGATAAGTGGATTGCGGATTGATGTATGGTGGATAGGAAGATGATGAATTGTGATGAGTGGAAGTCACTTGTTGGCAGGGTGGCTTCAATTGGTAGTAAGAAGCGGGTGAAGTTCCCTGCTGTTGTGTAGGATTTTGATAATACAAAGAGGTAGGACCCCCTTGTTGGTGTGGTGATGGTTGTTGGTAGTAAGAGATGGAAGGTGCACCTTGCTGGTAAGATTGTTGCTAAAGATAGGGTGGATAAGATTGGTATTGTTGTGAAATGGTGGGCTGTCATGTGACGTATGGGGATGGATTTGATGGTTATTGGTAGGGATGATTTTGTGACTATGGAGGATTGGTGTAAGGTGGTGGTTGGGTCCGTGTTTAGTTTTGACAAGTCTGATGAGGATTTAAATTGAGATGGGATGGAGCAGTGTATGTGCTGGATGGATGATAGAGATATTTGGTAAGCGGATTATTTTGTGTTTGCGTAGGGATATGTATGTGTTGT
>CM021108.1:254340820-254356916 GCA_007115665.2 Sequoiadendron giganteum | reverse complement strand
TCATGCTTTCTTTGATTTTATTCACCGGTTTTTTGAGTTGTTTAGCTACACCCTAAGTTAATCTTAAGGGGGGGTGTTAGATTTATCATGTATTAGAGATGTAGTGTAGAAAAAAGTATCCCTTGCTTAATTTCACCTTGATCTAGTGTTGTGAGGTGTTTTACACATCCACATTAGGTCATGGGCCCTTTTTAAAGCTAATTAACTAAACTCTACCGTAATTTAATGTTATAAAGTGTATTTATTTACACCTTCACATTGAATTTAGGAGGCTTGTAAACTAAAATGGACCTAATCTAGTGTTGTAATATGTTTTACACATTCACATGGGATTTAGGGCCCTTCTAAGCTAAATAGACTCAATTTTGCCTTAATTTAGTGTTGTAAAGTGTATTTATTTACACTTTCATATTGGATTTTGGCCCCCTTGCATTTATGACCTTTATATAATCATTAATAGGCCCCTATGACCCCATATTATACATCCCAAGACATATTATGATAAAAAACCTGACAATATCAACATATAAGTTTAATTTTCACACTCCTCGAAATTCTCGCTAGCAAAATAGCCCCTGTGGAACCCATTCACCACTTTGGGTGAATGAGTCCCATTTGAGCTATTTTTGAGGTTTGAGCGAGAAAAACTGGGTTTTAAGTTCAAATTTCTCTTATGTCAGCCTTGGGGATCAAATTAGCGGTCATGTGAGTGGCTTGACTATATAAAAAAGTTTCCAAATAATTATTTCACCTAAGAAATCCAAGAAACATAAGCCTACATGTTATCAAGTCAAGGAAGCAAGGGTTAATCATTCCAAGATCATCAAGATATCATTCAAGATCAATTTTAAGGCATTCAAGGGCAAGATTCTTCATCAATTGTTGCAGAAATTCAAGATCCATTATCATGGAAAGGTTCTAATTATATTATTTCATGTTCATGCTTCATTATCTTATTTCATCATTTGGTTTAATTACCTAAAAGGGGTTTGACCAAGGCAAACCCCTATTCCCTAACAATCAACACTTTTTCTCTCTTTCTTTGTGTAATTGCAGATCTAGGTGCTTTGAAGACTTGAAGATCATTGAATATTAGGTTAAAAGTTTGTTGGAGTTGCCTCCCTATTTGAAAGGTCATAATCTTCACTAACAAGTCATCTACAACCCCGCAATCAGAGTTTTGTATTCGAGAACTTGAAGGAACAAATTGAGCAAATAGAGAGGTGCAAATCAGAACTTTAAATGTACAAAAAAGCCAAACTAGAATCATTTTCCACAAGTGGAAAATGAGTTCCATTGTAGGTGTTTTTCATAGATCTTTGTAGATTTGGATACCCATTTTCCTGAAACCTGCTCCTGTGCAAAAATCCAAATCTGGGACTGATTTGCCCAAAATGGTGAATGAGTCCCAGAAGGCCAAAATTTTAGGATTAGCAACATTTCCAGTCTTCATTCAAGCCTCCACAAGTTTTCAGGTGCACACTTTTTTTTAATAGTTTTTTGTTACATTTCATTCATCTTTTTAGGTCATTTAGAGTTAGTTTGGATCAAACTAGGGTTTTGCATTTCATCTTGCATTTCATTGTCTTTTCCAAGTCTAAACTCGATGGTGAACTTGTCATTAGCTATCATTCAATCCCTAGAACAATCCCTTTTCAATATTTCAATATCCTTTGCATTGAAATCTCAAGGGTTTATTCTTGAGTGAAGAGTAAGGAAATTGTCTCTCTTTTTAGGTCCAAAACCATAGAAGCGAAAGAGAGCACACCATTTTCTTCTTTTCATTTTGGTGAACCTGCATTTAGAATACCTTCTTTTCTGATTTGGAGTCCATCAACATCCTAGATTTGCATTGCATTAACATTGAATTAGGATTTGCATTAGTTAGTTGGCATTCTAGGGTTTCAAAATTTTGCATTAGTGAAAGCTCATATAGCTTGCCTTTTTGCATTTAATTTCCTTGAAAATCATCCAAAGTTTCCATTTGCATCTTAGATCTCAGAAAACATAAAAATCAAACAATTTGTTTAGAAAATTCTTTAAAAAATCATTACTAGGACTCATTTTCCACCTTGGGAAAATCAGTCCCTCTGCATATTTTGAACTGCATTTTACAAAGTTAAATTATCTATTTTCAAGCTTCTCGTTGTTGTTATTACTTTTCTGTTTCAATTTAATTACTTTATGTTACATTCAAATCATTCGAAGTAGCGTAATTTACATTCATGGAAATTGTGGATATAATTAGATTCTTTCACTTTTCATTTTCAGCATTAGTTCCTAGTTCACTTAGATTAGATTGCATTCAATAGTCATTAGAAAACAAAAACAAAAAACTGAAAACATCAAAAGAAACAAACGAAAAAATGGTTAACCTTAGAGAAAACATATCATTCAAACCCTTTAGTAGTGATGACTTGGCGATGTTAGATGAAGCCCTTGATGAATTCATCTCTCCTAGATCATCCACTAAATGTTTGATATAAGAGGATGAAAGCATCGGAAATCATGACAATCATAATTGTTCTTCTCTGGATACCTCTCCTATTAGTGACGAAGGTATCTTGGTGATAAGAGACACAATCATTGAAAATCATGAAAGTCTTGTTTGTCTTACCCCTTCGAAAGATACTATGAAAAATAGAGCTAAGATCATAGCCACTACTTTACCTAGTCTCCATTCATCTCCCAACACCTCCCCTACTTGTGAAAAATATTTAGTGAATAAGGATACAATCATGAATGATCATGAAAAACACATTTGTGTGCAGGATATGTTGATATTAAGAGATCCAATAATTGATAGCTATGACAATCCTACCTCTCCTATTTGGGAAGAAATTATAGGACATGGGAATGTAAATGTAGATAATCATGAAAATCAAACCTTTTCTTCTCCTAATATCTTCTCTAGACATGAATAAGATAGGCTAGTGTTAGAAGATATCCTAATTAAGACTGATCATGAGAATCTTATTCCTCCCTTTCCTAATGCCCCTACCATTTGGGAAGACCTATTTGAACAAAATAGTCCAATCACTGGTAATCATGAAACTCATATTTATCCTTCTCTTGATGCCTTTCCTATTTATGATGAAGCTACTTTAAAAGATGTAACCATGAAATGTGATGAACGTATTGTTTGTCACTTTCCTAAAAGCTCTCCAACTAGGGTGGATACTCTAGCACAAGAGAATGAGAACTTGGAGAAAAAGAAGGAAATTATAGCCAACAATGAAATTTCCCCCTCCTAATAGCTCTCCTATTGGTGAAGAACATATTAGGGCATCAAAAGATCCAATCAATGAGAATCATTAGGAAAACATCATCGAACAAGAAAATTCCATCATTGATAAAGAAGAAAACCCAACCATTGATAACCCCATTACTTGTGATGAAGTTATTTTAGAAGAACCAAACATTGAATGTCGAGAACATCTAGTTTGTAGTTCTCCTAAAAACTCTCCTAATAGGGAAGGTATCATGGTGCAAACACATGACAACATTGAAACACCTCTTTTAAACAATAGTAATATGGATTCCTTGGATGAAGATGATGAGGTGAAATTAGACTCCTCTTCACTAAGAGATCATGAAAATAAGGACAAGTATGTTGAGGTTATGAAAATTAAAGCTCCTTCAAGTCCTCTAATTATCAAACCACCTAACCCTAAACTTATCATTCATCCACCCTCACAACAACCACAAGTTCAAAAGAAACTCGTGATCATCTTAGAACCACCTAAAAGGAAACTTGATAATGATAATGTTTCACACCAACCGAGTTACAATGACATTGCCCACATATATAACAAAGTGAATACAATCAAGGCCAACTTTGAACCTGAAAGACTTATGAAGTAACTTGGGAAAGGATGTGATGCTATAGAGCAAGGTATCTATTTCCCTATATAGCCTAAAACACAAGAAACAACTAATGGTCTTGGCTATTGTCCCTAAAAAAAAAAAAGCCTTCATTCAATGTCAACACTATCAAAGAAGATTCTTCCAAGAGAACTTTAACTTTGATGCATCCGAAACTGATAGATATTATCTCATTAAATATGTATCAAGTTGACACCTTATTTACTCACCATAATAAATAACCTTGGTTGGTTAGTATGATGGTAAGCCAACATATTGGCATGAATTTCTCATTATATGGTGGGAAGTCGACACACTGGCATGACTTTCTCACTAAATCACTTCTTTGGGGCAACTCACCCCACTAACGACCTAAAGTTTCGTGGCCCCAGAGTGAGCGCATTTTTGAAGCTAGATCCACCTATATTATTCTTTTCTTTCCTCTTTATATCTTTGGCATTCTATGTTTGCATATCTTGTTTTTTTGCATATCATACACCTTGTGCGTGTCCTTTTGTGCTTATGTTGGTTTGACTTAGGATCTTGGATCCTAGGGGCTTAACCACCTCCTTGATCTTTTTAATCCTTTTTCATCCACATTGGCACAATTGGACCCCTCTTGAATGTCTAATTTAGTGTGAATTTAAAGCAAGTTCATCTTATCACTAAAGTGGGGGCTAAATATAGTGTATAAAAAAGCATCCCTTGTTTAATGTCACCTTGATCTAGTGTTGTGAGGTGTTTTACACATCCAAATTAGGTCTTGGGTCCTTTTTAAAGCTAATTAACTTAACTCTACCTTAATTTAATGTTGTAAAGTGTATTTATTTACACCTTCACATTAATTTTAGGAGGCTTGTAAACTAAAATGGACCTAATCTAGTGTTGTAATATTTTTTACACATTCACATGGGATTTAGGGCCCCCTTGAATTTATGACCTTTATAAAATCGTTAATAGTCCCTTATGACCCTATATTGTGCATCCCAAGGCATATTATGATAAAAAAAACTTGACAATATCAACATATAAGCTTAATTTTCACGTTCCCCGACATTCTAGCTGGAAAAATAGCCCTTATGGAACCCATTCACCACTTTGGGTGAATGATTCCAATCTAAGTGGGACTCATTCACCTAGGATGGTGAATGAGTCCCATTTGAGCTATTTTCAAGGTTTGAGTAGGAAAAAATGGGTTTAAAGTTCTAATTTCTCCTATGTCAGCCTTGGGGATCAGATTAACGGTTATGTGAGTGCCTTGCCTATATTAAAAAGTTTCCAAATCACTATTTCAACTAAGAAATCCAAGCAACATAAGCCTACATGTTATCAAGTCAAGAAAGCAAGGGTTAAGCATTCCAAGATCATCAAGATAACATTCAAGATCAATTTTAAGGCATTCAAGGGAAATATTCTTCATCAATTATTATAGCGATTCAAGATCCATCATCATGGTAAGGTTATAATTTCATTATTTCATGTTCATGCTTCATTATCTTATTTCATCATTTGGTTTAATTACCTAAAAGGGGTTTGACCAAGGCAAACCCCTATTCCCTAACAATCAACACTTTTTCTCTCTTTCTTTGTGTAATTGCAGATCTAGGTTCTTTGAAGACTTGAAGCTCATTGAATATTAGGTTACAAGCTTGTTGGAGTTGTCTCCCCATTTTCAAGGTCATAATCATCACTAATAGGTCATCTATAGCCCCAAAATCAAAGTTTTGGATCTAAGAACTTGAAGGAATAGATTGAGCAGATCGAGAGGTGCAAATCAGAACTTTGAATTTCCAAAAAAGACAAATTGGACTCATTCGCCACCCACTATAGGTTTTTTTTCAAAGATCTTTGTAGATTTGGATACCCATTTGTACGAAACCCGCTCTTGTGCAAAAATCCAGATCTGAGACTGATTTTCTCAGAATGGTGAATGAGTCCTAGTAGGCCAAAATTTTAGGATCAACAACATTTCCAGTCTTCATTCAAGCCTCCAAAAGTTTCCAGGTGCACACTTTTTGTTTTACAATTTTTTGTTACATTTCATTGATCTTTCCTAGGTCATTTAGAGTTAATTTGCATCAAACTAGGGTTTTGTATTTCATCTTGCATTTCATTATCTTTTCCAAGTCTAAACTTGGTGGTGAACCCCTCATTAGCTATCATTCAATCGATATAAAAATCCCTTTACAAAATTTAAATCTCCTTTGCATTGAAATCTCAAGGGTTTGTTCTTGAGTGAAAAGTAAGGAAATTGTCTCTCTCCCTTTAGGTCCAAAACCCTAGAAGTGAAAGAGAGCGCACCATTTTCTTCTTTTCAAGAGAATAACTATTTAATCTTTAATTAATTATTATTCTAATTGTCATGCACTTAAGCTTTTGTTTTATTAGTTAACTCGATGCTTTATTTATGTTAACTACAGAGTTAATATTAGACCAATTCATCTCATCACACAAGATGTTGACATTTGTCATGATATAATCCCTTTATCATTAGGGTTTCTCTTATAAAGCATTCATTCTCTCTTGTATTATTCATTCTATAAGTATTTTCTTTTGAGGAATAGCAAATCTTTGTTTTGCAAAGCTCTTGAGTAGAAGGTGTTTTGTTCGTTGTTTGATATCGTGTCTCATGTTATTCACAAATCTAACAACAATAAAGAATTGTAGAATGACATTACAAAAAAATTCTATGAATTAATATTGGGAATAAGATTTGGAATAAAGATATTAGATGAATAAAATTTTGGAGCATTATATCTATTAATCATATTTTAGTGATTTTTATTAGTAATATTTTATTTTTAGATTATTTTAATTTTTGAATAGTTGTAACAATAAACTTTACTTTATTCTTAATTCTAATCCTAATCCTAATTATAATGCTTTTAGGATTATAATAATTAATAATAATATGATTAAAATTATAATTTAATTAATAATTATAATAATTTTATTTATTTTATTTTAATTTTAATTTGTATTTATGTATGTTTTGAAGTTAATAAAATTTGGAAAATAAAAGTGGCAATGTCAAGATTTAATTTAAATTTTTATTTTAATTGTGTAAAATCAAATCCGTAGGAATTATTTTTATATGCTAATTTATGGATGTGCTTTAAGTTTTATTATATTATTTTAATAATGTGAATCCAAATCTCTATAAACTAGCTAATTGATTTTTGTGAGGTTTTTTTAATTAACAAATAACAATTACATACATTAAAAAATCGTTCTTAAAAAATGTAAAAGTGACATTTATTTATTTTAGAAAGATTTAATGAAATGACTTTATAAAGCAAAAAATGAAAAATCATTTTAAAAAAAATCTTTAAAAAATAGTTTACCTTGCTTTCCCTACAAATTCGCTCATAAAATCCCAAACTTCTTAGCCAATTATGTTCAAGAAAAATAATTTTATAATTTTTAAAATTAGTATTTAACATGTTCATTTTAGAAGATTTACATAGTTTCCCTAACAAACGAGCCCAGGTCAAGCAAGAAATCAATTCTTCAAGGGATGATATAGTTTTATTACAAGAGACAAAGATTTCTAAGGAAAGTTATGAAAGTATAATTGTCAAGTGGACTACTTGGAAATCATTTCATTCAGTAGCTCAAGGGCCTTCAGGGGGATTATTAACTTTATGGAACACCAAATCAGTACAGATAGAATCTATTACCAATAATCCACATTGGCAGTTGGTGCGTGTGACACATTTTGATTTATCATTTTTACTAGTTAATGTGTATGCACCAAATTCAATAGTAGGCAAGAGAAAGCTTTGGAAGGAGCTGGATATAAATTTTTTTCAATCAGGAGTGGAAAAAATAATACTAGCAGGTGATTTTATTGCAATATTATCTCAAAATGAAAAGACAAGAGGTATCATTTTGCCTCATAAGTCTATGGAAGATTTTAATAATTTTGTGCATAATAATACACTTGTGGATGTGCAACCAGAAAAAGGAATGTACACTTGGACAAATAAGAGAAAGGATTTCTTGAAATTGTTGTACGACTTGACAAATTTTTAGTTTCCTCTGATTGGGTAGTAGGGAAGTTTGCATATATGTCAGAGATCTTATCTTGGGCAGGTTCAGATCATTTTCCTACTTCATTCAAATTTGAGTCAATGTGGTTTAGACATAATGATTTCTTGTCTCTATTGAGATTATGGTGGATGCAAGCACCATATGAGTTAGGTTCAATTATGTATAGATTTTGTAAAAAAATGCAATTCTTGAAGGGAAGAACAAAACAGTGGAATAATAATGTATTCAAGAATATATTTCATCAAAAAGAATTAGTTGCAAAAGAATTGGTTACAGTGAATGAGCAAATTATAAATCATGGATTAACTCCACAAACTTTTGAGATCCAAAAGAGGTTACAATAAGATTGGGAAGAGTTAGTGTTGCATGAGGAGGTGTATTGGAGACAAAAGTCACGTGAGCTATGGCTTAAAGAAAGTGATAAAAATACTAAATATTTTCATATGTTAGCTCAGATTAAAAAAGCTAAGAACACGGTGTTTCGAATTCAGGAAAGCTCTTAAGGTAATTGGCTAAACAATGAAGGTGACATTCAAAATGAAGGGGTCAAATTCTTTAAAAATTTATTAACTGCACCAATACAACAACCAGATCAATATGTGACTGATAGAGAGGAAATGTTGCATGCAATCCCCACTTTAGTTTCTGAACTTGACAATGTACAACTCAATAAACCTTTTACTTCGGATGAGGTGAAGGCAGTAGTTTATTCTTTAAAAGCAGATAAGGCTCTAGGACCTGATGGTTTTACAACATTGTTCTTTCAAAAAGTTGGGATTTTATAGGAAATGACTGCTAAAAGCTTTGGAAGATTCGAGAACTTCATGCTCTATGCTCAAACAATTTAATGTTACACACATTGCATTAATTTCGAAGGTAAAGGACCCCAAATCTTATTTTGAATTTCGTCCTATCTCTCTTTGCAACACAATGTACAAGATTTTTACTAAAGCAATATATCTTTGTTTGGTTCCCCTCATTCCAAAGATAATATCAAAAGAACAAGGAGGTTTTGTCCTAGGTAGGGAGACAGCTGAAGGTGGAATAGTAGCTCATGAAATTTTACATACAATTTCTTTCCACAAAATTCCATCTTTTATCATAAAGCTTGACATGATGAAAGCTTATGATAAAGTGGATTGGGCTTTGCTGATGCAAGTGATAAGAAAATTTGGCTTTACAGATAAATGGTGTAAATGGGTTTTATCATGTTTAAAGGGTGCCAAGTTTTTAGTATTAATTAATGGATCATCTTCAGGTTTCTTTAGTTCCACTCAAGGAGTAAGGCAAGGTGATCCTTTATCGCCTTTTCTATTTACAATTCTAGCTGAAGTCCTTAGAAGAACAATCAAACAGTCCCATTCTAGGGGGAATTGGAAAGGTATTGCAATCCCTTTTATTGAATTGTCAGTAACTCATTCCTTGTTTGCTGATGACACATTATTATATGGTGTAGCTCAAATTCAAGAAGCCATTCAAATCAAGAGTGTATTAGACAAATACTCTCGAGTGTTTGGACAACAAATAAATGTAGACAAATCAAAGATTTATATATTTCATATCAAATCAGGTTTAGAAATTAGAATCATTAATATTCTTCGATTCCAAGTAGTTGAAATACCTTGTAAGTATCTTGGGATTCCGTTCTTTTCAGGGTTAATCAAAGCTTCTCATTGGTCCACCATTATTCAAAGTATTCAAAACAAAATATCATCTTGGAAGGGGAGATGGTTATCTTTACCAGGTAGGATATTATTGATAAAATCTGTTATTCTTGCCATTCCCAATTATTTTATGGCAGTATTAAAGGCTCCAAAATCTATGATTTTTCTAATTGAAAAAATAATAAGGGATTTTTATGGAAGGGAAACATTGATAACAAAAAGAAAATTTCGCTGATATCTTTACAAAATATAGGTGCTGAAAAATCCAAAGGAGGAGCTGGAGTTCATAATTTATCAGCTCATAATAAGGCATTGGGGGAAAAATTGGTGCGGCACATGTATGCTAAGTCACACTCGAAATGGTGCAAAATCATGCAAGCCAAATATTTAGATAATATGGATCCAAACAGAATTTTTATAGTTTCAAATCTTCCACAAGGATCGTCAATGTGGAATTTCTTGGTTTCCTGTAGAAATGTAATTTTACCATATCTAACATGGGAAACACATGATGGATTAAAGGAAAAATTCTGGGAAGATTCGTGGGGAGGTAATGCACCTTTAGATTCATCAAATATATTGAGAAATATCAAATCACATCTTAGTGTAAGCTTGGGGGTTAAAGTTAGTGACTATTTTGAAAGCATAGATGATTGTACTAGGAAGGTTAAGTGGAAAGATGATTTTGCACTTAATTGTCCACAGGAGCAGAAATATAAGTTCAAGAGTTGTATGGATCAAAGGATAGTCTTTTGTCACGAAGGAAAGATAAATTGCTATGGGCTCCTTCTAAAAATGGAAATTATACAGTCAAGTTGGGTTATAAGGTTGTAATGAGTCAAGGGGAGGTAATCAAGCCACAAAGAGCCTTATCATTTTGTTGGGACTTTTCAGTACTTCCAAAGGCTGGATGTTTTTCATGGGTGGCCATCAAAAGTAGGATTCTAACAAGTGACACGTTGTTCAAACTTGGAATTGCAGCTCAATTTAAGTGTGTGCTATGTGAGAATGAGAATGAGGGAATCAATCACCTTTTTCTTAATTGCTCTTTTGCTTCTCAATGTTGGGCATTTATCAAAGAAAAATTAAGCTGGTTTGCTCCACTACCAAAAAACTTATGGGACCTTTTCTCAAGTTGGCCAGTCTTATATAAATCAACATTGTTTTCATGTATCTGGAGGGTAATTCCTTATGTTGTTTTATGGACCATTTGGTGGGAACGAAATAGAAGAATATTTAGGAATGAAAAAATGAATTTGGCTCAAATTATGGTAAAATTGGAACTATCAATAGCAGAGATAACAAACTCATATGTTATGAGGAAAAAACACGTTGGTTCATTGTTCACAGATTGGGATTCAAAGGCTATGAAGAATTGCAACAAAATTGTTCTACCATTTAAAGGAAGTCTTCATAAAAATCCAATTTCTAAGGTGGATGGAGAGAAAATTCATTGGGATCCACCTATGGAAGGTTACTTTATAATAAAATTTGATGGAGAGTCACGAGGGAATCCAGGTTTTTCAGGGGTGGGAGTTGTGATAATAGATCATAATGGTGTTTTAATTTCAGAAAAGACAATCAAATTACCAAAAGGTACAAATAATGTTGCAGAGGCACATGCTTTACTTCATGGATTATAGTTAGCTTGTAAGATGAAAATTGAAGATTTGGTAGTTGAAGGAGACTCACTAATTATTGTCAATGCATGTAAGGAGAGGAAAGTATCATGTTGACAAATCATATATGTGTTGGAGCAGGTATGAATGTTGTTAGGAAAGTTTAGATTGTGCAAATCAAGCATATCTACAAAGAGGGAAATTTGGTGGCAGATAAATTGGCAAATATTGTTTGTGATCAAGCTCAAGAGGAGATGACTTATGATAGTAATATGGAAAAATTATCTCCAGATTTACATAATATTATAGAAAGTGAAGTTACTTTATAATAATCTGTGATTTGGAGGAAATGGTATTTTGGAATCCAAATTTGCAATTATTATTTTGATGTACTTCATCTAATCTCAGCAAAAACTTAATGTTATATTTGGTATTTCCAATTAAAGGAATGCTAAAATGGGTTGCATGTTGGAGGAAATCTAAAATGTTGTTTGATTAGTTAGCAAGGATTTTAAGCAGCACTTTGAAATTCTAAAGCAATGCACGCATGTGTACAACATTTGCCACCTCATTGCTGTGTAGGATACTGTCGGAATCAATGCATGTGTAAACTCTATGAAGCATATCTAGTATATTTCCCCCAGTACATTCACACAATTTTGCACAGCGGATGTGAGAACGGACATTCAAGTGGCTTGCCTATTTGAAATCTTTAAAATCAAATCTCACATGAATCAATGTGATGGAAAGGGAATTTAACAGTTTTAGCATGCTTAATACAGTACATTAAACATAAGTTTGCAGAGCGGGTGTGTTGTCAAATGGTCAGGTGGCAAGCTCATAATCCTCAAGATAGATTAACACATGAATCAATGTGTTGGAAAGGGTTTTAATAGCAAAATCTAATCCTCATTATGCTCGACTGTAACAAAGGTATGTATTTTGCTAATAGGTGTCAGTTGTATGTAGGTTTGTGGTGGCGTTCGTGGCTCAGAATTCAAGAAAATACATCATCAAGAGGATACAAGAAGATTTCCAACCAAACTTGATTTGATCTCGCATGTGGCGGACTCCATATTGATTGTTCAATATTTCAATTCCTCTAAATATCCAGGGCTATTAAATGGCATGAAAAATGAGTTAAAACAGAGCGCATGGATGCAAGTGAATAAACTAATCTTTGCAGAAAGTTGAGTCGAGTTCCTTGCAGTCATGTCAAAGTTTGCCAGCAAAAGCAAGAGGATCATGGGTCTGTAATCATATTTTGCGAAGCTAGTTATGTGCAAATTGCTAAAAGGAAGGGCTTCCTAGAATGGTGGGCATGTGAGCGCAAAGCAAGGTTCGGATTCAAATTTATGTACACCCATAAATCGAAATTCTTTCCTCTGTGTATTTAGGGTATGTGTTTTGCATCTTTGCTAAGTCTGCTACACTTTGCCATAAGCTTTAATAATTTGGAAAATTGCTCGAACTGGTTGGCACTCTCATCGGTGTAGAGTTGTTGCTCATCTGTATTCATTAATTCTTCATTACTGCATCTTTCTGGATTTTCCAAGTGGTTTCATTATTCTGCAAGACATCATTTGCATGGAGAATATCATGGAATTCATGCCTAGTAACCACAGAGCTCCGTTTCCAATTCTGGAATGGGAGCTGCCTTTTTCCAAAGGCCTGGAAAGAGAAACGTTGTCCAATATATTCAAAACTATCTGCTCTCCTATGTATAGATCATTGAAGACTGTTAGGAGAAGAAATCTTGCATCCATCAACACAAAGATTGATATTCTCCTCAGATTTGGTCTCAATCTTTATTTCAAATGTGCTGGATTTAAATCTAAATTATCATGATATGATAAAAATTGCAAATACAGTCATCCAGGAAGTCTTCTTCCAGGATAATGCTTTGCTCAAAAGCATACAAAAATATAATTTCTGGAAGGGAGAAGCATATATAGGGGGAATTTTCCCCAGGCATTATCTTCATCACAAGGCATGTTATAGAAATATCTACATAGTAATGAAATTATCATTGGAGTATGACACACCCAACCATTTATATAGGGCACTTGCACATCATCATTGGGAAATTGGGGAGGATATGGAGAGGAAATTTAAAGCTAAATATCATGCTTTATCATTTCTCCTTACACACCATTTCCATCAATTAGATAGTGACAACAAACAAATATAAAAAAAGGAGGAGGTTGTGGTTTCTGCAAAGTCACAAGTTGAGAAGGATAACGTGCAAGTACATCACAACAAACCACAAAAAATAATTACAGATATGAACATCACAACAAAGTCAAATTCCACTCCGCTAGCACAACAGTTCATGAACAAGGGAGACAAGGAGAGTTCATCAGTTGGGAATATCTGATATAATATGCTTATATCCATATTTTTTGGTAGTAGTTGACCACATATAACAACATATAGGTTGCAAATTCCATATCTTCAGCTCATTTTCTATTAGTGTAGCTGAGTTTTTGTATATAGCCTCGTCAACATATAAATAGTTGACACATATCAAGTTAAATTTTTCGTATGACACATTATGTAAATCTTTAAGATATGATAGCAGGAACTATAGGCATAGTTGCATAAGATAATGCTAGATTTTATAATTCCAGCCATGAACAATGATATTTTGTAACCTCATTATTATATTAATACATTATGTCAGCCAAAAGCCTTTTACTTAAAAAGAACATGTTCATTTTAAAAAAGTTAAATTATATTTGAAGAGCATAAAATTCTAGTTTTTAATTGGTTCAAAACCAACTTATTAATGACTAATTAAAAAAATGAGTTGAAAAACTGATTGAAATAGTATTATATGTGATAGGAAGTACTAATAATACGATTATTAAAGTTAAGCTAGACCCTATTGTATTATATATGACTCATACCACCCTTAATGTTAATGTGGATTCTATTAATTATTACTATTAGTAGCATTGATTATATTTACGTTGTACTCAAATATGTATACTGAATTTTCTAACTTCCTTAATAACCATCTACTAATATTTCTGCCTAATATCAGCCTTAGTATCTAATTGTCCTTTATTACCACTGATATTAACCTTAATATGTGACCAATAGGCATCCAAGGAAAATGGCAGCCACAGGGGAGAGGGTTTCTGTGTGTTTAGCAAAGATTCCCAGGCAACCCGCAACAACACTGTCCACAATCTTGGTAACCAGATTCGTGCTGTGGAAATATAACATATATTCTTCTTTATTTTCATTTTCCCCATTCTATCTCATGTTGAGTGTCATTTCCATCTAGGTGACTTCTTAGTGGGTGCCCTTCAAACTTCATATAATTAGTTATTTGCTCGCTATTTCTTTATTTTGGTCGATGCATTTATTTCTTGGGGCTTATATCATTTACTCATTGTGCTATACACATGTAAGAACTGTTATGTTTGGAACTACTCTTGTACATTATTTATCCCTCTTTTTTTTAGATTACACTATATTTTTCTTGTGTATTCTTTGAGCTTCGTATACATGGGTTTTGTGTCTATTATTATTATTTTGGTTGTAGGGGGCGTTGTAGACATACCCATGCCTATGTTTGATTTTATTATGGTTGTAGATCATAAATACAATTTTCTATTTTTAAAAGAATCTGACAGCTACTATGAAGGGCAACCCCTCATTAGGGGAGGTGTTGGCCTCCCAAGCGCCCACAGACCCCTTACAAGCCGCAAGGGGCCACGGTCTCTTGGGGTCGAGCCCCCATGGCTGTTGTGTGTGGGGTTTTGACTTCCCCATAGGCTTTAGCTTTTTTTTTAATTTATAATAATATTTAGTTTTGTTTAAATAAAATTTTCTTTATATATATTATTTATATACATTGGTATAATGTATTTTTTATATTTAGGACTATCATACAAAATACAAATATATGTATATTTTTAAAGAGTATTTACATATAAATATTCTGATTACAAATATATACATATATTTTATATATATACATTTATTTGATATATATTTTATAAAATGAGGTTCACATTAGATGCACATATTCTTTCATTAAATGAAATCTAGATAGCACATTACTAGCTTTCCAATAAAAAATGAGAATCTCCCCTTTATTTATACCTTTTTTTGGTTAAATTATAAACTAAAATAATCTTGAAATATCTTTATTTCTATTACCAATAACAAAAAAAAATTCAAATAAAATTGCAATAGAATTTTACAAGAGCCCATTTTGCAACATAGGCCTATTTTACTCTTTTCATTAATGTTGGAACCCCTTGAAAAATTTGTTCCATTCTCATAATCTTGCCGAGTCTGGGGAGTTCTAGGTTTCTATATCCTGCTTACAGAGGGTTTTAAGTTTACTCTAGTCTTATATGAAAAAACCCTTGGAGTTTATATCTTGGTCTTTGTTTTATTTGTTGGTTGACTCCCTCTACCGGTCATCGGTCTCTTCAAGTTATAACTTTTGACATCAACTCTCGTTGAGTGACCGCCCCTCTGGTCTAGTTTTATTGGCTAATCAGGTTGGATTTTTATTTGGTGGTTATCCTAAATCGAGTTAAATATTTCCCATTAATAAAGATCTCAAGTCCTTATGTCATGGTTGTAGGTTAATTTTCCTAGAAAGGTCCCTTTTAGGGTTAACATTTTTACATGTGCAGATCTAGGAAGATTATTTATGGGTCGTGTGATCGATGAAGAAAATCTGAACTATCGCCCGCCTGCCCATCCCATTTTCTTGAATTCTTTTATTCATTTGGGCTAACGTGCGAAGGACACATGTTACTGGTTATTTGTGGGCCTGACATTGTTGAGAAGGTGTACAATTTTTTTCTAAAGCTAGATCAATGGTTAGTGATAATTGAAGTAGCCACATCTGGGTTGTTCCCTACTAAC